>VONZ01001226.1:0-187388 GCA_012976165.1 Labeo catla
TTAAAGATTCGTTCAAAATGAATAAAATCAAAATTTTAAAATCAATTGTTTATATGTTCAGGTTTCGGATAAGATTAGCGTATCAGGATATTACATGACTACATTATTGTTAATAACCAGCAAACACCACCTGATCATGTTTTTGTTTGGCAATAAAAGCTTTTTTAGACATATGACAGAAATGAAGTCAAACTGGTTAGTAATGAGTGAAGCTGCTGATGCTGTTTGTGGAGTTGTTTAATCCTCCTCTGCTGAGATCTTGAGATTTAATCTTTTATTTCAGTTGATTTCGTCTAAGGCAGTTATAGTAATTATAAATTGTTTTAATAAATTATTTCTTAAATTTTTGTTTTGATCAAAACTAGAATTTAAATTAATTGACAAGAAAAATATACTTTCGTGCAAGGTTTTATAAAATAATTTTCATAGAAATATTGTTTAGTGCAAATTATTTATTTTTCATTGGCTCAAGTTATAAAATATAGATCCGAACCATTAACCAATTGTTTTTTAATTGGATGAATGAAAACATATTGTTTAGTGCAAATTATTTATTTTTATTTTAACTTGTTATAAAATATAGATGAATGAAAACATTTTTTTCAATCTAAATTTCTTGAAATGAAACCATTTTTTCAGTGTTAAAAGTTTTTAAAAATGTAATACTACCATAAAATCAGCTCAAAATGCTAAATAATAATCACAAAACATTATTGAACAAAAATATTACATTAATTGTCCTAAAAAAAAATAAAATAAAATTGTATTTCAAGTGTGACCCAAAAATGAAGAAGCTGAAAGTTTAATTTTATTGGAAAAATAAAATAAAATATTGCATAAATAATATTTTAATATGACACAACAGTGTAAATATGACATGTGATTTTATTTGTGTGTTTGAGTGTGTGATTTGTGTTGGACTGACAGAAACACAGAAAGTGTCTCTAACTGGAGAAACATCTTCATCCTGATGATCTGAAACAGGAAACTGTCTTGTGTGTCTGATATTGAACTTCCCGAAGCCTGTGATTAAAACACACACAACAACAGCAACACTTTCACATCATTACACTCACACTGTGTCCACTAATGTCTGTGTGTGTTTAATGTCACACAGAGACACTGAAGAGTTTGGATAAACTGTAAATCCAGCGTGTAGTGTTTGAGTGAATGTGTGTGTGAATGTGTGTAAGTGTGTGAGTTTGTGTGTGTCAGAGATGCTGTAGAAGGACAGAGTGCCACCAGACACGTCCACATACACTCCTACTCTCTTACTGGACACTGAACCAGCAGATATAGCAGTGGACTTATTATTGTGAAGGGCAGCGAATGTGTAATCAGTGCAGATCAGACTCCAGGACTCATCATTACGTCCAAACATAGAGTCATTACTCTCTCCTTTCCTCTTGATTTCTTTATATGACACTGATATATAAACATTATTTCCACTCCATTCAGTCTCCCAGTAACAGCGTCCAGTCAGACTCTCAACACACAAAACCTGAAACACATCATCAAATCTGTCTGGATGATCAGGATATGACTGATCCTCTTTCACACGTGTCGCCTTTCTGTTCTTGTCAGACAGAATGAGTTCATTGTTTGCTGTGTTTGTATCCAGTGTGAGATCACAGGCATCTGAACACAAGAACACACATTACAAGAGACACATTTACAACAACTAAACAACAAACAACAAAACTGTGTGTCTGTTTGTGGACTTACATTTGTGGAGTCCTGATGTGATCCTGAACTCTCCTCCATGATCCACACTAGAAAACACACACATACACACACACACACACATTAAACACACACACGCGCACACACATTCGCTTACACCGCACACACACACACACGTATTTGGGTTTGCATGTTTTATGGGGACATTCCATGGTGACCAGGACACTGTACAAACCCTGGCCTCTATCACCTACACTTTCAGCTGGCCTCTACGGGAGACTGTGCACGCACGCCAAAACTCGTTTCGCGGTTACCAAGCCTGTTTCCTCATGGGGACCTCTGAAATGTCCCACAAGGTGCAGGCGCTGAGTATTACTATGCTTGTGGGGACATTTGATTACCTCTTGATGAATACCGATTGCACACACACCGCACGTTCAGTCGGTCAGTCAACAGAGCTGTTTGCTGGATTTAACTTCAGACGCAGAAGATTGATTTCTATTTAAGCCAGTTGCTATGCACGGTATACGGTGCCAGGTGGTTGCTATACAGTTGCTAAGGTACTGAGGGTGGTTGCTGTAATACTGTGGTTAACTGGTACTGGAAGTGATTACCAGACTGTTGCTATGCAGTTGCCAGGGTACTTGGGTGGTTGCTATGCAGTTGCTAGGGTACTGAGGGTGGTTGCTAGGCTGTTGCTATATGGTTGCTATGATACTTGCTGTGTGGTTGATAACACATTTTGGGTGGTTGGTAGGGTATCGCTATATGGTTGTTAGGTACTTGTGGTTGTGGCTAAGCTGTTGCTATGTTGTTGTCAAGGTACACAAGGTGGTTGCTAGGGTATTGCTGTACAGTTGCTAGGGTTGCTAGTAGGGTCGTGTATCTCGATATATCTCACATTCAGTAGGGTAACCAGACGTTCCGGGTTTCCGGGGACAGTCCCGGTTTTTGTTGTCCTGTCCCCGACTGGATCTGTCCCTGTTTTACAGCACATTCAAAACGACCTGCAAATTCACTGTAAAAGCTCGACCAATATCAGCAGCTGGTAATCGTGTGATTGTGATTATTTTCAGCAGCAGAGGTGCTGTGAGCTATTAGTGATTATTTGGTCGCGCCACTACTTTGTACTTTAGCCATGAAGAACCTGGACGAGAGCAAAACGCAATTATCGTCAAAAGAGACGCCGTTATTGGTTTTAAAGTAGTAACATACTAACTATACAGGTTAAAACAAACTAATAGGAGGCAGAGAGACAAAGGAGAGAAAGCAGCCCTAAAAACAGCAAGAGCCAATCTGTCCCGTGGTATCTGGCAAGCAAAACGCTTGTATGCACAAAAAATAAATACGGTTTGAACGTTTGCACGGTTTGAAATGCAGAATGACACACCTGCACAAAAACTACCCACACCTCCCAACAACCAGGCACTCTGTCTGTCTCCAGCCGATGTAAGGAAGACTCTATCCAGGGTTAACCCACGCAAGGCTGCGGGTCCTGACAACATACCTGGCCGTGTACTGAGAGACTGTGCTGCGCAGCTGACGGATGTCCTAACAGACATCTTCAACACCTCGCTGAGCCAGGCAGTCGTCCCCACATGTCTCAAATCCACCTCAATAATTCCAGTACCAAAGAAGTCCCCTGTGTCTTGTCTGGATGACTACCGTCCCATAGCACTGACTCCAATCAAGAGGAAGTGCTTTGAGAGGTTAGTTATGCGAAATATCAAAACCAGCCTCCCCAACACACTCGATCCGCCCCAGTTTGCATACCGTCCAAACCGTTCCACGGATGATGCCATTTCCTCCACCCTCCACCTGGCTCTTACTCACTTAGAAAACAAATGTTAAAAGAAAAGAAAACTTATGTTAGAATGCTGTTCATTGACTTCAGCTCAGCATTGAATACAATAATCCCACAACAGCTGGTCAATAAACTAAACCTTCTGGGCCTTAACACCTCCCTTTGCAACTGGATCTTGGACTTTTTAACTGGAAGACCTCAGTCAGTCCGTGTTGGCCACAACACCTCGAGCACTACCACACTGAGCACAGGTGCCCCACAGGGCTGTGTGCTCAGGCCACTGCTCTTCACGCTGCTGACCCACGACTGCACTGCCAAGTTCAGCTCCACCCACATCATCAAGTTTGCTGATGACACAACGGTGGTAGGTCTCATCAGCAACAACGATGAAACACCCTACAGAGAGGAAGTGGCACAACTGGTTGAATGGTGTGGTGCAAACAACCTGTCCCTCAATGCGAGTAAGACTTCAGGAGGAACTCTGCTGACCACCCCCCACTGACCATCGACAGCTCGGCTGTGGAGAGAGTCAGCAGCACTAAATTCCTGGGGGTGCACATCACGGAGGATCTCACCTGGACCACCAACACCATGTCACTCTCCAAGAAGGCACAATAGCGCCTACACTTTCTCCGCCGGCTGAAAAGGGCAAGTCTCCCTCCACCCATTCTCACCACATTCTACAGGGGAACCATTGAAAGTGTGCTGACCAGCTGCATCACTGTCTGGTACGGGAACTGCAGTGCTGCTGACCGCAAGACCCTACAACGGACAGTGAACACAGCTGCAAAGATCATTGGTGCCCCTCTCCCCTCCCTTCTGGACATTTTCCTTGCACGATGCTCAGGTAAAGCCACCACACAGAGTAAAATCCACAGAGTAAAATCAATTCTATTCAGAGAACATTTGGTCCCTCTCTAAATAGAGTTAAATTAACACTGAAGCAGAGTTAAAGTTAATGAGATAATTAAGTGATCAATTAAAAGGTGATTGAGCATTAATGAACACCTGCTCTTAACAAGCAGAATCAATAAAGAAAAAAGAAACACAAGAACTACAACTGATTCAGCCTCAGATTAAATCAACTGAAATAAAAGACATTAAATCTCTCAAAATCTCAGCAGATGATGATTAAACAACTCCACAAACAGCATCACCAGCTTCACTCATTATTAACCAGACTGACTTTATTTTTGTCACACGTCTACAGAATGTCTTATTGAGATTTACAGAGGATCAAATGTTGATGTTTTAGTGGTTAAAATAATGCCACAATCATGGAAATCAGCATTTGCGTTAGTTTAGCTCTTGACCCTTGAGTTTTTGGGTCAGATCTCTCTGTTCAACTGTGCATATGATGTTGTAAAACAGAGTGGTCAGTGCTTTACATTAAGCGCATGTTAACTGATTTTATATGATGGGATGTTTATTTTGAGCTGATTTGATTAAATCCAGGACAACTTTTTCTCAATTAATGGTTTTAGATTTTGCATAACCAATCCCGCAGAACTTCAAAAAAAAAAAAAAACTTACGAAAGAATTGTAGTAACACTGTAGTAAAAAAAATTTCAGGTTCTTGTAAAGCATAAATAATCCCCACTATCACTTAGAGACACACAGACATCAAGTACCAGCATATGAATCTCAACAATGGTGACAATCAACAAAATGCTTTATGCTGCAATGCATGCTGGGTAACAACATAGTAAAAACTCCCATCATGCACTGCAGTATGAATAATTATTGTCACCACTGTTGAGGATCATATGATAAGTGTTCATGTCTAAAATCCTAAGTAGATGCATCTCTTTTTTTTTTTTTTTCCTCTTTTCAAATTAAAGCTTTCTGGTGGTGATTGTTTAACAGGACCTGTTTTCAGCAATATGATCATCAATAAACCAAAGCAAAAAGATTGCTTTATAACACACAAATGAGCTATAAGCAGAAAGAGTAAAATAATCTGTTGTTTCAAACATTTGATTCAACAATACACAAATGTTTGCTGTGAAACGATATTACAATTGCTTAGAAACAAAAGTATTGTAAATTATTAAAAGGGTCAAGAGACAAACTAAAGCAAACCTTGACCACAATTATGGTGGCATTATGTTTTTATTATTATCATTATTATTATTATTATTACAATAAAGCCAGTCTGCTTAGTAATGACTGAAGCTGGTGATGCTGTTTGTGGAGTTGTTTAATCAGATTTTGAGAGATTTAGGCCCGGTTTCACAGACAGGTCTTAGACTAAGCCAGCAATAGGCCATAGTTCAATTAAGACATTTAAGTAATTTTTATAAACGTGCCGTAGAAAAAAACATTACTGGTGTGCATCTTGAGACAAAACAAAGGCACTGATATATTTCAAGATTGGTCAGTGCAGGTTTCCTTCAGTTTAAACAGCTCAGGCTTACATTTTAGTCTGGGATTAGGCTTAAGCCTTGTCTGTGAAACCGGGGGTAAATGTCTTTTATTTCAGTTGATTTAATCTGTGGCTGAAGTCAATTGTAGATCTTGTGTTTCTCTTTTCTTTAGTGATTCTGCTTGTTAACAGCAGGTGTTCATCACTAATGCTCAATCACCTTTTAATTGATCACTTAATTATCTCATTAACTTTAACTCTGCTTCAGTGTTAATTTAACTCTGTTTAGAGAGGGACCAAATGTTCTCTGAATAGAGTTAATTTTACTCTGTGAATTTTACTGTGCAGTATCGTGAAGGACCCTACCCATCCCTCCCATCATCTCTTCCAGCTCCTGTCATCAGGAAGATGCTACAGGAGCATCAGAGCCCGCTCTGCAAGACTGCTCAACAGCTTTTTCCCCCAGGCTGTGAGAACCCTCAATTCCAACCACCTCTCCCCCCTCTGAAATCCTTATCTACAGTGTAAACTGTTGAAAAACTCAAAACACAGTTTTTGCAATTCTGAGTGTGCTACACACAGGTGAGTGGGTTGGACAAACCACCTGTAGTAGTGCATTCTTTCATCTCTATATGCACCAGACACTTTCTTATTAACACTTATTAACATGTTACAAGGACATAATAAAGACTTAACAAATGTTTACTTGTCAACACACCACAAATCATTTTGCACTATTTGCTTCTTAACCTTTACTGCACATTATCATGCACAGTTATTATGTAAACTACTTGTATAGTCTGTCTTAGGTTATGTGTATGTATAGTCAGTTATTTATAGTACACAGCAGAATCCCCAGTGTTAATTTAACACTCTGAGGCCCGGTTTCACAGACAGGGTTTAGCCTAAGCCAGGATTAGGTCATAGTTCAATTAGGACATTTAAGTCATTTTTATAAATGTGTCTTAGGAAAAACATTGCTGGTGTGAATCTTAAGACAAAACAAAGGCACTGATATATATTAAGATCAGTTAGTGCAAGTTTCTTTCAGTTGAAACATTTCAGACTTACATTTTAGTCTAGGACTAGGCTTAAGCCTTGTCTGTGAAACCGGGGGTGAGTGTAGACACATATAAACACTGAAGCAGTGTTGAAGTTAATGAGATAATTAGGTGATTAACAAAGTGATGATTGATCATTATTGAAGACACCTGATGTTAATAAGCAGAATCACCAAAGGAGAAAACCAAAATTTTTAAGCAACCATTATAGTGGTCAATGTTTGCATTAGTTGGGCTGTTGACCCTTAAATCTTTAATGCTAGATCTTGTTTGGCTGCTGTATTTGATTTAAAGCAGCCAGACAAGCCAAAAACTGAAGTCAGGTGATTGTGTTTTAACATATTCATTGTTTGATGTAAATCACCTAGAGTCTAACCTCTAAGTTAGGTTTTTTGCTTATTTGTAGCCTTGGCAATCCACAGAAGATCTAGCACTTCCTATACATTTTGGAAAGATTTTCTTTACAACCTGTTTAAAAAAAATTGACATAGGCACACATAGACGTCAAGAACCAGCCCATGAATCTCAACAATGGTGACAAACGCATATTCAGATAAACAGATCAACTCTGGGACTCTCATATTTATGCAAGCATTATGATGGAGTCATGGATGAGTTCTGATTGGCTAACGCTTTTGATGGTCACCGTTGTTGTGATTCTCACACTGATTCTTCATGTCTGTGTGTCTAAATTAAGATACACTTTTTTTTTTCTTTCTTCATTGTCTGTCTGATTATGGTGAAACTGATTGATCTTTTGTTCGCAGTTTTTTTTTTTTGTAAACTGTAAGGAAATTCTATGTTAAATACTCAAGTCACTATATGTGACCCTGGACCACAAAACCAGTCGTAAGTGTTAATTTTTCAAAATGGAGCTTTATACATCATCTGAAAGCTGAATAAATAAGCTTTCCATTGATGTATGGTTTGTTAGGATAGAACAATATTTGGCCGAGATACAAGTATTTCAGTATATGGAATCTGATGGTCCAAAAAAATCAAAATATTGAGAAAACAGCCTTTAAAGTTTTCCAAATTAAGTTCTTTGCAATGCATATTACTAATCAAAAATTAAGTTTTGATATATTTACAGTAGGAAATTTACTAAATACCTTCATGGAACATGATCTTTACTTAATATCCTAATGATTTTTGGCATAAAAGAAAAATCTATAATTTTGACCCATACAATGTATTTTTGGCTATTGCTACAAATATACCCCAGCAACTTAAGACTGGTTTTGTGGTCCAGGGTCACATATGATGATTAAGTCAAGCACAGTCAATGCCATCTTATCAAATTTTGTTCTTTGCTTGTTTGGCTGCTACAACTCAGTAATTGCAGCCAAACAAAATCTAATATTGATGATTTAAGGGTCAAGAGCCTAACTAATGCAAACACTGACCACTATAATGGTTGCTTAAAAAAATTGGTTTTCTCCTTTGGTGATTCTGCTTATTAACATCAGGTGTCTTCAATAATGATCAATCATCACTTCGTTAATCACCTAATTATCTTGTTAACTTCAACACTGCTTCAGTGTTTATATGTGTCCACACTCAGAGTGTTAAATTAACACTGGGGATTTTGCTGTGTATATGTATAGTTACAAGTATAGGTTTAAAAATTGTTTCCACGTCTAGTGTATTTATGTTCATATTTATGTTTATTTATGTAGCACCGTGGTCCTGCACGACACAACATTTCGTTCCACTGTATGTCCACACATGTAGCGGAATGACAATAAAGCTTGACTTGACTTGACTTAATAGGTGACTGTTTGTGTTCACTGTACAACAACACACATGATAATGTTGCAGGATTGTTTTTCTCATTGTGATCAATGATTCCCTCTATGGTACACATTATGATCTAACCATGAAATATTATTTTTCACATAAGTTTTTATTACGTGAAATAGCTTCAATCATACACACAAAAAAAAAAAAGGTGAATTTTTTTTTTTGTTGTCATATGGCAACAATGTACCACAATGGAAAATGTCCCAAAATTACTTTTCCTATTAAATTATGATTTACTTTTCAATTCAAATGCACATTTCTTTTATCTTTTTATTTCTTTCTATATATTCTTTTTATTTAGTCTTAATTTCCATCAAAATCTGCCACACACATATACAGACACATAAACACATGCACAAACACACTCATTATTACTGTCACTGAAGGCAAACTCATCCTCATTGTCATCACATGGAAGAGGCAACTCGGCACTCTTCATATTGCCCTTTCCGTAAAATATTGTTGTATTAATTTTTTGCAAAGACTAAATATTTTCCTTATTTATACATAAATACACATATACTACAATAAACACTTCAAATAAATAAATAATTACAATCAAATTATTGATGTTACTATCTATAAAAAATCCCAATGGGGAAATACCCCAGCCAACACATCCATGTGGGGCCCATAAGGGTTGCAACTGGGCCGATATCTGGGGCCCACACGGGCTAACCAACTGGGAACCAGCTAATTTTGTCCTCAGTTTCCATGGTGGCCCTCCATGGGTTAGCCCAGATGGGCACCATATACACAGCAAAATCCCCAGTGTTAATTTAACACTCTGAGTGTGGACACATATAGACACTGAAGCAGTGTTAAAGTTAACACTGAAGCAGTGTTGAAGTTAATGAGATAATTAGGTGATCAACAAAGTGATGATTGATCATTATTGAAGACACCTGATGTTAATAAGCAGAATCACCAAAGGAGAAAACCAAAATTTTTAAACAACCATTATAGTGGTCAGTGTTTGCATTAGTTGGGCTCTTGACCCTTAAATCTTTAATACTAGATTTTGTTTGGCTGCTGTATTTGAGTTGAAACAGCCAGACAAGCCAAAAGCTCAAGTCACCAGGTGATTATGTTTTAACATATTCATTGTTTGACGTAAATCACCTAGAGTCTAATCTCTAAGTTAGTTTTTTTTTTGCTTATTGTAATAGCCTTGACAATCCACAGAAGATCCAGCACTTCCTATACATTTTGGAAAGATTTTTTTTACAACCTGTTTAAAAAAATATTTTTTTTTTAATTTTTGTCACCGTTGACACCATCAAAAAGCGTGTCAACGGTGACACGCTTTTTGATGGTCACCGTTGTTGTGATTCTCACAATGATTCTTCATGTCTGTGTGTCTAAATTAAGATAAACTTTTTTCATCATCTGTCTGATTATGTCAAAACTCTTTTGTTCACAGTTTTGTCAAATTGTTTTTTGATCAGTTATGTCAAATACTCAAGTCACTATATTATGATTAAGTCAAGCACAGTCAATGACTTATTGTCTTATTGACTTTTACTCTTTGCTTGTCTGGCTGTTATAACTCAGTAATTGCAGCCAAACAAGACCTAATATTGATGGTTTAAGGGTCAAGAGCCCAACTAATGCAAACACTGACCACTATAATGGTTGCTTAAAAATTTTGTTTTTCTCCTTTGGTGATTCTGCTTATTAACATCAGGTGTCTTCAATAATGATCAATCATCACTTTGTTAATCACCTAATTATCTCGTTAACTTCAACACTACTTCAGTGTTAACTTTAACACTGCTTCAGTGTCTATATGTGTCCACACTCAGAGTGTTAAATTAACACTGGGGATTTTGCTGTGTAGTACAATTTTAGTAGGATGGCGCACCCATGTGGGTCTTAGCTGAGTTACCCAAGTGGGGCCCAGATAAGATGCCCATCTGGGTTCACCCATGTGGGTCCTAGCTGAGTCACCCAATTGGGCCCCAGATAAGATGCCCACCTGGGTTTACCCATGTGGGCTAAACTAGGTTCACTCATGTGGGTCTTAGCTGAGTTACCCAAGTGGGACCCATATAAGATGCCCACCTGGGTTCACCCATGTGGATCCTAGCTGGGTTACCCAAGTGGGCCCCAGATAAGATGCCCACCTTGGGTTCACCCATGTGGGTCTTAGCTGGGTCACCCAAGTGGGCCCCATATAAGATGCCCATTTAGAACCCATGCCCACTCTGTACCCATGTAGCCCATCTGAAACCCATGTGGGCCCCACATTACCGTGTTTGCTGGGACATTACTTCAATTCCACTGTGGTACAGCGTTGCCATATGGCAACATTGATATTTTCTCATTTTACAGAAAAACTATGTTAGATAATATTGATTTCTGAATAAAAATATGTAATTTACTAACCAACGATGATGCAAAAAAATTACCCTTGAGAAGAGACATTCAGAAATTAGGTTTACAGAGCAATTTCTGGAGCATTTCAACAGGTGTCCTCCATGTTGGGGTGACAGTGGAAAAAAAGTGTTTGGAGGAACATTCAAATGTCATGTGGCTTAAAAACAGCATATCATTGACTACCTTAAGGCCGGCCCTTTTAATTAACATATTACATTATATTGTATTTTTTTCAGAATAACAAGGAAGTAAGTAGAAAGTAATTGTTGCCATATGGCAACACCGCACCACACTGTAAAATGTAATTAGTTGACTTTACTTAGAAAAAGTGTGGAAACCGATTGCCTTAATAAAACTAAGTAAAGTGAAATAGTAATAGTATGTTGTACTGACAAATGCTTACTTAGTATAGTTTACTTACACCTAAGTTGTAGTACCTAACAAAGAACTGTTGGGAGTATCTAATTCTTTACATTAGGTTTACTCTTGACTTAGTATAGCTACTCACTGACTCCCAGAGTGCATTGCGACATGAATAAATTATGCAATTGCTTTGCTTTACTGTTGTTGTTTGTATTTGCCAATTTCATTTGCTGTCTTGTGTCAGTAGTAGCACAACAAAAAACAAACAAACAAAAGAAGCTCATAAAATGGTTATTGATACAATTTATAGAAATCAATAAAATTGAGTTGTTACCATTGTTGTGATTCACATGCTGAATGTTAAATCTGTGTGTGACTCATGCACATTAACCCAAATATTAAAAGATTGAATCAACACAGTTAAAAACTTCTTATAGTGTTTATAAAAAAAAATAAACTTATGTGATGTTCTCTCAAATATTTCAGTTGTATTGAAAATTCAACATTCAAGATGACTTTGGGAAATGAGTGAATTCAAGTAGTGAAAGAAAGATGTGAGTGAAAAGTCTACTAAAAATAGCCCCATCTCAAAAACTTTCTTTTCTTCTTCTTCTGTTGTCATGTTGCACATTAGCAACATATTAGTACACTGCTGCCTCTCACTGGTTTATTAATGTCATTGGTTTCTTTATGGATACTTGAATATTTTAAAGGGATAGTTCGCCCATTTAAGACATGAAGTTGTATGCAGTCCTTACCAGCACTATAGTGTATACACGCTGACCCACTCTGTGGTCACCTCCCTGGTCAGAGTTTTGGCCGCTGGAAGTTTTTCAAGAAAGTAGTCCCGGTTAGTTTCCGGGGCCTCAAAACTGTGCGTTTTTATGTGAAAAAATTATATGCGTTTCAAAGCTTGATTAATTTACATCACAAAAAACACTCCAGACAAAATTCATACCTCAGTTTTAATCGGCACTATTTTCTTTCCATTTCCATCAATCCGCGCTGCTGTCAACGTCAACAATGCGCACGTTCCGATCAGCTGTTCCATAGTGTTTACACACTCGAATGACAACGACGTAAAAAGTAGAAAATTAACAATGGTGCGAACTTGTAAATTCCCAGGTTGTGACCACAAGAATGTGCCGGGATCACCGTTCAGATTCCATCGTTTTCCTGTTTCGGATATAGCTATGAGACAGCTTTGGCTGGTTGCCATCGGCTATTCTGCGGGAGCTAAAATATCCAGTATCAAGGATTTTCGTGTGTGCAGTGCTCACTTCAGCGAAGACGATTACATCCCCAACCAAGGAGGAAAAAGCAAAAAAAGGATTGCAAGTAAGTAAATTGTTTTATTTGCCTTGAAATAGAGGGTTAAGGGAATTTGGCCTTTGTATTACCTCACATTTACAATCCTGGATAATTTCATGTTCTGTCATGCTGGTGTGCTAAAAAATGGAAATATAAATCGAAATATACTTTAGAAATATTTTACTCAAGAATTTCTAAGGGTAATTGTGGCCATTGTATATTAGAGACAATTATTTATTTCATAATGTGATTTTTATTAGATATTAGATATTTAATATATTATATTATTTAATTAAAGATTTTTACAGCCTTTTTTGATCATATTTAACAAGGGTACCAACAATTCTGACCATGACTGTATATATAAAATAAAATAAACGAGTCTTGCACAATTAGATTTGTAGAAAGCACATACTTTGTCAAAATGAGCCTAACATGCAAAATAATAAACCTGAATAGGGACAGAAAATTACAAAAGCAAACATACAATTTGTAGAGTTGTAATTACTGTACTCACAGTTTCTGAAAATGTTAAATACAGTTAGAAAATATTAAACATTTGTTAAATACAGTTTTCTCATGTTCTCATTTTTATTGTTTTATATTAATGTGTTTTTGTAAAGCCATAATTGTGTTATAATATTGTTTTGATATGTTTGCTATTTGCAATAGTTACTAATATTTTTCATAGTGTGATTTTTGGTGAATTATATTAAAAACTAGGGTTTTAAGTCTGATTCTCAAACATCACTGTAATTATTAACTAATATATGGAACCCACAACAATTAAAAAACAAAATCATATAGGCTACAAAATATATTGTGCCTGTTTTTGAAATTATAGATAATCACAAATGAGATTTCAGTGATATTTTTCCCACTAAACTAGGAAATGTTCCTGGTTTTCATTTCAGAAATCTGGTCACCTTAACATTCAGTCACACACACACACACACACATACACACAGACACACACACATTTGTTTTTGTGAACTGTGGGGACTTTCCATAGACTTCTATAGTTTTTATACTCACCAAACGATACTGTTTATCCCCTAACCCAGCCCTAACCCTAACCCTACCTGTTACATCTCATATTGTTTTCGAAAGAGTTTTTTTTTTCCTTTTCTCTTTTTCTCTCTCTCTATCATCTCACAGGGCTCACAGGGCCTGTGGTTGGATCATGTTGTTGTCAATCATCAATCCTGTATAACACCTGAAGGACCAATCAGATGTTAATGGGAGCATATAAAGACCCGGATGTGACGTGAGATCAGGAGGAGCGATTGCTTGCTCTCCCACGTTTGCTTGTTCTCCCACGTTTGCTTGTTCTTTTGTTCTTGTTTTTGTTGTTATTTTTGTTGAATTTGAATTATCGTGTGTTTGAGTTTTCTCTTGTAAAACTTTGCTCTTGATTGATCATTTGGACGTGTTTGTGCCGTGACTCGACTCTCGATTTATCCGTTTAAGTCCTACCTCGACACATAGTGATGGGACCAGCTCAGCATGTCACGTGACTTACATCTTACTTCACGCAGGGTAAAGTTGTCTAGACACACTAGTTATCGAGCGGATGCCAACCTTTGTATTTATGTTTGTGAGTCAGAGTAGTTAGTGGCGTTTTACGCTGAAGATGTTATTTTCTTTCATTTCTTTTGTTTAGTTTAGTCTTGATTTGGGGCTAGTTAGAGGATTTATGTTTTATTTAATTTTTTTCTTTTAGCACCGCTCTTGTCCCTCACTTTTGTTGTCTTTCTTTTGTATATAATTTGTAAATAGATTATTGTTGGGTTTTGAAGGTATCTCGGGTTTATCGTTTATATGGTTAACATTATTCTTATCGAGAACTGTGTAAAAGTGAATAACAGAAAACATTCTGAATCCGATTGCCTCTGTCTGTTTTTTTTAGTCACACACATCCACACTTCCAAAGCAGAGAAAAGTAATTAGCTTGATTTGTTTTTGTTTTTTTTATTAATTATTTAATTTATGATGTTACCTCCCAAAACCCTAGATGCCAAAATTAGGGAGATGTAACACTACCACTTACAGAAAACATGTTTGCATCGTTACATTTTCAGATAAACACCATTTACTATTTTTAATCATTTTTTTACATTGTGGGGACCGCAGACACACACACACACACACACACACACACAGAGTCTGTTAAAGTCTGTATCACACAAACACAGAATTGTCTTTCTAAATGTCTAAACATCAGATAATTTTAAATGAATGGTTGACAGTATTTATGTATGTATGTATTTATGTATTTATGAACTGTGTGTTTTGTTGATCACAGGATAATATTGTTGTATTGGAGGAGATTTTATCTGGACTGTAAATCCTGAATTAGATCATGATGAACCATATCAGGGGCGTCGCTAGGGCTAATCATTCGGGGCTTGAGCCCCGAAAGTTTTTACTCCAGCCCCGAATGTTTTTTTGTATGGCTCTATTATTTCCACGGAATTTGTCAAAGTTTGAATTAATTAATCAAAAGTTGGTCATTAAACTTTAATCAAGTCGCGATATGGACTAGTATCTGTAAATATTATGCCGCAAAAGACTATTTAAATATGAATCCTGCATGTTCTGCGTGTCTTTTTATGAAAGAATGGCACGGATGCGCTGTTTCGTTTTCTACATATGTAATACTGACACGCGCAGTGATTTTAGCGTCTGCCGTTTCACTAAATGAGGGCATAAAAGTCACTTCATAAGCCTTTCACTGTTTCATTTCAGTAAAACAAGCGTCAAATATATACACAGAAATTTAACGGTATTCATGGCAAGTCAGCAACCCATCAAAATAAAAGTTCGGTTTAATTTCATTGATCATTCAGTATAATGTATGTGCCTAGTACTACTACTACACTGAAAAAAAAATGTTTTTGTTCATCCAATGAAAAAAATTTAGGGTAATGGTTCACATCTATATTTTATAACTTAAGCCAATGAAAAATAATTAATTTGCACTAAACAATATGTTTTCATTCATCCAATTAAAAAACAATTGGTTAATGGTTCGAATCTATATTTTATAACTTGAGCCAATGAAAAATAAATAATTTGCACTAAACAATATTTCTATGAAAACTGTTTTATTAAACCTGGCATGAAAGTATATTTTTCTTGTTGAGGAATGTCAATTAATTTAAATTCTAGTTTTGACCTAAATAAAAAGATATAGATTTAATCAAAACAAAATTTCCCATTTAAGAAATAAGATTATAAATTATTTAGAATTACTGCAATGACATCCAGTCACAGACGAAATCAACTGAAATAAAAGACATTACATTTCTTAAGATCTCAGCAAAGGAGGATTAAACAACTCCACAAACAGTTTGACTTTATTTGTCATGCAGAGGCTCTTACTGAGAATTAAAAGAGGTTTATTTTCAGTTTTAGTGAATTCCATTTGAAGGTTACCATTTTGGTGAATAGTGTTTGCTTTAGTTGGTCACTTGGTTGTTGACATTATAACACTGTTATATTTTTTTCTTTTGCTGCTGTAGTTCTGTGTTGAGAAAGCAGATTATAACAGCAGGGCAACTTAAAAAAAAAATGTGATGTGGTAAAAATGGCTGCTTGATGCTGATGAAATCTTTATATAGTGGCTTGACTCATTGATGGTTGCACTGTTTCTTATAGCAGTTCATTGGTGTACTGATCGTGTTAACATATTTATTTTGAGCATGAAGAAGATTGATTAGTGGCACACATGGACATGAAGAATCGGTGTAAGAATCTCAACAATGGTGACAATCAACAAAATATTCAGACAAACTGATTTTTGAACATCACAAAACAAGCTACTTATAAGTTGCAACACAAATAGCAAAAATTAAAGCAAATAGTAAAAATAAAAGAAAATGCTAAGACAATTCAGGTGCATAATTTATTCATGTTGCAATGCATTCTGGGAGCCATTATTGAGTTTAGACTGGTGTTCCCAGAGTGCATTGCAGCATGAAGCTTTTTGTTTATTGTCACCATCGTTAAGCTTCCTATGCTGATTCTTGATGAATGTGTGTGATTAAACAGAACAGATGTTCAAATTATCAAATTAAAACATTACTACTATACTTTCGTTTGGCCTTTTTTGCCATAACAAATGTGTTTTGCAAACACAGAACTACAGCAGACAGAGAAAAGTTAATATTAAAATGTCAAGGGTCAAGAGCCCAACTAAAGCACACACTGACCACATTAATGGTGACTTCAAACAAACCATTCAACATCTAAACCTCTGTTCTCAATAAAAACTTTTCTAGACATATGACAGAAATGAAGTCAAACTGATTAGTAATAAGTGAAGCTGCTGATGCTGTTTGTGGAGTTGTTTAATCCTCCTCTGCTGAGATCTTGAGAGATTTAATCTTTTATTTCAGTTGATTTCATCTAAGGCTGTGACTGGAAGTCAGTTGTAGTAATTATAAACTTTTTATAAATTATTTCTTAAATGGGAATTTTTGTTTTGATCAAATCTATATCTTTTTGTTTAGATCAAAACGAGAATTTAAATTAATTGACAAGAAAAATATACTTTCGTGCCAGGTTTTATAAAATAATTTTCATAGAAATATTGTTTAGTGCAAGTTATTTATTTTTTATTGGCTCAAGTTATAAAATCTAGATGTGAACCATTAACCTTTGTTTTTTTTTTTAATTGGATAAATGAAAACATATTGTTTAGTGCAAATTATTTATTTTTCATTGGCTCAAGTTATAAAATATACATGTGAACCATTACCCTACATTTTTTTAATTGGATGAATGAAAACATTTTTTCAATCTAAATTTTTTTTTAATTGGATGAATGAAAACATTTTTTTCAATCTACATTTTTTTAATTGGATAAATGAAACCATTTTTTCAGTGTACTACTATTAATTAATAAAAATGTAAACATTTTTTTTTCACACAATATTTCTTCCATGTTTTACATTTTCCAATCCCCTTTATTTGACAAAAATAAAATATAATTTTCATTAAAAGATCAATTAAATCAATATTTACAGAGCAAAAAACCCAGTGTTAAATGAACTCTCCCAGGAGTTTATTTGAGTCCATACTCAAGAGTGTTAAAATGAACACTGAAGCAGTGTTAAAGTTAATAAGGTAATTAAGTGATTAAGTCAGTGATGACTGACCATTATTAAGATACCTGATGTTAATAAGTAGAATCACCAAAAGGAGAAAATCTTTTTTTTTTTTATGTAACCATTATAGTGGTCAGTGTTAGCATTAGTTGGGCTCTTGACACTTACATTTTATGTGTTTTTGTTTAGCTGCTGGAACTGAGTTAAAACAGCCAGACAAACCAAAAAACAAAAATCTTCTGGTGGTGATAATTCTGTTTTAAAATAAAACCTAATTTGAGCCCCTGAAATCATTTAGAGTCTAGTCTTTGATTTACATTTTCTTTATTGATTGCAACTGTCTTGTGGTTTAAAAGCCTGTATTTTCTTTCATTTTGAATGGTTTTCTTATACACTCCTCTGATCAAAAAACTGTCAAAAGTTATTCTTCCAGGCACACACAGACATCAGGAATCAGCATATGAATCTCAACAATGGTGGCTTCACTGTTTTCTGAAAAATGTTCCCCTTTTTGGTGTTATAGAAATGTTAAACAGCCCACAGTAATATCCAGGAAAGGAAACTACTGCTAATTTTTGGCAAATTTCTAGAAAGGTGGTCAAACACTATAACCACTAGAAAAACACCATAAAGACAATCCTCATAACTTATGTGCTACATTTATGTGCTACGTAAGTCCATATGAAAGCAGTTTGTCATATTTTGACAGATTTTTTGGTAGGCTACACCTCAGCTTTTAAAAAAATTTAAATAAAAAATTCTATTTGCATTGTTCACCAGTAATGACTAAACAAATTATAGCAAAGACTTAAGGCAATCATTTATTAATGTGTTAACTATAAGCACAAATAAATAAATAAATAAATAACTCTGAAGCAGAGTTGAACTTAATGAGAATGTTAACAAGCAGAATTACTGAAGGAAAGAGAAACAGAAAAAAAGAGAAAAAAGAGAAGCCTTAGATGAAATCAGCTGCAATAAAAGACATTAAATCTCTCAAGATCTCAGCAGAGGATGATTAAACAACTCCACAAACAGCTTCACCAGCTTCACTTATTACTAATCAGTTTGTCTAAAGTACTTATTTAGAACAAAGATGTTTAAATGTTGAATTTGTTTAGTTTGAACTTACCATTAAGGCAATCAATGTTTGCTTTAGTTGGGCTCTTGACCCTTCAATTCATAACTTTTGTTTTCTGGCTGCTGTAAGTTTGTATCTACAAAACACACTTACTATGGCAAAAAAAAAAAACAGAAAAAACATCATTTGAAATGTTATTGGTCATTAATAGAGATTTACTCCTGTAATATCCTGATTTGCTGACCTGATCAAAAGCTGGAATTTGTGGTTACATTCAATAAATTATAGCAACATTGTTATATTAATTTGTTACTGTTAAAATCAAATAACATAATAGATTGTAAAAATACTGTGCTCAAGACATTTGAACACCTTTGTGACTTAGATGCAAACATTCATCAAGAATCAGCATTTGAATCTCAACGTTGGTGACAAAATGTTTCATGCTGCAGTGCATTCTGGGTGAACTTGAACTGGGTGATTCTGGGATCAAAACTCATTCATGGCTCATTGCATTGCAACATTAATAAACTATGCACCTGAATTGTCTTTGTATTTTCAGGAGTGTTTATTCTTATATTTGCCTTAATTTTTCAGTATTTTTTACTTTTTAGTAGCGAGTTTTGTGATGTTCAAAGATGTTTACTTGCATATTTTGTTGATTGCCACCATTGTTGAGATTCATATGCTGATTCTTTATGTCTATGTGTGCCATAAACAAAACCTTTTTGTCTGGAACTTAAATTAAATTTCAATTTAATTTTAAATTAAATTTCAACTTGTAGAAACAAAAGGCTTTTATATTTAACAAAGTATAATGTCATTATCATATAATATCATAAACCTTAGAATTTCTCTTAAGTATCCCTTAAAACCCTTTAAGTGTTGCATAAAGCCTGTCATTTCCCTAAGTATAACATAAGGTATGGAAAATGTCACCTTAAGTGCTTCACAGAGCGCAGATTCAATCCACGATTGGCCTCTTTATATGTTGAACCGATTTTACTTTAGCCTTTTATTCACATATAACCTTTGATCAAATTGCATTCACACATAACGTGAGTCTGTCACACACAAGAACAAATGCATATTCTATAATATATTATTCCTGTATTTTCCTACATGTTACCTCGAGATGATTTGAAAAACACACATAAACCGTATGGTTTTCTTTTTTGTTCTCCTTATCTATGATATTGTTTTCTGTGAAAACTTACACCGACGTCTGCATTAACAAATAACATGTCCATAGCAACAGCAAATTTTTTAAAGACAAACCTTGCATCGCTGTTGTAAAAAACTTAACGGTTTCTCTTTAGTAAGAGAAGTGTTTAAAGGGTTATATACAACACCCTTAAATTATCCCTTAAACTCCATACTTAAGGGAAAAACTTAAGGTTCTTTATGCAACCGGGCACAAGAGCCCAACTAAAGTAAACACTGACCACAGTGATGGTGATGTTTTGTGAAGTGAAACCAACATCTAAACCTCTGTACTTCTCATTTTTGTATGACAGAAATAAAATCAAACTGGTTAGTAATAAGTGAAGTTGGTGAAGCTGTTTGTGGCGTTGTTTAATCCTCCTCTGCTGAGATCTTGAGAGATTTAATGTCTTTTATTTCAGTTTCATCTAAGGTTGTGACTGTAATTTAGTTGTGTTTCTGTTCGTCTGTTCTGTTTGTTAACATGATATATAGTGTCATGGTATAATGATCTCACAGACCACCAGTGAAGAGCAGCATGTTGACAGGTCCAGAAGTGACATGTTCTTTGACAAAACGGCTCTTCTACATTGATCATGGGTCTGTGATGCACAGATTAATTTTATATGAATATATAAACTGTTATATTTTTAATGGACTTCCCATGCATTGTTTTTTTTTTTTTTAAGTTTCTCTTGACAACCATAAAATTATGACAAATTATCTCACATACACAGCAGACAGAATGATTGTTACTGTTCAGCTTACTTGAGTTTTTCCAGGTGGAAAACTCCTTCACTCCTGAAACTCCTGGGTGATTGTAGCTCAGATCCAGCTCTTTCAGGTGTGAGGGGTTTGAACTCAGAGCTGATGCCAGGGCAGCACAACCTTCTTCTGTCACCATACAGCCAGACAATCTACAACAACAGTGAGTGTTAGTGTGCTGCTTTTTTTTAGAAATACAGTAGCCATGCAACATGTAAGGGATAATATACATCAAGCAAGTTTTTACAAAAAACACTAACTTTACAGGTATTTCCTAGATTATTATTGTGAACATTCTCTGTAAAATGTAAATCTCTTACAGTTAACCATTAGATAGCAACAGCACACATGCATGAGCTAATGTAACTATCACTGCATCAGCAACTACACAGTTACTGCCTTTAAAGCCTTCAACACACTGCACAATTTTAGCAGTCATATAAGATCATTGCTGATCACACTGTGTGACATGTAAATGACACCTATTGACTCGTAGGCTATGAAAAAAGTGTAAGCAGTGTAGCGATTTAGCTCAAAGGGAAATGTGTATAAATAATTACAATTAATTATGATTAATTACAATTATTTATATTAATTGCCAGTAGTAAGTGTAGCAGAATTAATTTTCCATCAAATAATCTGTTCGCCCAGCGAACATTCAGTATACCTTTTGGATCATGATATTTTCTTGGCCACAGAAAATAACTTTCTTAAAGTACCATTGCATTAGAGCATGTAGCTTGAATCGGAATGGTAAAGGGACATTAATTTGCAAGGCAAAATCTGAATCAAAACTCATGTAATTTGTGCACAATAGTTTATTAACGAAGGACTAACACATAACTAATCTAAACAAACAAACATGAAATCACTCATACATGGGGGAATGGTCAGTGAGAAGCAGTTAGAGAGAGACAAGGAAATGAAACTATGAAAAGAGTCAGTTAGCCACCTGTGTGAAACCATCAGTGCTGTCTACAGCTTATACTAAACCTCTGTTTGTTTAGTTAAATGTACAATACTTGCATTGCCTTGGTCGTTGAACAAGTGTCCAAATGCAGTCTCAGGTGAAAGTCTTGATGGTTTGGAGCAGTGGTGGTTTTGGTTTTGCAATCACGTTCTTCCGGGTCTGAAGAGTGATGAACTCCAAAGATGTTCTGACTCGATGGTGACTGGGAGTTTCTTCCCATGTGAAAAGTGAAGAAGAACCAAGAGCTGAGAGGGACCCAGCTGAAGTCCTGTGATCTTTGGGGAATAGAAAGACAAGGCCGCAAGACCTGGCGCGTGCTTAGGGAAGTCCTGAACAGTTCTAGCTCATCTTCTTAGGTTCTAAAAGAACGTCTGGCTGACTGAGACGAGTCATGAAGATGAATTCCAGGGTTGAATGAAAACCCACGTAGGAGGAAACGTTCTTGCAACGTTCCCTAAAAGTTCTCTAAAGGTGACGAATGTCCCTAACCTTTACAGAACATTGGAGACGTTCCCAAAACGTCCTCTTTTGGTTTACGAAAGTGCTGGTACTCAATGTTCGTTATACGACTTTAGGGGGACGTTCCATTTTGGTTATTTTTTGGTCACATAAGAACGTTACAAAGATGACATTTGGGACATTAACAGAACGTTCTCACATGGTCCTCTTTTAGTCATATAATAACGTTCACAATACAACTTTAGGAGGACGTTCTATATTGGTTATTCTGTGGTCATATAACAATGTTACAAAGAGGACATTTAGGACGTTAACAGAATGTTCTCACATGGTCCTGTTTTAGTCATATAATAACGTTCATTCATCCAATTAAAAAAATTTAGGGTAATGGTTCACATTTATATTTTATAATTTGAGCCAATGAAAAATAAATAAATTGCATAAAAATAATAAATTTATAAAAAATAATACATTTATAAAACCTGGCACGAAAGTATATTTTTCTTGTCAATTAATTTAAATTCTAGTTTTGATCTAAACAAAAAGATATAGATTTAATCAAAACAAAAATTCCCATTTAAGAAATAATTTATTAAAACAATTTATAATTACTACAACTGACTTCCAGTCACAGCCTTAGATAAAATCAACTGAAATAAAAGATTAAATCTCTCAAGATCTCAGCAGAGGAGGATTAAACAACTCCACAAACAGCATCAGCAGCTTCACTCATTACTAACCAGTTTGACTTCATTTCTGTCATATGTCTAAAAAAGTTTTTATTGAGAACAGAGGTTTAGATGTTGAATAGTTTATTTGAAGTCACCATTAATGTGGTCAGTGTTTGCTTTAGTTGGGCTCTTGATCTATGACTTTTTAATATTAGCTTTTCTCTGGTTGCTGTAATTCTGTGTTTGCAAAACACATTTGTTATGGTAAAAAAGCCAAAAGAAAACATGGTCAGGTAGTGTTGGCTGGTTGTTAACAATAATGTAGTCATGTACTGGTCTGACACACTGATCTCGTCCAAAATCTGAACCTATGAGCATTTGATTGTAAAAATAACTTTATGTTGCTGATAAAAATAATGCTATAATTTGAACATCTGTTCCATTTAACCACACTCAATCATCAAGAATCAGCGTATGAAGCTCAATGATGGTGACAATAAACAAAAAGCTTCATGCTGCAGTGCATTCTGGGAACTCCAATCAAAACTCAGTAATGGCTCCCAGAATGCATTACAACATGAATAAATTATGCACCTGAATTAGTATTAGTATTTTCTTTTATTTTTACTATTTGCTTTAATTTTTGCAATTTGTGTTGCAACTTATTAGTAGCTTGTTTTCTGATGTTCAAAGATCTGTTTATCTGAATATTTTGTTGATTGTCACCATTGATGAGATTCTTACGCCGATTCTTCATGTCTGTGTGTGCCACAAATCAATCTCTTTCATGCACAAAACAAATATGTTCACATGGTCAAAAACACAATCAGTACACCAATGAGCTACTATAATAAACAATGCAATAATCAACTACAGTCTACCCACTCTATAAAGATTTCACCAGCATCAACAGGCCAACATTACCTGATAACATTTTATTTTACTCTGCTATCTTAATGTGCTTTCTCCACACAGAATTGCAGCAGCAAAAGAAAAAAATATAACAATGATATAAAGTCAACAACCAAGTGACCAACTAAAGCAAACACTATTCACCAGAATGGTAACCTTCAAATGGAATTCACTAAAACTGTGAAAATAAACCTCTGTTAACTCTCAGTAAGAACTTCTGCATGACAAATAAAGTCAAACTGTTTGTGGAGTTGTTTAATCCTCCTTTGCTGAGATCTTAAGAAATGTAATGTCTTTTATTTCAGTTGATTTCATCTGTGACTGGATGTCAGTTGCAGTAATTCTAAATAATTTATAATCTTATTTCTTAAATGGGAAATTTTGTTTTGATTAAATCTATATCTTTTTATTTAGATCAAAACTAGAATTTAAATTAATTGACTTTTTTCAACAAGAAAAATATACTTTCATGCCAGGTTTAATAAAACTTTTTCATTGGCTCAAGTTATAAAATATAGATCCGAACCATTAACGTCCTGAATGTTCTGTCAATGTCCTCTAAATAACATCCCCTAACCCTTTAAAGAACTCCACATCATGACCGTCTCGGAATGTCCTGGGAACGTTACTAGGTGACGTCCTTGACACCAGCGTGGACGTTCTGACAACGTTTGGGGAACATCACATTTCCAAGTAAAATATGGTCCTCTAAACGTCCCAAGAATGTCCTGAATGTTCTGTGAAGGTCCTCCAAATAACGTCCCCCAAACCTTTAAAGAACTCCACATTGTGACCATCTCAGAACGTTATGGGGACGTCGTTGACACCAATGGGGACGTTCTGAGGACGTCAAATTTCTAGCGGGGTATAAGACATAGGATCACAGATTAGGAGCCATGATCACAGAAATCACTACGACTGTTTCACGATGCCAATCTTTCATCTGGGACAGCCAAAAATCATGCAGTGTGTTTCGGGCTTAAAAGCACAATATGTAAGTTTTTTTTAATTAAAGCAATATTTTCTACAGTAACAGACCGTGTCATTGCATCACCTGCCAGTGGCATCATGCACACTGGATTTATACTGTTATGTGTTTTATTAGACAGGGGAGCAACTGCTTAGATACAAATAAAGACAGAAAACAAATCTCTTTTATATAGCTCAACACTGTATAGTCTTATTGTTTCAATATCATTTTCTTGATTTACCGCAAGTATCATGTTTTTACCGTGCCTCAGAGAGAATACTATTTTGTCAAGTGGTTAACATAGCAAACTCATATGCAATTTCATTTGTATTAATAGTAATAAAAGCTTCATACAATATATTTAAAAATTAATTGCATGCCATTGAGCAACACAAGCCATCCAGCATTTATTAATATCATATTCTAATATCAAAGCAGTTTACTGCAGTGTGCAACAAGTACATGTGTGTGTGGTGCTGCTGACGCAGGAGCCGGAGTTTTGAACTCAGATGTGCTTTGCCTCGTTTATAAGCACACGCTACAGGAATGCACATGCATGCTTTGTGATACTCTCATGTACGTGCATAGAAGACTGACACAGAAGAAAACAAATGGTTGAATAAAGTTATTATATTGAATAAAGTTATAATTATTTTTAGTTTTCTTTGCACACAAAAACTATTCTCATTGCTCTTGTAATATTATGGTTGAACCACTGATGTCACACGGACAACGATATCCTTACTACGTTTTCGAGCCTTGAATATGTCAGTTGTGTTGCTGTCTATGCAGGGTCAGAAAGCTCTCGCATTTGATCAAAAATGTTTTTATTTGTGCTTTGAAGATGAACGAAGGTCTTGTGGGTTTGGAGTAATTAATGACAGAATTGTCTTTTTTGGGTGAACTATCCCTTTAATGTTCTGAGAGCAAACACATGATACAAATCAAATGTTATTAACAAGTAAAGTGCTCAAATCTAATAATTACACAGGAATATGTTTAGCCACTCTCAACTGCCCCTCCGGAGGTCTGTGCATGTCACTGATTGAGTTTAAGAAAACTGTTTTACATCTAAGATTTTAGGTTAGGATTAGGGCAGATGCTAACATAAATCTGTAATCATTAGAATAACAACGAAACCCCAGACCAAACTTTCAAATAGGGATGTAACAATTTATGATATTATTTTCTCATCTTTTTTTTTTTTTTTTAGGACAAAATGAGATTTAAGATGAATTATAAATGAAAGGTGTCCTTTTATTATTTCTCAGACAAAACACTGCACATTTCTTTAAGAAATTGAAATATGTCAAATAACAAAGCTAAATTGATATTTTAAAACAAATCCCAAATCGATTAAATTAATAATACAAATAAAATAAATCTTATCATATAAACAAACTAAGGCTTTTCCTTTGCTCTTTCCATTTAAAATTAGGCAACCACTGCATTTTAATCACAATCAAAACAAAGATGCTGTACACATGCAGTATGAGCAGTTTTTGATTTAAATTAGATTGTATAATTTCAAAGTTTGAAGCAAAAACCGAATTGTCTGATTTTAGCTTTGTGAAACTATTCTACAGAAAACATATGAACGAAACAAAAACAGCAGACATGCTGAAGGAGAATGCATATTCACTCTCTGACAGTAGGTGGCGCTTATGGAAAAGCAGTGATAGAGTGTTTTCTTTGTTACTGCTGTAAACTAAGCAGTGCTGTGTTTCTAAACACTACTTTAATATGCATTATACACAGGCAAGATGAATAGAAAATCTAAACTTTCTGAAGACAGTTCCCCTTAGACAAATGTATTGTGATTTCATTTAACATCTAGCCGATTTGAATAAGCACATATTTTTATTGATTTTCATCCGGCCCAGCATGCATTGTCACATTCCTACATAGGCAACATATAAAGTATATTTCAAAAGAATGAACCCTAGCACAGACCCCTGTTAGAGACTGCTGAACTAGTCCTGGTACAGGACTAAAAACATTAAAAACAATCAGTGAGGATTTAAATCATTTAAACACAGCACCAGCACATTTCAAGAATGACAATATAACAGAACTGGTGACTCTGAGATGATGGTTTGTGAAATACCAGTAGTTCAGCAGTTTCTGTATGCTGTCACATGACTGGCTGATTAGACAGTTGCATTAATGAGCAGCTGAACAGTTGTACCCAATAAAGTGTCCAGTGAGTGTACATGCATATGTTACAAAGAACATTTAAATACGCCATTAAATACCTCAGTATGTTGAGTTGACAGTTTGGACTCTTCAGTCCAGCACACAGTCGTTTCACTCCTGAATCCTGCAGGTCATTGTTACTCAGGTCCAGCTCTCTCAGAGAAGAGTGTGATGATTGTAAAACTGAAGCCATAGTTTCACAGTGCTGATCAGTGAGATTACAGATTGCCAATCTAAATAGGGTAATAAGAAATAATTAATTACATACACACTGTTGACATCTGTTTTAGGTTTTCTTATTGTTAATGTTTTCATGTCTTTAGGCATGTTTGAGTCCATGTGGTGCTGCACAAACCGATCAGCGAGAGTTGCCGATTGCAGTCGAGGGAGGAATTGAAAGCGGAGATGTGAAGTCAGACACTTTCTGCTCCCAATAATGACGTTTTGCACTGTGTTTGTATACTTTATCACAGATGAAGTGAATTAAATGCAATACTTGTCAAATACACAGATGTGTGTGTTTTATAATCAGGTGCTCACATGCTTATGTGATGTTTTAGTTCTATTTGTTTGGTATTTGGTTTTCTGTTTATCAATAAACTGCATATGAATTCTCATCTTAACTCAGTTACAGTAGATCAAACAGTACAGATAAACGTGACCATAAATAGACTTTACAACTGTACAGACATTAGCTGATGTTTGAGAAAATTATATACATTGTTTCATATATGTAGAAGATATATGTAGACAATGGGCCTCATTTATCATTCTAACATAGAAATGAGCATAGATCCGAGCGCACAAATCAACTTACGACAGAGTTCACATGTGATTTATGAAACATTTGTATGCTGCCAGTCCAAAAAATTGTCATTTGTATATCACACCCCTAAGAACACCCTGTTTTAGAAGCCATACCCTAGAGGTTACAACACAGAAAAACATAACCAGGCCAAAAAGAGGAAGTAATTTCATGAAAGAGAAATTGGTCTTACTCTAAAAACACCCGTTAACCTTGTAATTGCAAACAATTACATTAATTTATATACATTAAATACCAGTAAATATAATGAAATATTTACAAACTTTAAACACTATATAGCCTATTTAGTTCCCCTCACTCCACAACAAATTCTTTAAATTTAATGGTATTACAGAGCAAAAATTAAAAATGAGTAGCTATAAAATTACATATTAAACTATACAATAAAACATGAATAAATACAAACGTAAAGTTACATAGAGCAAAACTAAAATTGGTATTGAGCTCATTAGCCTCTCATTCGACAAGAATCCAAATGTTTCCAGTTTTGCCATGTAACATTTGGTTCCTAAACTATTATTCATTATGTAAACAAGGCTTTGTACTTCCCTCCTGTTCCAATATCCATGTAAAAAAACATCCTTCCTATGCACAAAAAAATGTTTGTTTGGGCACTGCACTCTGATTTAAAATTAATCAGTGTAACATTATGTTTGGCTAACTGCATTTTAGTTTGATTAATGGCTAAAATGTCAAGTTAGCAACACTGTTATTTTGTGTGTGTGAGGCACAGTTGAATTTAATAAAATAAAGATATAAAGAAAACAAATAAAATGCATGAACAGTGTCACATAAACAAAAGTAGCCTACACTACTTTTAACGACATCTTTTGTAGTAACTGACAAAGGACCATTGATTAATGGTCACATTCTCATTGTTTTCATCCTTTTTTATTCAAGTATTTCAATGGCTCTTGATCATTAAACATTTATGAATCAGGATAACCAATTAAAGGCAGAACAAAAATTTGACTCTAAACATACAAAACATGAAAGAATCTGCTATATAGTCACATTATCACTAAAATATGAATCCATATAAAAGTCAAACCTCAGTATGTTGAGTTGACAGTTTGGACTCTTCAGTCCAGCACACGTTTCACTCCTGAATCCTGCAGGTCATTGTTACTCAGGTCCAGCTCTCTCAGAGAAGAGTTTGATGATTGTAAAACTGAAGCCATAGTTTCACAGTGCTGATCAGTGAGATTACAGATTGCCAATCTAAATAGGGTAATAAGAAATAATTAATTACATAAACACTGTTGACACATCTGTTTTAGGTTTTTTTATTGTTAATGTTTTCATGTCTTTAGGCATGTTTGAGTCCATGTGGTGCTGCACAGACCGATCAGCGAGAGTAGCAACATTTGGTTGCTAAACTATTATTCATTATGTAAACAAGGCTTTGTACTTCAAGTCAAGTCAAGTCAAGCTTTATTGTCATTCCGCTACATGTGTGGACATACAGTGGAATGAAATGTCGTGTCTCGCAGGACCACAGTGCTACATAAATAAACATAAATATGAACATAAATACACTAGACGTAGAAGCAATTTTTAATCCTATACACATAACTATACATATACTATAAATAATTGACTATACATACACATAACCTAAGACAGACTATACAAGTAGTTTACATAATATAAAGGTTAAGAAGAAAGTAGTGCAAAAAGATTTGTGGTGCATTGACAGGTAGACATTTGTAAGTCCTTATTAGGTCCTTGTAACATTAATAAGTGTTAACAAGAAAGTGTCTGGTGCATAGAGAGAAAAGAGTGTTTCTACAGGTGGTTTGTCTAGCCCACTCACCTGTAGGTAGCACACTCAGAGGCGCACAGTGTTTTCTGTGTACATGTAATGTTTATAGGAAAGTATTTGGTGCATATAGAGATGAAAGAATGCTTTACTACAGGTGGTTTGTCCAGCCCACTCACCTGTGTGTAGTGCACTCGGAATTGCAAAAATTGTGTTTTGAGTTTTTCAACAGTTTACATTGTGGATAGGGTTTCAGAGGGGGGTTAGGTGCTTGGAATTGAGGGCTCTTACAGCCTGGGGGAAAAAGCTGTTGAGCAGTCTTGCAGAGCGGGCTCTGATGCTCCTGTAGCATCTTCCTGATGGCAGGAGCTGGAAGAGATGATGGGAGGGGTGGGTGGAGTCCTTCACGATACTAGTGGCTTTACCTGAGCATCGTGCAAGGAAAATGTCCAGAAGGGAGGAGAGAGGGGCACCGATGATTTTTGCAGCTGTGTTCACTGTCCGTTGTAGGGTCTTGCAGTCAGCAGCACTGCAGTTCCCGTACCAGACAGTGATGCAGCTGGTCAGCACACTCTCAATGGTTCCCCTGTAGAATGTGGTGAGGATGGGTGGAGGGAGACTTGCCCTTTTTAGCCGGCGGAGAAAGTGTAGGCGCTGTTGTGCCTTCTTGGAGAGTGACATGGTGTTGGTGGTCCAGGTGAGATCCTCCGTGATGTGCACCCCCAGGAATTTAGTGCTGCTGACTCTCTCCACAGCTGAGCTGTCGATGGTCAGTGGGGGGTGGTCAACAGAGTTCCTCCTGAAGTCCATCACAACCTCCTTTGTCTTACTCACATTAAGGGACAGGTTGTTTGCACCACACCATTCAACCAGTTGTGCCACTTCCTCTCTGTAGTGTGTTTCATCGTTGTTGCTGATGAGACCTACTAGCGTTGTGTCATCAGCAATAAACTTCACTCCTGTTCCAATATCCATGTAAAAAAACATCCTTCCTATGCGCAAAAAAATGTTTGTTTGGGCGCTGCACTCTGATTTAAAATTAATCAGTGTAACATTATATGTTTGGCTAACTGCATTTTAGTTTGATTAATGGCTAAAATGTCAAGTTAGCAACACTGTTATTTTGTGTGTGTGTGTGTGTGTGTGAGGCACAGTTGAATTTAATAAAATAAAAATATAAAGAAAACAAATAAAATGCATGAACAGTGTCACATAAACAAAAGTAGTCTACACTACTTTTAACGACATCTTGTGTAGTAACTGACAAAGGACCATTGATTAATGGTCACATTCTCATTGTTTTCATCCTTTTTTATTCAAGTATTACAGTGGCTCTTGATCATTAAACATTTATAAATCAGAATAACCAATTAAAGCCAGAACAAAAATTTGACTCTAAACATACAAAACATGAAAGAATCTGCTATATAGTCACATTATCACTAAAATATGAATCCATGTAAAAGTCAAACCTCAGTATGCTGAGTGGACAGTTTGGACTCTTTAGTCCAGCACACAGCTGTTTCACTCCTGAATCATGCAGGTCATTGTTACTCAGGTCCAGCTTTCTCAGAGAAGAGTTTGATGATTGTAAAACTGAAGCCATAGTTTCACAGTGCTGATCAGTGAGATTACAGATTGCCAATCTAAATAGGGTAATAAGAAATAATTACATAAACACTGTTGACATCTGTTTTAGGTTTTCTTATTGTTAATGTTTTCATGTCTTTAGGCATGTTTGAGTCCATGTGGTGCTGCACAGACCGATCAGTGAGAGTAGCAACATTTGGTTGCTAAACTATTATTCATTATGTAAACAAGGCTTTGTACTTCACTTCTGTTCCAATATTCATGTAAAAAAACATCCTTCCTATGCGCAAAAAATGTTTGTTTGGGCGCTGCACTCTGATTTAAAATTAATCAGTGTAACATTATATGTTTGGCTAACTGCATTTTAGTTTGATTAATGGCTAAAATGTCAAGTTAGCAACACTGTTATTTTGTGTGTGTGTGTGTGTGAGGCACAGTTGAATTTAATAAAATAAAGATATAAAGAAAACAAATAAAATGCATGAACAGTGTCACATAAACAAAAGTAGCCTGCACTACTTTTAACGACATCTTGTGTAGTAACTGACAAAGGACCATTGATTAATGGTCACATTCTCATTGTTTTTATCCTTTTTTATTCAAGTATTTCAGTGGCTCTTGATCATTAAACATTTATGAATCAGAATAACCAATTAAAGGCAGAACAAAAATTTGACTCTAAACATACAGAATATTAAAGAATCTACTATATAGTCACATTATCACTAACATATGAATCCATGTAAAAGTCAAACCTCAGTATGTTGAGTTGACAGTTTGGATTCTTCAGTCCAGCACACAGTAACTTCACTGCTGAATCCTGCAGGTCATTGTTACTCAGGTCCAGCTCTCTCAGCGGGGAGTTTGATGACTGTAAAGCTGAAGCCACAATTTCACAGTGCTGAATTGTGAGATTAGAGCCTGCCAATCTGAAAAGGGAGGACTTTTGTTTAAAAGCATGTTCATAAGATAGTGTCCCCGAACGACTACAAGCCTATAAACAGTACATATGTCAAAAAGACGTCAAAGTAAACAATATTCACCTCTAAATCATAAACCATTTATTTCTAAAAATAGAGAATAGTGCTATCTCTTGTAATACAAGCCAACCAGAAAGCATAAATAAAATATAGTGCTTGAAAAAGAAATAAAAACCTCAAACAAAACTATGACATTCAACAAAATTACACTCAGTGTTTATTGCATGTTATTGTTGTACTGATATAATGTATCTGTACTGTGACATGTTTGTCAGTTCACTTCAATTACAAGTCTGAGTGACTTTATTTCTTTCCTGAACCTTAAACTGTATAACAGAAAAGAATAAACTGCTCTTACGCTTGACATTCTGTCCTGCTCATGTCCCTGTATATTCACTCTCTGGACTTTACTGCAGTTAAACATCCTTAATGACTTAAAAGTTGTTGCCATCATTTATTAAACAATGGGTACCACAAAACAGCCATGGTTGTGTTACAAAAACTGTGAAACCTCTTCAGCCTGCATGGTGGCCAGTGAATTGAAGGTTAAAAACCCAGTTTCAATGAAGCTTCAGAGGGCTCTACACGATGCCAGCTGAGGAATAAGGATCTTATCTAGCAAAACAATCAGTCATTTTATTTTAAAAATTACATATATTTATACACTTCTTAACCACAACTGCTGGGCAAGAATTAGCTCTGAGATGCGCCTGCGCGTCTTTATTCCGTGATGTTGGAAAGGTCAAGCGTGATGTAGGCAAAAGTGCACTCAGTGTTTACAAAGCCAACATGCAAAAAAACTCAAATGCCCTTTAGCAAAAAGGTAAAGCAATGACGTTGGACGATTTAAAGTTACACAGTAAAATCCCCAGAGTAAAATTAACTCTGTTCAGAGAACATTTGGTCGCTCTCTAAATAGAGTTAAATTAACACTGAAGCAGAGTTAAAGTTAATGAGATAATTAAGTGATCAATTAAATGATGATTGTGCATTAATAATGAACACCTGCTGTTATCAAGCAGACTCACTGAAGAAACGAGAAACACAAGAACTAAAACTGACTTCAGCCACAGATTAAATCAACTGAAATAAAAGATATTAAATCTCTCAAAATCTGATTAAACAACTCCACAAACAGCATCACCAGCTTCACTAATTACTAACCAGACTGACTTTATTGTATGTCTACAGAAGCACTAATTGAGAATTAACCCTTTCACGCATATGATCACACCAGTGTGATCATTCTTAGCTGGTCCCTGGAGCGTACGATCACACCGGTGTGATTCGAACGTTCAGCGCGTCACGTGATTAACTGCTGAATTCAAATCTGCTTCGGCGCTTTGGCTGGCGCTGAGCCAGATCGGACGCGCTGAGCGCTTGTCATATTATCGCAACTATTCCATGTTTTCAACCATACAATGCTTATTTTAGGTTCCAGACATTTACATACACATACTTCCTAGTAAAACGATGCATTTATATTTAGCAAAATACACGCCGCTGTCTATGGGAGCGGCAATAATGATCCTTACAAATGTAATCTGACGACATGTTTTATTGATATCATATACACATTGTGTAGGTAACTATAAAGTTTACTCTGCTCTTCTCCAAACTCACCAGAGACTTACTTTAATGCTTTTCGGGAGGAGAGGATGAATTTGCGTTTTGTAAATCCCACAGCTTGGATTCAGCGCAAACTAACATGGCGGCGCCCATCACTCGGCATAGATCAACTAACACGCTCATTATAAAAGTGTTTAAACCTCCAAATACATTTACTTGCACATATTTCAGAATCGGAATATCAGATATTTCATAATACATTGAGCACGTTTGTGAATATTAATAATAAAAAGGGAAAAACTATATAAAAGTGATACATGTGTCATACAGCACTATTGTGGCTGCGTTATGTCACGTGACAAACACGACGCGTCGCCAAGGAAACAATAAGGCTATATGTTCTAAATAACGGTTGCCTAAAAAAAACTCACTCTGGGGGTTCAGCTAGAATATTTTAAACTCACGTGTGAAAGGGTTAACAGAGGTTTAGAAGTTGATGTTTTAGTGGTCAATGGGGGAAATAAATAAATCATGATGCCACCGTAACTGTGGTCAAGGTTTGCTTTAGTTTGTCTCTTGACCCTTAAAAAAAATTTTGCTTCTAAGCAATTGTTTCACAAGCATTTGTGCATTGCTGAATCAAACATTTGAAGTAGCAGATTGCTTCACGCAATTATTCACTGCAGCATGAATAATTATTGCCACAGTGGTTACAATAATTATTCATGCTGCAGTGCATGATGGGAGTTTTTACTATGTTGTTACCCAGCATGCATTGCAGCATGAAGAGTTTGGTTGACTGTCACCATTGTTGAGATTCATATGCTGGTACTTGATGTGTGTCTCTAAATAATAGAAAAGGTCTTTTCTTTATGTATTGCATGGAGCTGAAATAATTCATAATATTTCATCATTTTAAAGCCTAGGTTTTTTTTATTTTTATTTTTTTTTTATGTGCTGTACTTTTGGTTGTACAAAATCTAAATGCTTAAATTGGGAAAAAGTTACTTTAGATCTGTTCAACCAAGGAAATATAGTCAGTCTGGTTAATAATGAGTAAAGCAAGTGATGTTGTTTGTGGAGCTGTTTAATCATCATCTGCTGAGATCTTGAGAGATTTAATCACTTATTTTATTTCAGTTGATTTAATCTGAGGCTGAATCAGTTGTAGTTCTTGTGTTTCTCTTTTCTTCAGTGATTCTGCTTGTTAACAGCAGGTGTTCATCACTAATGCTCAATCACCTTTTAATTGATCACTTAATTATCTCATTAACTTTAACTCTGCTTCAGTGTTAATTTAACTCTATTTAGAGAGGGACCAAATGTTCTCTGAATGGAGTTAATTTTACTCTGGGGATTTTACTGTGTAGAGGAGAAAATGTGATGGAGTTTTTAACCGAACTACAAAAACTAATCGTGCGTGACCTTTCCAACAGGATTACATAATGTGTGGAGAAGCGCATGTGCATCGCAGAACTAGAGGAAGCTGAGCATTCGTGGTTAAAAAGTGGTTAAAAACTGAATAAACATTTTTTTTTTTTTTTTTTAAGACAGTGACCGATTGTTTTGTTAGATAAGACCCGTATTCCTCGGCTGGGATCACTTAAAGCCCTTTGAAGCTTCGAAACTGCATTTTTAACCTTCAATCTGCTGGCCACCACTGAAGTCCACTATATGGAGATAAATCCTGAAATGCTTTCCTTAAACAATGTAATTTCTTTGCGACTGATGAAAGAAAGACATGAACACCTTGGATGAAGACGGGGTGAGTTTAAATTCAGGTACGCCAAACTCTGTAAAAATATGCAATAAATAAATATGCAACAGCAAATATGAAGAGGTTTTAACCACATTTTTTGCAGAACAACCATGGCTGTTTTGTGGTACCCTTCATAACAATGATTTTTGTTTTCTTTTTTTTTAACTACGGTATAAACATGTATAATTTTCATAAGGTATGGGGTATACCCAGGGGTTAAGGTAAGTTTGAACCAATCAGAGTGGAGTTGAGTGACACCTACTGGACACAGATTCCTCACAGAAGTCTTTATTTTTATATTTGGTTAAATATAAGCTTTGTGCAACACTTCTTTACATCGCAAAAAGTTACTACATTTTGCATAATGTCTTTTTCTCTGATTGTGATCACAGCTGAAAATTGCATCAGAGGGGGAGGACTTTTCTGCTCCCTCATATACTGCAGGGACAACTTTGCAAGTATATGCAAAAGGTCTCCAGAAATTAGTTGACTCCTGCCCACAGCTGAAAGGAATAATTGACAGCATGCCTTTTAAAAATAAATGTAGAACATAATTTGTTGTTTGTTTTTTTTTTGGTTTGTTTTTACTGTTCTTTGTACTTTGCATAAGTGATTGTAATTTTTTTTCTGCATTCTGTTCTTAGAAAATTTTGTTAAATAATAAAAATATTTCTTTGTTAACTTAAGGTCTTTGAACCTTGCATTTGACTATGTAATACAGTTCATTGTTAATAACTTTGAAACATATCTATTGCAGCATAACTAAAATTGTTTACTGTTACACTTACACAGTAACTACAGGTAACAAGAAGGTAAAAAGGGATCACTTTAAATTACAGCCCACTGATGTTACACTTACAGAGCAACTACATACAACAAGAGTGTATGTTTGCACAGTACACAGCAAAATCCCCAGTGTTAATTTAACACTCTGAGTGTGGACACATATAAACACTGAAGCAGTGTTGAAGTTAATGAGATAATTAGGTGATCAACAAAGTGATGATTGATCATTATTGAAGACACCTGATGTTAATAAGCAGAATCACCAAAGGAGAAAACCAAAATTTTTAAGCAACCGTTATAGTGGTCAATGTTTGCATTAGTTGGGCTCTTGACCCTTAAATCTTTAATGCTAGATTTTGTTTGGCTGCTGTATTTGAGTTGAAACAGCCAAACAAGCCAAAAGCTCAAGTCACCACATGATTATGTTTCAACATATTCATTGTTTGATGTAAATCACCTAGAGTTTAATTAAAAGTTTAAATAAAAGTCAGTTTTTTTTTTTTTTGTTTATTGTAATAGCCTTGACAATCCACAGGAGATCCAGCACTTCCTATACATTTTGGAAAGATTTTTTTTACAACCTGTTTAAAAAAAAAAAAAAAATTTGACCTAGGCACACATAGACATCAAGAACCAGCCCATGAATCTCAACAATGGTGACAAACGGCATATTCAGATTAGTGATGGGAAGTTCGGATCATTTTACCGACTCGGTCCTTTGAGTCTCGTTCAGCAAAATGAACGAATCTTTTTTCGAGTCATTTCGTTCATTTTGTTCATTTTAGCAAAATGTTACGTTTTACTTCCCTAACACATCTACTGCTTACACAAACGTTGATCACACTACAAACAAAACTATAATGCTATAAGAAACAGAAAATATTAATTAATTGTTTACCTGGGTCTTTGGTCTATGATTCGCTCACCTCACCTCTTATCTGACAAGTTTTCGGGTTCGAGTCGTTCGTTCATCACGTGACAGCCCTGTAACGTTAACCTATGCAGCCTGAGCCGGAAAGAGAATTGATTAGTTCATTTCTCGAGTCCTCGGGTTTGAGTCGTTCGTTCATCACGTGACATCCCCGTAATGTTAACCTATGCAGTCTGAGCCGGAAAGAGAATTGATTAGTTCATCTCTCGAGTAGTTCGGGTTTGAGAGTCCTCGGGTTCGTTCGTTCATCACGTGACATCCCCGTAATGTTAACCTATGCAGTCTGAGCCGGAAAGAGAATTGATTAGTTCATCTCTCGAGTCCTCGGGTTTGAGTCGTTCGTTCATCACGTGACATCCCCGTAATGTTAACCTATGTCTGAGCCGGAAAGAGAATTGATTAGTTCATCTCTCGAGTCCTCGGGTTTGAGTCGTTCGTTCATCACGTGACAGCCCCATAAGGTGAACGAACGACTCTAAAACAGTTGAACTAATTCCATGTAGCAGGACCTAATAGACAGATGTTAACCTATGCGCCTTCTCGAACGAATCGAACTCCCCGAGACGACTCGTCACTCGTCGTTCGTCGAGTCACATTAAAGATTCGTTCAAAATGAACGAATCGTTCAAGAACGACCCATCACTAATTCAGATAAACAGATCAACTCTGAACTCTCATAATTTATTCATGCCGCAATGCATGATGGGAGTCATGGATGAGTTCTGATTGGCTACAGCACGCTTTTTGATGGTCACCGTTGTTGTGATTCTCACACTGATTCTTCATGTCTGTGTGTCTTAATAAAGATAGACTTTTTTTTCATTATCCGTCTGATTATGGCAAAACTGATTGATCTTTTGTTCACAGTTTTTTTTTTTTGTAATCTGTAAGGAAATTCTATGTTAAATACTCAAGTCACTATATGATGATTAAGTCAAGCACAGTCAATGCCATCTTATTGACTTTTACTCTTGGCTTGTCTGGCTGTTATAATTCAGTAACTGCAGCCAAACAAGACCTAATATTGACGATTTAAGGGTCAAGAGCCTAACTAATGCAAACACTGACCACTATAATGGTTGCTTAAAAAATTTGGTTTTCTCCTTTGGTGATTCTGCTTATTAACATCAGGTGTCTTCAATAATGATCAATCATCACTTCGTTAATCACCTAATTATCTTGTTAACTTCAACACTGCTTCAGTGTTAACTTTAACACTGCTTCAGTGTTTATATGTCTCCACACTCAGAGTGTTAAATTAACACTGGGGATTTTGCTGTGTAGTATATCCTGGGAGCAGCTGAGAACAGGTAATGTATAGTTTTTCACTGTATTGCATCTCGACGGCACAATGCTGCTCACGTGACTCGCTGCTGAGATGACCATATGCAAAAACTCTTTCATCAGGTAACTTTTTCATATGGAAATTTCTAAGCCAAATCATATCAGAAACCCATTACATAATTTCCCCATACTTTCAGCTATCTGTATCAAGTCATGTAAGATATATGTTGTAATAATACAATAAGTACCCAGTACGTAATGTAAAAATATACTGCATCATATTTTTTTGTGTTATTACAATAAGGCAACTTGTTCTTAATCATACTGTTGTTTCCTAACATAGTAGGTCACGCATAACACGTAATCTTAGAATAGTCACACCTTACTTATGAAATACTAACAGTATAAATACTTTTAATTTTCCAGGTCATTACCCCTTATCCCCCAAACATTGCACATTGTTTAACATCAGTTTAATTACGTGGTACATTGCGGGCTGTAATCTAAAGCATTACCACAAGTTTACCAAATGAGCCAGACTTATTTTAGTTAGTCTGACTTATTATGACTTGATTTGGCTCAAAATAAGTCTGAAACAAACCAGGCTTATTTGGTAAACTTGTTTTATGAAACACCCCCCAGGAGTTAGTAATCTGGACATAATCTATATTTTAGAAGGCCATTTTTAAACGTTGATTAAATATTCTAGATTAAGTCTACTCCTGTTAATTTCACATTTAACTAATTGGTAACTAATTACTTTTTTATTATATGAAATTCCTAAATTTGATGACTGAGGCCCATTATGATATGCCAGTGTTTGTTTATACAGAATTTCTACTATTGTGGAAAATGTCTTATTAGCCGAGTATTATCATTATAAATATTTTTTTACAGGAATACATTGGATTTTGTGGGTCTGTTGACCTTTTCACCATTTTGACTGATTGCAAGTGGCGATACCAATATAGTGTTGTTTGTTTGTTTGTTTATTATTTTTAACAAATGTACTGTTATTGTAATAATTTTACTTTTTCCCAATAAAGACAGGAAAATGATGATGATGATGATAATAATAATAATAATAATAATAATAATAATAACAATAAACCTTTACAAATATAGTTTTTTTTTTCTTTTTGTTTGTTTGTTTGTTTGTTTGTTTTGTTTTTTGACCACATCCACCTTTTATCTCAAAGGAGTTCATCCAGTATAAGAAATGAAAACTGTCCATCTTGTCTGCATTGTTTTTACTCAGGACTTTGTATGGAATTGATTGGATTGTTGTGGTTTGCTGATTGCTTCAATCATTTCATGAGTGACTTGAAATGTTTGCTGGGGCAGAAGGATTAGATAAATATTAGTACTGAAATATCTAAAACAGTTTAAACACTCTTTTTTTTCGCAGTATCGATAAACCAATACCAGATTTGCTTTATCTCTCTTTTCTCTCCAACACTAGGTGTGTTATTGATGTGTTATACCGTTATTGATGATAATTGTAATATTAAAAAAAAAAAAAAAAATGAAATAACGTTATCTTGTTGATATTTCAAAATGCAAACGTCAAATAGACGTCTCCCAGATGTGTGTGTGCTATCAAGGTATGTAGCTGTTTAATTGTATACACGTAATTATTGTCCTAACCAACTCCTAACCCTTAACATACCCATTCGCAACCCGTATGAAATACCTACCTAATTTATTTCAATATATTCTATATATATTTTTGGTGTTAAATTCAGTTTTCTTGTAAAGAATGACTTGTATCTTTGTGAGACTTCAGTTCATTAGCCGCAGCACTGTGATTTACGTCTGATGTGTGACACACATAAAGTGCAGTAAACGCTAAAACAATTGTGCTACAAAATATTTTTTTATTTATATATTTATTTGTACATTAATAAATGTAAGATCATTTGAATACAAATGCTAGTTTATAACATTCAGCAGAACAATGAACTGTTTTGCACAGCTAAATAGGCTAAATGGAGATTGCTGACACCGCCTCAAACACCAGCTCTTTAAAAATAAGATGGAAAGATAAAAAATAAATAGTTTTTGTTTTATCCTTAAATCAGGTCTCCTCTAGATGGCGCTGTTACAAAAAACAGGGTCCTAGAAATGCGGTCCTGAAACTGCAGCCTCCGGTTGTGCAGGAACCTACTACTGATATCCACCTTATTTTTCCCGTAAGAGTGGGTTCAGCCATTTGTAAATTTGTTGTGTCTGGCTTCCGGTCTCATTTACTTCCAGCTATTTTCAGCTGCACAAAAAGCTTGTTTTGCTGTTTGATATTGCAAACTGGTGTGTCTTACATATTATTTTAATGTATCTTAATTATGAACACACTGGTTTGTAGTGCAAACTGTTTTACCGTTTACTGCACTTTGATATTCTTCTCGTTATTTCCCTATGGTGGATTATGAACCGGATGTCTAACAAGAAGGGTATTCCTGCACAACCGGAGGCTGCAGTTTCAGGACTGCATTTCTAGGACCGCATTTCTAGGACCCTATAGTTTTTTTGTTTGTTTTTGTATTATTTTATTTATTTATTGTATTTATGTATGTATTAGCTTTTTATGCTATTTAATAATGCTTGCTATTTAGTTTTGTATGTTATTATATTTTAAAGAAATATGTAGTTGTTTAATTGTATTGTCCTAACCAACTCCTAACTCTTAACATACCCTTAACATTGGAAATCCAATTTAAATATTTAACCTAATTTATTTCAATATATTCTATATATATTCTGGTTTTAAATTCTGTTCAGACTTGTATCTTTGCAAGACTTCAGTTCATTAGCCGCAGCACAGCGATTCACGTCTGATGTGTGACACACATAAAGTGCAGCAAACGGTAAAAACAATTGTGCTACAAATTATTGGTACATTAAAGAAACACTCCACTTTTTTGAAAATAGGTTCACTTTCCAGAGTTATACAGATGTGTTTTACCGTTTTTGAATCCATTCAGCCGATCACCGGGTCTAGCGGTAGCACTTTTAGCATAGCTTAGCATAGATCATTGAATCCGATTAGACCATTAGCATCTCACTATAAAATGACTAAAGAGTTTCGATATTTTTCCTACTTAAAACTTGACTCTTCTGTAGTTGCATTGTGTACTAAGACTGGCGGAAAATGAAAAGTTGTGATTTTATAGGCCGATATGGCTAGGAACTATACTCTCATTCCGGCGTAATAATCAAGGAATTTTGCTGCCGTACCATGGGTGCAGCAGGCGCAATGATATTACGCAGCGCCTGAAAGTGACCTACACTAATAAGTAGATGCAGAGTTGCAGCCGGTAGGGCTATGACGGTTGCAATGACAACCGCACCACCGCGGTCATTGTTTGCCACCGCGGTGGTCAGTTGCCATCTGCAACACTGTACGTGACGTCACACAATCTATAACAAGCATCAAATACAGTTTCTTTAACAATTTCTCTGCCGTGGCCGTTTTTAGTGTCCCCGCCGGCAGCAGCAGCCTTCGCAGATACTGGAAGAGATCCGCGTTTAAACGCACACAATAGGCTAAAGCTTGCAAAGCTCTGGGAAAACTAATTACCATGAATGTGTCGGGAGGAAATATTAATATTATTAATAAATTATTATTAATAAACTAGTGTTTTCTGAGCCAGTGTCGCAAAGATGACGGTCCTGAGACGCCATCTGCTCATTGGACGCGCTTTTAGAGAAAAATGCATCTCTACGGATTTTATAATGAAAGAGTTTTTGTTTTCGATTAAATTTTTTTCGATTTTAAAGTAGTAAAGTAATAATTTAAAGCTTTCTATAGATATATTTATCCTGACCTGCAAGTATTCGCTGAGTTCATTCATTTTTGTGCAGCGCTCCTGTTCAACACCGAAACATCAGAAAGCGCATCTTGTGTGTTTTCTTTATTTTTACAAATTCACAACATTTTGTTGATAATGTGAGTGCACGCAAATAAAATTAGACCCTTTACAGTTCCAGATGATATATTACGCTTACCTTTATGAGCAAATATTATGGCGTATTTAATTTTTTTTTTGCAAGTGATTGCGCTGGCGCCTCTATGTCCTGCAAAGCGCATTTAGCTTCCACTCTCCAACAAACGAATGTATGCGCAAAATAGCGTGCATTTCTCTAAGTTAAACGTTTAAAATAACATTGTGATATGCTTGAAGATTTTATTTTAGGCAAGTCGTGATGATTTGAGAAGGCAAAATTGATCAAACATAGGCTGTGATCAACTCACTGCCTGCCTCTGGCCGCTTGGTCGTTAAAGCAAAAACCTTAATTTAACAAACAAAAATGTTCCAAACATATTTCTAAATTAACTTTATAAAAAAACGAAAAGAAATATAACTATACGTTCCTATTAAAAACAAAACTGAGCTATTTTAATGAATGCAACAGTGTAATGGGAAAGAGAGAGAAAAGACTTGTGCCGGTAATTTTGATGAGCCGTCGGACAAGGGTTGGGTGAGGTTGTTACAAACTCATGCAACAAATGTTTGTTTAATATTTATAGTTCTTATTTTGGCTACTTTCTTATTTAACTGTATAATTTCTTTGATATTTACTTTAGTGTTTTGTAGTCTGAAATAAACACGCATGTTTTTAATAATTTTTGAGCCTCATTTTTTATGTTTCCAAAAAAAATAAATAAATAAAGAAATAAATTATAAATATGTCTCAGCACTGCGCCACCGACGGTAGTTGGTCCATTACCACCGTGTGGAAAAAATCTGCCACCGTAACAGCCCTAGCAGCCGGCAGAGTTGACGGCTGCGTAATATTATTGCGCCAGCTGCACCCATGGTTCGGCAGCAAAATTCCTTGATTATTATGCCGGAATGAGAGTATAGTTCCTAGCCATATCGGCCTATAAAATCACAACTTTTCATTTTCCACCAGTCTTAGTACACAATGCAACTACAGAAGAGTCAAGTTTTAAATAGGAAAAATATCGAAACTCTTTAGTCATTTTATAGTGAGATGCTAATGGTCTAATCGGATTCAATGATTTATGCTAAGCTATGCCAAAAGTGCTACCGCCAGACCAGTACCGCCAGCGCACTAGAGGCGGTTTAGCCAATCACAACACACTCGGCCAGCTAACCAATCAGAGCCCATTACGAAATTTGAGGGAACAGGGAATCGACCGGCTGTTTTTATGCTAGTTGAAAAGCGGTGTAAATCAAAACAGGAGCATACTGTGGCTATTTTAAACTGTCAAAATGAAACCAAAGAACAATGAACAAAGGCATATCACCAAAGATACATCACAGCTGATGTGCCAATAATAGTGCACATCCCTAGTTTTTAATGTTTTCTTAAAAGACATAATTTATATTTTATGCTTATGAACACAAGACCAAATAATACTCTTCATCTCCATCAACCATCAAAATGTAACAAATGTATGTTCATATTTTCACACTTACAGAGCTTTTCTGCAGTTCCTCACAGCAGGTAACAGTCTCCATCGACACTCACTTGTGTTGAACTTGTACTTGTTAAGGTCAAGCTCATCCAGCACCTCCTCTGACATCAGGATCATGTTTGCCAAAGTTGAACATTGTGTAAGAGAAAGACTTTTTTCTTTTGATTTAGAGTTTAAAAATGCCTGCATTTCTTTAACAACAGAGTTATCCTTCATCTCAATCAAGCAGTGTGACAGATTTATCCATCTGTCAGGACTGACATCGTTTTGTTGAGCTTGTTTGAGGTTGTGGATTATTTTATTGATGCTCTCTGGGTTGTTCTCTGTGTGTATCAGTACATCCTGTAAGAGTCTCTGATTGGACTCCAGTGAGATGCCATGAAGAAATCGAAGGAAAAGATCCAGGTGTCCATTTTCACTGCTCAAGGCTTTATTCACTGCTTTCTTCATAAACTCATCCAGAGGAACATTTTTACGGTGAGTTCTGTACATTCCAGTCAGGAACATTTTCAGAACCTCACTGTTCTTGTGTAAATAGCAGTAAAACACATACAGTGCTGCAAAAAACTCCTGAAAGCTCAAATGTACAAAGCTGTAAACCTTCCTGTGATTAATCACAGATTCCTCCCTAAAGATCTCAGTGCAAATCCCAGAATACACTGAGGCATCAGTGACATCTTTGCCACTCTCTCTCAGGTCCTCCTCATAAAAGATTACATTGCCCTTCATCAGCTGATTAAAAGCTACTTCAGCAAGTTTCACAATCACTTCTCTGTTGGACTGCAGGAGTTTCTCTGGATCTCTCTTTTCATATTTCTGGTTCCTCATACGTGTTTGAATGAGCAAGAAGTAGATGTACATTTCAGTCAGAGTTTGAGGGATTTCTGCACTGAGATCTTGTTTCAGGAGGTTTTGAAGCACAGTGGCTGAGATCCAGCAGAAGACGGGTATGTGACACATGATGTGGAGGCTTCTTGCTCTTCTGATGTGTGAGATGATTCTGCTGGCTTGATGCTCATCACTGATTCTCTTCCTGAAATATTCCTCCTTCTGAGAGTCATTGAACCCCTGAATTTCTGTCACACGGTTGATGTATTTAGAGGGGATCTGATTGGCTGCTGCTGGTCTGGTGGTGATCCAGATGAGAGCAGAGGGAAGCAGATCTCCTTTCATGAGGTTTGACATCAACACACTCACTGATGAAATCTCAGTCACATCAGAAACTTTCTGACTGTCTGAAAACATCAGTGAAATTCTGTTTTCATCCAGACCATCAAAGATGAACACAACTTTACATTTATCATAAATCTTTGAGTCCAGATCTTGAAGTTCAGGATGAAAGTCAAGCAGAAGTCTGTGAAGACTGAACTGATTATCTTTAATCAAGTTCAACTCTCGAAATGGAAGCACAAACATGAAATCTACATCCTGATTGACTTTTCCTTCGGCCCAGTCCAGAATGAACTTCTGCACAGAGACGGTTTTTCCAATTCCAGCGATGCCTTTAGTAAGAACAGTCTTTATTTTGTCTTTCTTCTTTCTTCTCATCTCCTCATATCTTGGTTCAGGTAAAGGATTAAAGATGTCATTGCAGTTGATTGGAGTGTCTTGGAGTGTCCTGTAACTTTTCTCCATCTGCAGCACCTCATGCTGTTTATTCACTTCTTCACTCTCTGCCTCTATGATGTACAGCTGTGTGTAAATCCTGTTCAGGAGGATTTGATTCTCTTGTAGTTTGATTCCCTCAAATAAGCTCTCATACTTGCTCTTCATACTGGTTTTGTGCTGGTCTTTGACTCTCTGCAGATCATCATGCACTGGTTGGTGAGAATTGAGCTGCAGATCTTCTGTGTCATGATGACTGATGTGACAGTGACAGTATGAGGACTTGCATTTCTGACAGGACACACATCTGATCTGGTCAGCTCTCCCACCACTGAAAAGACATTACGATAAACAAAGACACAAAATGAAGAAAATATTTAAATGTTTAAAAGTTTATAAATTTAAAGTTACATTTAATTTAATTTATAAATTATTTTTTTTTAAGTTTAAAAGTTATTTGAAAACATTCCTCACTTAGAAAAAAAAAAATTCCTGACATCACAAATTAAGTTCCTCAAAGTTGTTCTATGACCAAGATTGTTTCTTACAAACTGTAGACCAGGGTACACAGGGAGTCAGTTTTACACACCATCATGGTCTATGTGCATAAACAACACAAAACTAAACTGTTTGGTCCACTCACTTTTGAAAAATCTATTTTTCAGTGTCTACTTTTTTCACACTTCTATCACACTGTGCAACATCCAGTGTAGAGAGTGACTGTTTTTTTGTTGCTTGTGTGCAGTGTAGACATGGTGCACATTGTCAGTGATGCTGCTTTTTTAGTGGTTTTTTTTGCCAACAACAAGCTTACAGTGACAACACACTGATATAGTGACTTCAGTGAGGGACCACAGGATAAACATTTGTTTCTCACGGCCTGAATGTGGACCTCAGATTTAAGGATATTGCAAGGATACAGCAAGGATATTGATATCAGATAATGACCTGCATATTTAAAGTATGTATGGCATAGCATCCAAAATAAAAATAAAGAAGCACAACTAAAGAAAATAAATCTATTTAACAAAGGCAACAAAGGCAATTCAGAGAACTGTTTTTAAACATTATAGATGTTTGAAATGTATTGCTGAAACATGTTACAAAGACTGAACTATGTAGTACTGAATTGTGGAGACCACTCAACAGATTTTTTTGTTTAATTTATTTATTTATTTATTTTTTTTTTTTTGTGGTGGGCCTGAAATCATGTCTTGATTATGCACTGGAGTCACTGAGCATGGCCCCTCCCCTAACAATATAATAACTAGAGCACATTAGCATCAGAGGTTCGCTCGCTCAATCACGAGTTACTGTTATCATTCTTCTGGCTCTGGAGGGTCAAACATGTATGGCTGTCTAAATCCTGCTAGAGGTAAAGGTGTAAAGCTGCTAGAGGAAGCATCCATTCTGGCTGTGGTGGTATTTGACAGTTAAGAGAAATGGCCTGTAATCTCTATGTACATTCTTGTTTCTTGTGTTAAATGTTCCTACATGATTGCTGTATATCACGGTTATCCACGGGCGCTGCGGATAATCCCCAGGTCGGGTGGGACAGGTAATAAAAAATACATTCAGATTAACTGCATGTGGGTCACGGGTGGATGAGTAAATCATTAATGATACACATCTTAACTACGTTCTCTAAAATATGAATGTGTTTTAAATGAATTGTTCTTCATCAGGCAGACAGACACATATTTCATTTTTGTTTGTGTTTGCCTGTTTGGGAAGTTGCAGTGACAGAAACAGTGACAGTCCAAATAAAATCTGAAGGGAGTAAAGTCTGTGTTTATGCTATTAAGAAAGTGTAGGCTAATCTGGCCAAAGAAGAAATTTTGTGTTATATATTTAAATGTTAATTTAAAAGCAGCCTATTATCAGTGTATTGTGTTAGCGTTACCCCCTTACGGCTCCAACAAGGTTTTGTTTCGTCCAGTGCCAAATCACACCAGAAGTGAAGCAACTGGATTTGCAAGACCTAGATTTTGCTATGCTTCCGAAACATGCTGCAGTGCGCTGATATAAACACAAGCATTGACTGAGTGGCTGCGATCAGCTCCTGTGGCCGTGGAGCCGTAACTGTGCCGCAGACGCGTGATCAGCTCTAACGTCTGCTGTTAAAAATGAAACATCCATTCACTATTATCCATAAATTAAGGTATCATTTTATAAATTAAATGTTTAGTGTTTTTACGTTTGACATGAGTGTAGCTCCACACTATGCTCATTGGAATCAGTGATGTCAAATGACGCGTTTCGCTGAGGTCAGGGTTGATCGATCAGAGTTCACAGGTCGGATGTCCGATTCAAGCGGTGTTACAGACATTATTTCCAAGTGGGAAAACATCTAAATTTTGAATTGTCTGGAATGTTTCATAAAGCACCAGGCTATTTATACACAGAGATGCTAACAAGATAACAAGACACACCCAGGGAAACAATCAAGGGGACCAATTAAACAATACTGTAAGACCACAAATCAACTACAAATGGCACTAGAGATGGGAAGTAGACAAATAAACAAATTACTATTACAACAAATATTTGTCCATTGTTGTTTTTGATACTCACACAGGGTCAGAGGTCACAGCAGGTCCATCACTGAGATAAGGGGGCTGAGTCATGGAGATGTTACTCTTCATAGATACACAGCTGAATCCTGGAGATGCTGCTCTACGAGTGTAAACAGGAGCCTCCTCATCTCTCTCCTCACACACACTCATTTTACAAGCTGTTCTTCAGCTTCTCTTCTTCCTAGAAGAGAAACTTGATTTCAGGCCTGTATGTGGAAACAGAGAACATGCATCATATGCTTATCACAAATCAACTTAGGAAAATGAATTTATCTGTAACATATCATTTAATGCTCATGCTTACCGCTGTCAAAAGTTTATATACACTGTGCAGAATCTGCAAAATAACAAGGTTCATAAAATTAACATTTTTTCTGCCCTAATATTTTAACATTTAATTAATTTATAATATACAAGATAAAAATACTGTTTAATTAAATATACTGTACATACTGTATGTTTGATTCTTAATACTATGTGCATTACCTAAATGTTTTTATGTTTTATGACATTCAGGAACATTCAAATACATTCAAATAGTAACATGAAGCATTCAATTTAGCTATAATTTTGTTTTGTGGACTTTATGGCAAAGTTTGTGCAGTGTTATGTGCAATAGCTTTATCAGGGCTTATTTTGGTTTGTTGCAAATTTTTAGTTTATTGAAAAATAAGTTAAAAAAAAACAACAACAACAACAACGCACATTTATAGAAGTATTTAAGTATTTTGAGAACCCTAAGCTACAACACCCCTGAATATAATAAATAAAAACATACATACATACATATATAGGTGCTGGTCATATAATTAGAATATCTTCAAAAAGTTGATTTATTTCACTAATTCCATTCAAGAAGTGAAACTTGTATAATGCATACATTCATTCCACACGGACTGATATATTTCAAGTGTTTATTTCTTTTAATTTTGATGATTATAACTGACAACTAATGAAAATCCCAAATTCAGTATCTCAGAAAATTAGAATATTGTGAAAAGGTTCAGTATTGAAGACACCTGGTGCCACACTCTAATCAGCTAATTAATTCAAAACACCTGCAAAGGCCTTTAATGGTCTCTCAGTCTACTTCTGTAGGCTACACAATCATGGGGAAGACTGCTGATTTGGCAGTTGTCCAAAAGACGACCACTGACACCTTGCATAAGGAGGGCAAGACACAAAAGGTCATTGCAAAAGAGGCTGGCTGTTCACAGAGCTCTGTGTCCAAGCACATTAATAGAGAGGTGAAGGGAAGGAAAAGATGTGGTAGAAAAAATGTGTACAAACAATAGGGATAACCACACCCTGGAGAGAATTGTGAAACAAAACCCATTCAAAAATGTGGGGGAGATTCACAAAGAGTGGTCTGCACCTGGAGTCAGTGCTTCAAGAACCACTACACACAGACGTATGCAAGACATGGGTTTCAGCTGTCACATTCCTTGTGTCAAGCCACTCTTGAACAACAGATAGTGTCAGAAGCGTCTCGCCTGGCTAAAGACAAAAAGGACTGGACTGCTGATGAGTGGTCCAACGTTATGTTCTCTGATTAAAGTAAATTTTGCATTTCCTTTGGAAATCAGGGTCCCAGAGTCTGGAGGAAGAGAGGAGAGGCACAGAATCCACATTGCTTGAGGTCCAGTGTAAAGTTTCCACAGTCAGTGATGGTTTGGGGTGCCATGTCATCTGCTGGTGTTGCTCCACTGTGTTTTCTGAGGTCCAAGGTCAATGCAGCTGTATACCAGGACATTTTAGAGCACTTCATGCTTCCTGCTGCTGACCAACTTTATGGAGATGCAGATTTCATTTTCCAACAGGACTTGGCACCTGGTTTAAGGACCATGGTATACCTGTTCTTAATTTGCCAGCAAACTCGCCTGACCTTAACCCCATAGAAAATCTATGGGGTATTGTGAAGAGGAAGATGCGATATGCCAGGCCCAACAATGCAGAAGAGCTGAAGGCCACTATCAGAGCAACCTGGGCTCTCATAACACCTGAGCAGTGCCACAGACTGATCGACTCCATGCCATGCCGCATTGCTGCAGTAATTCAGGCAAAACTAAGTATTGAGTGCTGTACATGCTCATACTTTTCATGTTCATATTTTTCAGTTGGCCAAGATTTCTAAAAATCCTTTCTTTGTATTGGTCTTAAGTAATATTCTAATTTTCTGAGATACTGAATTTGGGGTTTTCATTAGTTGTCAGTTATAATCATCAAAATTAAAAGAAATAAACACTTGAAATATATCAGTCTGTGTGGAATGAATGTATACATTATACAAGTTTCACTTCTTGAATGGAATTAGTGAAATAAATCAACTTTTTGAAGATATTCTAATTATATGACCATCACCTGTATACTAGGGGTGTGACAAGACACCTATCCCACAAAACGAGACGAGACACGAGACTGGGTTCACAAGAACGAGACAAGATTTTTTAACTTTTTTAAAGAAATCCTCAATGATGAAATATATAGGGAAAAATAGTATTTTATTCAACTGAAAAACACAAAATGCAAAACATATAGGTGCATCTTGAAATGAACTTGTACTTTATAAAAATTAAACTTCTATTTTAATGAATTATATGCAGTAATAAACAACTAAAGCTGCATGATTCTGGACAAACTTAAAAATAATGTTTTTTAAATAAATTGGAGATCACATTCTCATGATTCTGAAGAAAAAACGATTAGAAATCTAAACAAAATAAAATCATTTACTAGTGGTTCTGACAAAATGTTAGTTGCATAAGCCTTTTTAAAAATATATTCGAACAAAATTAAAAAGAAAAAAAAATGAAGTCAGTGTCTCAATTAATAAAGACTTGTTTCACTTTTAGAATCGCCTGAATTAATGAGTCAATGATAAATACTTTTTTTAACATCCAGTTGTCGCATCTCCTGGCGGAAGAGGATAAGCGTTACAATACATAAGCGTTATCCCAGTACTTCTGTTATTTAAATGTCTGTAACACTGAAATAATGATCATTGTGTGGTTGAAAAGTCTGTTTGTGTTGCTTTTTCTGGATGAGCAGCAGCATCCCTGGTGAAAAAAACAGCATATGCTGGTAGGTATGTTTTGATGCTGGAATGCTGGTTAGGTAGGTTTTGATGCTGGTTTAAGCTGGTCCTTTGCTGGTTTATGCTGGTCCTTTGCTGGTTCATGCTGGTCCTTGATCAGCAACATGACCAGCATAAACCAGCAAAGGACCAGCATAAACCAGCTAAGGACCAGCATAAACCAGCTTAAACCAGCATCAAAACCTACCTAACCAGTATTCCAACATCAAAACATACCTACCAGCATATGCTGGTTTTTTCACCAGGGATGAATGCAAATGTTAATGTCTTTAACACCTGTTTCACATTGTAAACGTGGAGCGTGAGCAGCGCGATGTCAAACAGTCATAATAGACACCACTGAACCGTTGTCATTGTCAGGAATAAGATCACATGGGTGTTTGAATAGATTTTTAATAGAGATCGATCCTTTAACGACTAATCGTGTAAACACTGCAAAATGTTTTGCGAGGGTATCGGCACATTCTCGTGAGACCAGTCAGATCTCGCGAGACACATCGGATCTCGTCACATATCCCCAGTACAAACATACATACATACATACATACATACATAAAATGCACACAGATGCATTCAACAATTAACAACCTTTAACAAATTAACAAATGTTTTATTATTATTATTATTATTATTATTATTATTATTATTTATGTAGCATCTGGACCAATCAGACATACAGTTATTTGTTACATTTAACAAATAATCTTTAAAACCAACAACCCAGCTACATGCTGGAGTTTGAAGACAACCCCCAAAGCAAATAACACCCCAAAAGGGCTTAGTTGCCACGGTGACTATCTGATAAGAGGTTTTATTGCTTCAAGGAATGCACATCTGCCCATGCTACATTTGCCATAGGAAAGACACAATGCCTATAGACTCTTTCCTATTCATTCCCAGACAAACCTTTCTTTGACCTTCCTATCACACATAGCCCAGGTCATTGTGTACAGTATTACTGCATTGTATTTTAATTTTGTCTGTTGTATTTTTATTTGTCTTTCTACTGTTTTATGCATGCGTTATGATAGATGACTAGTTGTATAAAGCACCTATGTCATGTTTGGTCTCTTTTAATTCGTATGTTGATGATCTAAAAGATGGTGTAAATTAGATGTTGATACCTATGCAACATATTAGTGTTTTAAGAAACCTAGTAGTTTTTGCATCAACACCCAGTCGAATTACATATGCAAAATACCATGCTCACGGACAAAGAGCCATAAACTTTCTCTCCAAAGGTGAAAGTTACCATTGGTTCGCGGACCTCCTGGAGGCGCAGCCTCCAGAGAGCTTAAAGGCAAACGGTTGACCGCCTCCCTAGTTCTTCCTTCTTCTTCACTCTCTTCACTCGTGTGTAACATCTTCCGATTGCTGCCCTTGTGGAGGAACCCACGGGGAGCCGGAGCCGGCACAGGGCGTGCCCGGCGGGCCCGACAGGCCCAACATACAGAGCTGTGGCTCTCGACAACAAAGAGCCAGACAGTTTGACTTAACCCTGGAATTCATCTTCATGACTCGCCGCAGTCAGTCAGTGGTTCTTGGAGAACCTAAGAAGATGAGCTAGAACTCTTCAGGACTTCCCTAAGCATGCACCAGGCCTTGCGGCCTTGTCTTTCCATTCCTCAAAGATCACAGGACTTCAGCTGGGTCCCTCTCAGCTCTTGGTTCTTCTTCACTTTCACATGGGAAGAAACTCCCAGTCACCAACGAGTCAGAACATCGTTGGAATTCATCACTCTTCAGACCCGGAGAAACGTGATTGCAATTCCAAAACCCACCACTGCTCCAAACCATCTTTCACCAGAGACTGCATTTGGACACTTGTTCGACGACCAAGGCAATGCAAGTATCGTACACTTAACTAAACATACAGAGGTTTAGTATAAGCTGTAGATAACACTGATGGTTTCACAGCAGGTGGTTAACTGACTCTTTCATAGCTTCATTTCCTTTTCTCTCTCTCTAACTGCTTCTCACTGACCATTCCCCCATGTATGAGTGACTTCATGTTTGTTTGTTTAGATTAGTTATGTGTTAGTCCTTCGTTAATAAACTATTGTGCACAAATTACATGAGTTTTAATTCTGATTCTGCCTTGCAAATTAATGTCCCTTTACGATTCCGATTCGAGCTACATGCTCTAATGCAATGGTACTTTAAGAAAGTTATTTTCTGTGGCCAAGAAAATATAATTTCTTAGAGTTGATTTTACAATTTTACTGAATGTTCGCTGGGCGAACAGATTAGTTGATGGAAAATTAATTCTGCTACAGTTACTACTGGCAGCTGATATAAATAATTGTAATTAATCATAATTAATTGTAATTATTTATATACATTTCCCTTTGAGCTAAAATTCGCAACATTTATAAGTTTTTGTTGAAAAACTATTTCGCCAAGGTGACAATGAATTATATTTTACTTCCGGTGTTGTGCCGATTTTCGACTGCCTGCCAGAATTCGACTGCCCTCCGCGTGCGCGCATGACGTCATTTGTTGATATGGGTGCGGCCAAATTAATTTAACTTAATATTCATTTTATTTAATTTATTTTATGTAGTTAATGCATCCTTATGTAGATAAAGATTGTTTGTTGAATTTGTTAAGAACACACTGGTTTGTTTTATATTTTTTACATTTAATTATAAAATGATGAATAAATTAATCCTGATTGTTGTTTAATGTTTTTTTGTAATATTTTCAACCGAAATCACACCATAGAATGTTCAAGAAAGCGTTAAGAAAACAGATCAGAGGCTTCAACAGTATATGGTCTTATAGCCCTTTTTTAATGAATTGCATTGACTGCTCTAAAATGAGATATCAATGCTTGAGGAGTTTAGGACACAGAATAGGACACATGCTTCTTCGATAACTATTTTATTTCCTATTTGGGTTTATGCATATACTTTATTTTTTAGGATTAATTGTTTTTTTTCCTAGGCATTGTTAGATGCCAGTGTTTCCTGTCAGAACTATGCAAACACTTGATTTCAAAACCAGTATCATAGCTACTATAAACTATTTCTTGTTATGATTTTAAATCTGTATTTATCCAATGGCATGGATGTCTGAAAGTGGTTGTAGGCTATGTGAGTACTAATGTGTGTGCGTATAAAATTTGGAGAGTGACAAATTTTGTAACCGCAAATCACAAATTCCAGCACTGTGGAGTTTTGCTGGCATCTAATGGAAAAGTTTGGTACTGCTCCCAAAAATCGTACTTAAAGCTAATTTTTTGAAGTATCAACCCTAAAAAAACAATTTGTTTAGATTTATGGCTTTGATTTTCTAGCTGTTTTTGAGTTCACTTTTTTTCCCAACAAACATAAGTCAGTGCTCTAAAGCTCCAAAATTTTTATGACAGTTTTTAACACAGACATTTTTGTCCTCTAAGGACCTCAGAGTAACTTCTTTAAGCATAACTTTTCTTTATTCACAAGGATTAAATTAGCACAGTCAATATGTGTTTGGATGGTATACTAATTTCAAAAAAGAGAAACCTGGATCCCAATGTTGAAGGAATTGATGATTTTACAAAACAAATTATACAATGTAACATTTATTCCCACTGTGTAATTTCTATTAGTGTAATATAATCCCATGTGCAATCAATTCTGCTTATTTCTGATTTCTTATTTCTCATACAGCATATCAAATGCAATATCTATTCCACAACAATACACCGGCTGAAATTATGCAGCCTTCCAGCTCCACTGTACAGGTTCACAAGCACATCACAATCATGCTGGTGATGGAGAGTGTTTGCTAAGAAGACACAAAGACAAGAGCTTTCCAGTGGGACACCTGCCAAAATTATACTGCCATATACAGGAGATATGTCTGGCTGTAAAGTGTGATTGATGAGAAGATTGTGATTTAAGCTTCAAAGGGAGAAATCTCTTATGGTCATAGTGGCTGTCTTGATTTGATAAACACATGAAGAGTTCAGATGCAAAAGCCCCTAAATCCATCTGATGAATTACATATTAAAATTAGCATTTCTTTTTGGAACATTGTATAGGTTTCTATGTAAATACTGGTACTTCTGATTGAGCTGAAGCTGGAATTTAGCGAGTAAAAGTAAAAGTATTTGATGGACGTATAATATGTGTCAGGAGCATTCAATCAGTATCATTATCTCATTTTTGACCGAGATGGCTTTTAGCTGGTTTTGCATCTTCACATATTTACAAAATATTCAATTATGTTCAATATAACTACAATACAAAATAAATATTTTATATTTTATTGTTTTTTCAAATATAATTTATTCCTGTGCTCAAATTCTCAGCATCCTCCAGTCTTCATTGTCATATGACCCTTTGGAAATTATTCTAATAAGATTTGCTGCTCAAGAAACATTTCTGATTATTATCAGTGTTTGTTTGTGTAAGAAATTGTGATACACTGACTTCCATCATTCTTTGAATGAAAATTCTATATTTATTCATTTTAATGTAACAGTATTAACTGCCTTTTTTGATCAATTCAATGTATCAAATATATCTTAATGTATAAACAAACATTTTACAAGAAATACTACATTTCCTGTCAGTAATCAAATATGATAATTTAAATTGATGAATTGTTTGCCGACAATTGCCAAAGACATTACTCAACAAGTTCTCGGGCGGACATTTCTTCACTGTGCACTGTTATTTTACTTATTTTGCACATAAGCGTACACATGGATCTTGTTATTTGCAGCCAAATAATAGAATACAAGACCTGGCTCATGATCTGTTGGTTTATGAAAAAATGTGAAGACTTGAACGTTCGATGGTGTTGCCCTTGTCAAAAAATCCTATTGGAATTTTAGTTTATTCTTTAGGATCTTACTGGATTCTTAAAATCCTATTGGACAATCTGATTTATTTTAATGGAATTTCACTTTGTCCTATTGGATTTTAGAATCTTATTGGACATTCTGATTTGTTTTAATGGAATTTCACTTTGTCCTGTAGGATTTTACTTGATCCTTAAAATCCTATTTGACATTCAGATTTATTTTAATGGAATTTCAATTTGTCCTATAAGAATTTAGAATCTTATTAGACATTCTGATTTATTTTTATTGAATTTTACTTTGTCCTGTAGGATTTTTTTTTAAATTGGATTTAAATTTCTCCTGACTTTTTATTAACACTGAAATCCATAATATTACAGTAAAACAAAGATAATAAATATTATATTTTATAATGTACGAACAAGTTTAAGTGTATTACATGTAACTAAGAATCCACAGAAACACAAAGATCTATATAGGGTATTGTCGCTTCCCCTTTAAGAATTCCGAATGTTGCGCGTGCAACTGTAGCGCGCATATTTGAACAGTAACGGTCAAACAGAAAAGAAGCTGAGTGATTAACGTTGTTTAACTCGTTAAAAGTTGACTGTAAGACACTAACAAGGAAGAAATACTGGTAACGCTTATCTGGTTTGCATCCTGAACGAACAATTTTGGGTGAAGAAAATCTTTTGGTGAGTTGTTGAACTCATTTGACTGTTTCTGGTGATTAGCATAGGAGTTTGCCGTACGTCAAAAGCTATGAATCTGCATAACTTAATAAAATATTGATGTATGCTCTGTATAATGAATTTTCATTGTAGAGTACAAAATACCTGTTCTGCCACCATTTTGAGCTGTTTGAGCTGTTTTACAAAACAACGTTGACGGTTTTGTATAGCGTTAGTTTAATTGGAGTCTAACGTTATTTACACTAAGTGCAAATAGCTCGCCTTGTTGCCAGAGGCTACTTACAAGTAAAAATAGCTGCTGCCTTTTAATTATTTGTGGAGTAATATGATGTTCTTATGGCCTGTCCAGGTCAGGCTCCAGTTAAAAAGTTTGACATGGCCAATGATTCTTCCGTGAAATGTGTGTGTATGTGGAGAAGACTTGCATAACAAGAGAATTGAGATGGCGACTGGCGAGCCAACCGCAATTGTGAATTTCATCTCTTCATCAGCGTGTGGACCTTTTGTGTTGACTGGGAACCAGTTTACTTTATACAGAGCATTAGGAGTGGTTGCTTCATTTGAAATAGATTGGATACGATCTTCTTCCTACTTTTTCTTGAACTTAATTGGATGTTTTTTTTCTCCCTCTCTTTACATTACACCCAAACCTAAGTTTCTTTCAGACAAATTGAACTTTATTAAATTTATATTGTTTAATATTTTAGTGTTCTGTGTTATGATGTGATTTTGCTTTGCCTTGAGAACAACAGTTATTCTTTTGCCTGTGAAGGAAAAAAGGGTTAATAAGAGAAGAAAAATAAATTACCTTAATTACCTAAACTAATCATCCAGCCCAGGTGGAATTAAACTAATTTTAAAAAATGGAAAAAAAGGGAAAGTGTGTGTTTTGTTTACCTTTTCTTATTTTTTGGCTAAGCTTTTGTTACACATAATATTATTATTATTATTATTATTATTATTATTATTATTGTCTGTGTGTGATCAAACTATTATCAGTGCTTTAGAAATGTTTTGCACTAATGCTATGTGCTGCACAAATCACCTCCTATGTTGTTTACAATGTTACTGCAGGTTGTGCAACATACAATGAACAATGTATATATCAAGGTGAGTTTAAGCAAACTGCAAGTACTGTCTGTTAGTAAAACAAATACAGTGGAAAATGCACCTTTAGAGTTAAAAAAATAAATAAATAAATAAAAAAGAATTCCCATATAGATATGACCAGTCGCCTAATTGGATCCCATTAAAATCCTATAGGAATGGTCCTACAGAATATTAATGTCTTGTCCTATAAGACTCTTCCTATTGGAATCCTATAGGAATGGTCCTACAGGATATGTCTTGTCCTATAAGACACTTCTTAGGAATGGTTCCAAAATATGATAGAAATTCTTATTAGAATCCTGTACAGGTTTCCCTTTGGAATCCTATAGGATTTTTTGACAAGGGTGTGATGTAACTTGGGTGAAAAAGATTGGTTTCAAACTGTGCAAAAAAAAAAAAAAAAATGGAATAAAACAACAATTTAGTATGTTCTCAATGCATTTAACAAACAATGTTTATCCTCATAAGAATTCAATAACTACATAAAATAAATAAAAGTAAACGAAAACGAAAGGGCAGCACAAACACGTATTAAATTTTATTTTATTTTATTTTTTTTACGTATTAAATTCATTGGCCGAGTCGATTGTCAACAAATGACGTCATGCGCGTGCACACGGAGGGCAGTCGAATTCTGGCAGGCAGTCGAAATTTGGCACCGGAATCTTACTTGTTGCACTCTATTTACGACTGACAATCAATTGGGCATGTATGTGAATACAAAAAACATCTGACAAAGATACCAAGAAAAAAAGATGAATCTATTATTTTACTGTACACGTAACAATCATTGTTAAGGCGGTGCTTAGAAGCCGTTGCACACACAGTGCACATTACTGGAGCACCTGGTATCACCTGAAGACATTAACAGGTAAGTCTGAGTTTAACCTGAGATCTGTTTAGATGCAAATAACCGTATTGATATTATAGCCATGAAACATTATGAACTTACCGTAATACGAGAAAGTATTTGTTAATTTTCTTTTTCTGCTGTCGACTCCTCTGAAATGGCGTCTATACATTAATAGAATTGCTTTCGATTTCACTTCAGGTAAGAAAACAGCGCCACACAATGAACGTGATGACGTTGCCCTCCAAGATACTTACTATTATGGAACGCCATTGGGGACAATACCTATTATATGTAACGCGTGAAATCTGGACGCATTAACACGCAAAGTTTGTACGAGTAAATACGAAGTATATGTTCGGGTGTCGCGTCAGACTGCACAACAGCAAATAGCGTTGCTCTATTTAGGATTTAATTTGCATTTGTGATGGGATGGCACGTTGCTGTATACGTATATAAACATCAGACGACATTTCTTTTCGTGAGGGATGACGTGCTGTTAGGTAAGCAAATACGTATGCAAACGTCACACGTAACATTTGTTCGTGAATGAGATCATATTTTTACGTTGACATGTACATAGGCAGGCGTTAAACTTTAGAGTCAATGATGCATTTATACGTTGGTTGTGATGTCAGTGCTGTGTCATCTCATCCCGTTTGTACTCATGCAGGTTTTTTGTCTCCGGTAACGTGGAAAAGTGGATTGCTCTCTATGATGGCTCTTAGAAATTTTTTATTAAACTGTCAAAGAACTTTTACAGTTCAGTTGACTTATATAAGACATAAGTGATGTAATAGGCTATATACACATATGTATAACATATATTAACATACATAGAACATACAACACTGGATACGGCCATAGCCAGGGTTTAATTATTAGTGAGGTCCACGGTGAGGTGTCAATAATTATACATAATAGCGCCAATAAATGCCATAAATCATTCAACTTTAATAAATACAATGAATAATAAAGTTAGCAAAGGCTAAATACTAAATACTGTGGCTATTGTTTTTTTTCAAAATGACTGGAGTAATCTCCGAGTGGGCCAGCATCAATCTGGTATGAGAGACATGCTCCTTGAAGTTGGGGTGTCAGTTTGACTGGAAATAATACAAATATCTTGAATGTATACTGTATATGTCAGATAAAAATAATGTAATAACAACAATATATTGTAACAATCACAAATTTAACAATTATATTATAACAATCAGGCAAATCCAAAAGCAGAAAACAAAGCACCAGTAGCCTATGACAATTCACAAATCTTTATTCAACCTTTAAACCCAGACACAATCATACGACACATAAACATTACAGAATCACTACAACAGGCGGACCATGCAACGTAAACTGTGGGGCAGCCAGTCCAAGTCCAAGTGTAAATAGCAACAGTTGTGGATTCAGTAGACATTTAGATGCTATTTACTTATAAATAGTGAGAGATAACGTCACTATTTGCTCCTCAGTATTGTTGTGCATTAAACATCCTGCAATATAACTGACAGTAAATCATTATATTTATAAAACAATATTAAAATCATGGCAACTTATTGAGATATTAAAGAGCGCTACCCCTAACCTTACCCTAAATGTAACTTTTATGAATTAAAATGAATTTTAAGTCAAATCATTTTTATTGAAAACAAATGCGTTTATTAACTGTAAAGTAATAAAAGCGCTGTCAGTGGGAATAGAACCCCGGTCTCCCTTTACACGTTACGCCACAGAAACTGCTGACTAAAGAGTTGACTTTTTCCACATATAGGGTAACGTTAGACTGGCCTAGTGTATTTAGTTCTGCCAACAAGTAGGCTATTTGCAGTGGACACCTCGAATGTATTAATCAGAGGGGAAATGTGGTCGTTGGATCACCGAGACCACTCATTTTACCTACAGGACAAATTCCTTTAACGTTACAAAAGAATATAATGTTAATTCATGCAGTCATTGAGTGTATTTAATCAATGACCCTAAATTATCACCAGTTCAACTAAAACAGAAAAATTAGTATGTCGCACATCAAATAAGACTTAGAAATATTACACGTTCAAAAATGTCATGTTTACACGACGAAAACGTTCGTCTAGAAACACGTAACAAAAATACACGGCCAAAAATGTTACGTTAAGGCGATACAAACGATCGTGTCTTTAAATAACACGACAAAAAATTTCGTGTATAGACGTACAAAACGTTCGCGTTTACACGTACCAAAAAGACACGTACAAACTTTGCGTGTTAATGCGTCCAGATTTCTCGCGTTTCATATAATAGGTATTGTCCCCAATGGCGTTCCATATACTATCGACGTACTAAGATACTGCACTAGAAGTGCCACTGAAAGCACTTAAAATAAAATAAGCTATCAATTATTAAAATAAATAAATAAATAAAATCTGTGATGTATTTGTGATGTTATAGAGTGACACAATAAAACATTTAAAACTATTATTGTTACAGTTGAGGCTGCATTCACTATATTTCCCTTGTAGTTAACTAGTCTAGTGTCACACTAGACAAAAAAAAAAAGAAAAAGTAATCCATTGGAAAATGTTCATCCAGATGCATTTATTTTGGTTGTAGTAATGGAAGGATTTAGCTATTTTGGACTTTTCTTTGTGTTTGTACATATAAGGGTGTTTTATGTTCTGCAATGAGGTGAAATGTCCTTTGATCATCTTCACTGTGAAACCAGGAATATGTTGAACATTCATGAATTAGAGCTTAAATTCTGTCATGTAATGATTCATGTGTTTATTTATTCATTTTTCTTTGCAAGAAAGGTACAGTACCTACCCTGTTTGTACTATCAGAAAAAGACTGAGTTGTGTCTGATGCATGTACTCTAAGGATTGTATTGGGAATTTATGATGATGGACATATTATTGAACAGATCATCATGAAATGAATGGTGTCTTTTTTCAAACTTTAATTTCATGTCTACAATATAATCATATTCTTGTAATTAAATATATGATTGCTAATGACAGAATGATCAGTTTTGTGTGAAATATTGTGTTGCTGTGTTGCTCTTAGTCATATTTTCCACCAGATGGCACCACGCCACTTATTTTCAGTCAGCGAAATGACCCAAAATATTTACTTTTCAACTCTGGTTTACACTCATTGTGAATTATGTGCGAAAATAAAATAATAAGTATGGTGTTACAATATATTAAAATATATTATATATTTTATTATAGTATTTTTTTTATTATTATTATTATTTGATTTATTTATAGTATATAATAAAATATAGTCTTCATGAACTACAACTCCTGTTAAGCATAAAGGGCAGTTTTGCACTTTGGCAGTTTTGCACTATAATGCATTGTACTGCCTTTTTAAAAATGCCGTTGGATTACCAGGATTTTAATGGTCTAGTAATAGTAATTGTGACTAGTAAAATAAGGCACAGTTGCATTGGCAGTGGGATACAGGAGATGAGTTTAATGAGTGTTGTGCTGAGAGGAGAATGATGCCCACTTTCAGCTGTGGCCCACCCAAAGAGAAGTTTCCAAAATTAATGTTATTTATTAAGTAAGAGATAATCAACGGTTTGCCATGCATTAAAGGATTTTAAATGCACAACGTGGAGGCAAAGAACCTCCAAAAATATGTTTTATTCATTTTTCAAAAAAAAAATAATAATAAAAAATAAATAAATACATACATGTAGACACTGTGCTCAGTAAAATACAGTAAGGCTAAGACCTTTGCAAACCCTATATCTCTAAATGATTTCATTGTCTTACAGATGCACAAATGATCTAAGATTCTTCACAATTTCTTTTGTGTTTCGCTGCAAAGAAAAAAAGAGGGGTAAACAATGGCAGAATGATCGGTTTTGTGTGAACTAGTCGTTGTGTTGCCAAAGTGGAAAATGTGAAAGAAATTTTCCACTAGATGGCGACTTGTTCAGAGCAGAGTTTGATGATTATGTGCTGGTCACAGGTCTGGCTGAAAAGACCAAGGAGGTCCAAGCTGCAACACTGAGAAGTGTGATGGGACCTGAATACAGACATGTTTACTGTCACAACATAAATCTCACGGCGGCGCAACAAGGAGATGTTAAAATCATTCTAGATGCACCAGAAGCATATTTTAAGCCTGTTAGAAACGTAATTTATGAGAGGTATGAGTTTGGCTGTTGTAAGCAGGAGGAAGGGGAATCCAGAGACAATTTTGTAACAAGATTGAGAGAAAAAGCAGCAACTTGTGACTACGGTGGCTTGAAATTATTTGTGTTAAAATCATGCTGGGTATTACAAATGAAGGTACCAGACACAGGCTGTTAAGTGAAAAAAATTAACACTGTTCATGGCCATTGAAATGTGTCGCACAGCCGAACAGACATGAGAGCGATGGATGTGGAATGAGAAACTGCACTGAAGATTCCAAGGAGGATCCGGTTGCGGACAGTGATGATCAGTGTTGGGGAAACGCATTACAAGTAACGCAAGTTATGTAATATTATTACTTTTCCCAAGTAACTAGTAAAGTAACGCATTACTTTTTAATTGACAAGAAAATATCTGAGTTACTTTTTTAAAATAAGTAACGCTAGTCAATTTCCCCCCCATTTATTGATTAAAAGCTCTTCTGTCCCCATGTTGAGAGAAATCGGGAGTAAAATGTTAGTTCTAGAATAAATGTGAACATGCATTAATTCATCTCACTCACAGAAAACAGATTCAGTACTCCTTAAAAATGAATAAAAACTGTGAAATTCAACTCAGAATATGACACAAACCTGTAATAATTAAATATGTTAAATAATACAAATATCCTTTATGCGTTTAATCCCATTTTATTAACCAATGTCTTTGCTTGTTGACCTTCGATGATCCAATTCAACCATACTAATAAACAAAAATGACTCAAGATAATCTAACATTTGTTTTCCTTTTTTTTTATTGCTGAAGAGTTGACATTTTTTTCCTTCTGTGATCTACTGTACAGACGTGAATTTACTTTTCTCAAAGCCTGAGGCTTCTGGTGTGAAAAGGCTTTTACATTTGCCAAAAATAGAACTTTTCATATCAAAAACAAATAAGCAAGCCCTGCCCAGATTTAAAAAAAATAACGCAAAAGTAAAGTAACGCATTACTTTCCATAAAAAGTAACTAAGTAACGTAATTTAGTTGCTTTTTTAGGGAGTAACTCAATATTGTAATACATTACTTTTAAAAGTAACTTTCCCCAACACTGGTGATGATGATATTTACACAGTTGAGTCCATTAGCACAGCGCATATGAAAGGGAAGAAATGGTTTGTTTCCCTGTGATTGCATGGCAGGTCACTGCATTGTCAGTTAGATTCAGGAGCAGCATGCAATGTGATGAGCTACAAGGACAAAGTAATGGTGGCACCACACACACATCACTCCACCACAGCAATGTCAAAACTCTGGACTCCATGGGTGTTTCTGACACAGAATGTGTGGTCCTGTCACTGTCATTTGAGATTGTGGAGACAAGTCAAAGTCCACTTCTCTCAGGTTGTACTTGTGAACATCTAGGCCTGATGCAGTTTACAATCCCAGATGAGGTGCCCAAAATGAAACATGAACAGTATGAGCCTTTAACTAAGGCACAGTTGATTAACAAACACAGTGATGTGCACTTGTCTGTGGAATCTCTCGGTGAGGTTCACTTTGAGCTGATCCCAGTGTTTCACCGGTACAGTGTGGCCCCCCAGAATGTTCCAGGTGTTATGAAAGTAGCTGTAAAAGCTCAACTAGATGCATATCAGGCAGAGGGTCTTATTACAGATGTTACAGAGCTGACTGACTGGATTAGCAATATGGTGATTATGGTGAAAAAACAGACAAGCTGAGGATTTGTTTGGACCCAAAGTTCCTGAACAAAGCTCTCATTTTGAAATGCCATCTCTGGAGGATGTATTGTGCAAACTGCCTAAAGCAATGAGTTTCACCTTGTTTGATGCTAAACATGCATTCTTACAGTGCAAGCTGGATCAGGAGAGCAGCTTCATGACCACGTTCTGGATCCCATGGGGTAGGAAACGGTGGCTAAAACTCCCATTTGGTGTATCGGTGGCACCTGACCCATACGGAAATGTAATATATGTGCTTTTATGAAATACCCATATATTAAATACATGTTTTATATATGCCATATCCATATATGATTCCTATTAGAAAATGGAAAAATTTCATATAGTGACATATATGTCTACCCCATACAAAAATATATGGTAATGTATGTATAATACATTTATTGCCATATATGGAATGTAAATAATTATTAATATATGTGAGATATATGTATTTTTTATTATGTGTTATATACAACTTAGACATATATGCATGAAATATGTGGTTTCATACATTTAATATTCTAATATGTGATCTTTGATCTTTAAATACAGGTTGTAGACACATGTAAGACACTCTACAAAGTTGCAGTGCATTGCACATTTCACAACTTAAGCCTTAAATGTTAAATGGTACAATGAGATACACAAATTAACATCTTTATTTAAACAGAATTTATTTAAATAGAAAAAAAATAAATAAAAAAAAAAAAAAAAAAAAGAAACAATTACATATATAGCTGATCAAAACACTAAACAAGCAGAAGAAACAGAACATAAATTGTAGTGGTTCAGCTAAAGGTCTACAGGTTTGTATTCCCCCAGCTTGGTTAGTTTTTGGTTTATTGCCATCCACAGTAGGCCCCAGGTGAAGACATTTCTGGATCACTGCATCTGTAAAAAAATAGTAAAAGTTAGGTTTTTATAATATGATTACAATAAATTGATTAACAAGGCCCAGAATTACGTTTAAACTTAAATGTATCATTAAAAATCAAACTTTCTGAACCATATATGCATTTCAGGAAGTGCACAACATTTAAATTTAACTTTTTAACTTTGGTAGTGTTGGGTGGTACAGCAAACTAAACTTGATTTTAGTCAACATGATGAAAATATATAATCTGCTTAAATCTTGCAGTCCAACATTGTACCAAAGTTTAATTTTGCTTTTAAGTTAGAAGTGTGCCTTAGTCTTTAACTACCATAAGATGACAAATATATTGAGTATTAAACATAGTTGGTAAAGTTAAAGATTATTTAAAAAAACTGCAGAATACTAATTATTTATGTACTAATTATAAGTTGTAGTTGTAAAATATTCCCAGATACCACAAGGACACGGCAGAACAACAACAGAGCACAGTCTGCATGCCCATTCAAATAATATGTCTCTATATACATGAAGAACTAAACTATAGTAACCCAAATGTTCAATGACAGAGTTCACAACTAAGGTTACAATTTAATTTGCTATTTAACATGAATGAAATAAAGAGTTGACATTCATAATACCTAATGAGTGCATCATTTTGGCCTGGAGAAAAGAAATAGAGGGGTGGAACTATGACATGGGTTTTTAAATGGCAATTTTGATTAAATCCCCTAAAATAAGGTCTGCGGTTCACACAAGCTCAACATACTTTCACATTTTATTCTATGACATAAAACACACCAGTTACACCCCACTCTTGATTTTTTTATTTTTTTTTTTAAACTGTTGTTTCTTAAAAAAGATGGTTGCTAACATGGGACTACAGGGCCTGTCGGAGACATTAAACATCATCACGCCAAACAGTTTATCAATTTACAGTATTTTCCAATTGTATTATAATTTATAGTACGATTAATTGTAGAATAACCAATTAATAGTTTCCTGCATAATTAATTCATATTAATCCTTATTACCTAATTACTTTTAATGCACCTTATTTTGAAATGTACAGAAAAACATGCTTTCTTGAGTTATGATTATTTAATTTATTCACTGTACTATTTATTACTAATGTCTCATTTTAGTTTGGCTCTAGTTTTGTATTTATTCCAATTTTTATGTGAAAAGGTTCATGTAATGTAGATTAAAATTCAAGTTGTCTGAAGCATGGTGGTGGTGATGTTGAAGGCGAACGACCGTTCTGTTCTTTTAAGTTTATATATAAACTTAAGCTAAGTTAAGCTTTTAAGTTCTGGTGCTTTTAATTAGGTATCTCAATTCATAAAACTGTATTATTTTATGATGATTATCTTGATGGACAAAACATGTAAGTTTCATGAACTATAGCTGAACACAGAGCTTTTTTTTTGTTTTGTTTTGTTTTTGCGATAATCCAAAAGCCTATGGAATAATCCTGCTGATTTTTTTTCGAGGGAACCAGTGTGATGCTAACAGTTGATCCGCCTACAAAGTGACATCATAATTCCACCACTTTATTAAAAAGGGCAGTTGATTTGTTTACATGTATATTGCAGATGCTAGTTTTGGTTTCAATAAAAGATGTAACCTTTTCTGTGTAGATGCTCCATCCTTCACATTACCTTTTCATGGGACACAAACAAGAATAGCACAATTATCAACACAGATATGAACAAAATTTACAATTTAAAATTTTTATAAATTATTATTAGTATTATTATTAGGGACATATTCATAAGAGATACATTAATAATGTAACATTTAAAAATCATCCTTATCTGTACTTAATCAGTTTGATAACATACACTACACATGTAAAGGAATCAAGGTATTACGTTTTTTTTTGTTTGTTTTTTTTAAAGAAAATGCACATATTTAACCAAGGTTATAAGTGGATTTTGCACTTTTGAGACGCTCCCTAACTTGACGTGCACAAGTGGAGATGGTTGCACTGTAAAAAAAAATCCGTAAAATGTACGGTAAAAAACCGGCAGCTGTGGTTACCAGAGTTTTACTGTAAAAGTTATGGTAGCAACGTTTAACATTTTACGGTTTTCACTTAAATTTACAGGTAAATACTGTAATTTCATTAACTGATATAATGTTAATTTACCAACTTATTGAAGTACTGAAATCTGTTTTGTACCTTTGTAATACACTGATAACCACCAAAAGCAGGTGGTGATGAGAAAGTGGCATGATGAACGAAAGCTCATTGCAAACAGCTTTTAAATATTAACATACATAGAAGATGCACAGTGTCATTCACACAATCACTAAACACCATCATGGTAACACACATGAAACTGAAATAATGCAATAAACATTAATTTAACAACATTAGATGTAACATACAACCCTATTGTACAAAACTAAGTAAAAACTAAGAAGAAAGAGTTATTTCAACAAAAAAAACATCAAATAAAAAAAAAATGTAACAGGGAATTCTGGGAATGTCAATTTATGGTTATTCACTGTAAATTTTACAGTCTTTTACTGTTAACCATTTAACATGTTTTTACTGTAGCATTTTTACAGTTTTTTACTGTTAAATTCACCGGCATTTTTTACAGTGTGTGACGACTTTTTTGACTTCAGATGCATAAAACAGTTACATCGTTGAATAATACTTTTAAGTAATTTTGATATTATGCTTTTAAACGCGATCTGAACGAAAATACAGCATGATCCATGACCATTATGCGATTACATATAAATTAGTGCTGAAGTAAAGATCGAATGTCTAACGAAAAGTCCAATATAAAACCAACTTTACTGCACCGCTAATACTGCATTTGAAACTAAGTGTTATATGATTGTTTAGGTCTGCAAGAGCCTCTGTCCCTACAGATCAGCTAATGTTTTAAATATTCCCTGTCATTGTTTTATATATGATGTTATGATTACAGCTGCATTGATGTGTTTTGCAATTTGCTCGCGTTAAAGTTAATTTCAACTATATACTATTGGGTATTTTTATCTGTAGAGATACTGTGAGCTCATTGTTTTCACTGGATAAGCAATGTCACATCTGGAAATTATTTAAAGCTGTCTGACAAAAGTAATGGATGAAAATTATAATTTATCTCTGAGATGTAATCTAGACTAGACTAGAACTATAAAACTGCATGAAATGGAATTATTTAAATACAAGCACACTGAATTCATATAGTAAATTACAGTACTTGGTTATATTGCACCAAGTGCATTGACATGTCAGTGACTCGTGCCTAGAGTGAGTGCATAAGTACATACATGTGATTATTGCATAAAGGTACAGTACACTAAAGGATGTGATTGTGGGATTTTAAAAATATGGTTAACCTATTTATATATTAAAAAAAAAAAAAAAAAATGTAAATTTTGTTCATATCTGTGCTGATAATTGTGCTATTCTTGTTTGTGTCCCATGAAAAGGTTGAGTCCCGAAACTCTCAGAAAATAAAAATGGGGGCTGAAGATAATCATCACAAAATAATATATATTTTTTTTTATGAATTTTGATACCTAATTAAAAGCACCAGAACTTAAAAGCTAAACTTGGCTTAAGTTTATGTATAAACGTAAACGAACAGAACGGTCGTTCACCTTCAACATCACCACCACCATGCTTTCAACAACTTAGAGTTTGAAAATTTTAATCTACATTACATGAACCTTTTCACATAAAAACTGGAATAAATACAAAACTAGAGCCAAATTAAAATGAGACATTAGTAATAAATAGTACAGAGAAATAAATGAAGTAATCATAACTCAAGAAAGCATGTTTCGAAATAAGGTGCATTAAAAGTCAATAAGTCCTTGATTAATATGAATATTTTAATTAAAATTATGTCTCCATGTACTATTTAATAAAATTCTAGTGTTTTTAATCTATTAAATAACAGTAGAGTGAGTGAGTTTTTATATGGAATAATTGTAATATTTATGGTACGAACACAGAGAGAGTCCCTGTATCAGTAGGAAAGAGATACAAACAAGCATCTTCCATCCAAAGACTTGTGTTGCATTTCAAAAATGTATAATAGATGCACAAAATATATATATTTTTTATCATTTAATGCTGCATGTATGTATAAATACTTTGTAGGTGATTTGAGCCATTTAAATAAAACAACCACAACGTTAAATAAATGTAATTCATTAAGACATACAGTTTTCTTATATGGCCAAAAGAATTCACAATAACTGTATATTAATATATAACACAATATTAATTCATTAATTTTTCTTTATTTGCTTTTTGGTCAATGAATAACACTATTGCATACAAAAGGGACATTTACATTTAATGAACACTAAAATGCTAACTGCGGGGTTTTTCGTTTTTTTGTTCTTGAGTTTTTGTTGCATTGCACAGTTTTGAGCAGCAGGCGTCACCAGTGTGTGGAATTTCAAGCGCTTCGAGAAAAATAAATAAATAAAAAAATATATAAATGTAGTTGAATTCAGTATTCCATTGTGCATTACTATTAATGTTACAGTGGTGTGAAGATAGAAGCCGTTGCACAAATTAAAGCTATATTTGAGTATCCTTAATTGAATTGACGCATGTAACTTCCCCCTAACAAAATATTCACACATGATTTAATTAAGCCAATCCAAACCAAACCATGTTTGATGCAAACTAGACCAGAATTTAAAAGAAAATATTCTCTTGCAAAAAATAAAAAACAGTGTACGTATAACCATTTCCAACCATTTTAATGACAGTTTCCAAAGTGAAGGCCTAACGAAAAAATATTAAGGTGTCTTTACAATTTCGGACATTAAAGGACCAGTTACTCTAACAAATTAGTCGTCTATTTCTTCTTCTTCATCACCCTCTTTACATAAAAACATAGATTAGTCTAAGAAAAAAATAAAAATAAGATTGATTACCCCTTGGCTAACTGACCGATATAAAGTTGGTTCGACGTTGGATGTTGGACAGATATTCAGCCGCGAAAAACTTCAATACATTCTTAGTGAATAAGTACAATTGCATACAAAATGTCTGATCTGAAAAGTATTAAAATGTAGAACTGAACACACATCACAGTTTATTTGTTTTAATCCTCATCGATATGTTGAAACGCATAAATGCTTTAGCAGCGGGGAGCTCGCGTTTAGGTCAGCTAGGGACCGTCTACAAAGTACATGTGAAAGACTAAAACGATTAATGTTTCCCATCGGAATGTTTTTTTTTTTTTTTTAGTTAACAAAACAAGAGCAATTTGTGCACCAATGTGATAAAGATATAAAGACAAACGCTTATAACACTCACTTGCATTAAAATAAGAAATACTGTAAACAAGATATGTGATTGCGGTTATATATTATTACTATTATTAAATAAATGAAATGAATAAAAGCAAAACAATATTAAATATCATTATCATTCCATAATCCAGTGGTTATGCAGTAGGATTATTCCAGGTCCTTGTGAGAACATTTTAATATTCACTGTATTCACAGAACTATGACACCAAAAAGTTGTTATTGAAATAAACCAATAAATAAATTAATTTAAAATAAATACACTTCTGTATCACCTTCATGGTGTGTGTGTGTCTTGTTTCTGTTTTTATAAGAACATTTTTATATTTGTTTTAGTCGCGGAACTATAACAGAACACATGCCGTAGAAATTCAACAATTTAGTCAAAGCTGGCAAAAGTGTTGTTTTGAAAATCAATCTTAAAAAAAAATATATATATATATATATATATATATATATATGACACTGTTTTATATCACAACTTTAAATGGTAGACGCCACGGGAGCGCGAGCTACAGAGCGCTTTGGAAAGGAGGAAAGATCGGCGCGCCTAGCGTTTTCCACGCGTTTTTAGGCGCGATATTTGAACGCCCCCTAAAAGGTAGAATAACATTCTCTAAAAACATTCTACAAATGTTTATTAATAACAACATTATCCACTAACATTCTAATCGATTTAAGTGGGAAGCTTCACATTGGATATTGGATGTGGACTCAAATGATGCTCAGAAGTCAAATTTAGGTCGAAAGTAAAAACTTTGTTTACACAAGGTCTTATTGAGTTTAACAGGGGTTTAAATGTCGATGTCCATTTGAAAGTAATAGTTTGGTTTGATGTTACCATTATGGTGAGAAGTGTTTGCTTTAGTTGAGCAAAACTGACTCCTGATTTTTCAACATTATTCTCACGTAATTATGCGTGTTACAGCAAAAACAGCATGAGAAAATGTGATCAGCTGATGGTTTTCTATGATGATAATGACATAGTGATCTGGTTTCGTTTAGAGTAACTTGCTTGCACCTTGTGGCAACTCAATAGTTCTGAAAACTGATATTCAGCAGAATTTTAATTATACTTTTTTTAGGTTTTAAAACCAAGAAAGTTAATTTGACACGAACATCAAGTATCAGTGTATGAATCTCAACAATGGTGACTTGCTGCAATGTATTATGGCTGCATCATACAAAACTCAGCTAGGGCTCCCAGAATGCATTGCAGCATGAAAGCATGTCACCATTGTTGAGATTCGTACACTGATTCTTGATGTTTGTGTCTGTTGAAGCACTCAGTAGTTTAAAGTGATTCTAGAACAGTGTGTTTAAAAAAAATACAGATAGAATCACAGATTATTTGATTAGAACATTAATGGATTTTACACTTTTGAAGCAAATTACTACAGTCACTAACATGAGTTTAATAACATAGATTAGACTTTAGATGTGATCAAATCACTACATGACATGCAGTTCTTGCCATGACAAAAACAGCTACAACTGCTGAAGAAACGATTGAAAAGAGTCAAAGTGTCCAACTAAAGCAAACGCTCCTCACCATAATGGTGACTTCAACTTTTACTTTCAATCAACATCCAAACCTCTGTTAATTTCAATAAAAACTTGTGTAAATGTATGACAGAAATAAAACCAATCTGGTTTATAATAAGTGAAGCTGGTAATGCTGTTTTTGGAGTTATTTAACGATGCTGGAGCTTGACTTCAAACAAAGGTTGGGTTTTCACTTTCAACCAAAATGTGACATCTGAGCAATGTAAGTCCACATCTAGTGTGATGAGAATCTTTATTAGAATGTTAGAGGATAATGTTTTTACAATGTTATCAATAAACATTTGTAGAATGTTTTTAGGGAATGTGATCCTATCTTTTAGGAGAGAATATTATGGGAACTAAAATAAAACTTGCCACTGAAAACATTCCCAGAATATGAAATATTTCTAGCTGGGACATACTATTAAAAATAAAAGCAATACATAATTTAGTTAAAAATAAATACAATCTTCTATCTCAGGTTTAAAGGATGTGTCTTGTTACAGATTTAATAAACAATATTTTGCAGTAGTTTTCATTGTCAAAAGTGATGCAGAAGTCACGCTATTGACATTTAAAAATCACTTGCGAAACCTTCAAAAGAGTGTCCTGTATTACTGCCCCCTAGAGGAACATACTGTTGATTTGACTTTTGAGTTTGACATTCAAACATAAATTAATTTAAAATCAATACAGTCTTCTATTTCAACTTTAAAAGGTGTGTCTTGTTTCTGATTCTCAAATGCACATTTCAATTCAGGTTTTACTGTCATATGTCATTCAGGACACATGCTCTTAAATTAAAATTTAAATCTGTCAATACATTAATTTAATTGCATGCAGTTTTCCATCACAACTTCAAAAGCTGTGTCTTGTTACTGGTTTCGAGAAGAATATTTTAATGTTGGTTTCAGTCACAGAATTATAAGAGAACACATGCAAATGAAACTGAATTTCCAATTCTATTAGACAAAAAAACAGTCCATATATAGTGTATTATTTTACTGATATATAATACATAAATTATCTCATGAGTATGGAACAATACAAATTACGATGTAGCTAAATACAATGTAGCTCTAGATATAAATAAATAAACATACATACATAAATATTTCATTATGCATTGTGACTTCTACATCACTTCTGACAATAAAAACTACTGCAAAATGTTATTTTATTTAAATATTTTTATTAAACTATTTTATTTAAATAGTTAAATGTCAAACTCAGTCAAAACAACAGTATGTTCCTCTAGGGGGCAGTACTACAGGACACTCTTTGGAAGGTTTTCAAGCTATTTTTAAATGTAAATAGCGTGACTTCTACATCACTTTTGACAATGAAAACTACTGCAAAATGTTCTTTATGAAATATATAACAAGACACAGCCTTTGAAGCTGAAGTAAAAGATTGTATTTATTTTAAACTACTTCATGCATTGGTTTCATTTTCAATAGTATGTGTTCTATTATAGTTCTGTGACTAAAACCACCATCAACATGTTTTTCTAGAAACCAGTAACAAGACACACCCTTTGAAGTTAGGATAGAAGACTGTATTGATTTTAAATTAATTTATAAGTTTGAATGTCAAACTCAAAAGTCAAAACAGCAGTATGTTCCTCTAGGGGGCAGTAACACAGGACACTCTTTGGAAGGCTCTGCAAGCTATATTTTAATGTCAATTGCGTGACATCTGCATCACTTTTGACAATGAAAACTACTGCAAAATATTCATTATGAAATCTATAACAAGACACAGCCTTTAAACCTGAGATGGAAGCTTTTATTTATTTTTAACTAACCTATGTATTGCTTTCATGTTCAATATTATGTGTTCTATTACAGTTACATGGCTAAAACCACCACCAAAATGTTCTTCTAGGAATCAGTAACAAGACACACCCTTTAGATTTGAGAAAGAAAACTGCAATGATTTTAAATGAATTTATTTACAGATTTGAATTTAATTCAATAGCATGTTTCCTGATTTACATATGACACTAGGACTTGCATGGAAATGCTCTTTTAGGCCCAAGTAACAAGACACAGCCTTTGCAGTTGAGACGGAAAACTGTATGCATTTTAAATGAATTTATAAAATAGTTTGAATGTCAAACTCAGTCAAAACAGCAGTATGTTCCTCTAGGGGGCAGTAACACAGGACACTCTTTGGAAGGTTTCACAAGCGTTTTTTAAATGTCAATAGCGTGACTTCTGCATCACTTTTGACAATGAAAACTACTGTAAAATGTTCTTTATGAAATCTGTAACAAGACACAGCCTTTAAACCTGAGACAGAAGCTTTTATTTATTTTTAACAAAATTATGTATTGATTTCATGTTCAATAGTATGTGTTCTATTATAGTTCTGTGGCTAAAACCACCATCAAAATGTTCTTCTAGGAATCAGTAACAAGACACATTCTTTGAAGTTAAGATGGAAGAGCGTACGTACTTTACATTGATTGACCTACTCGTTGATATTTCAATATCATGTGCTGTGTTATAGTTTTGTGAATAAAACCAACATTTAAATGTTCGTCTATGAACCAGTAACAAGACACAGCCTTTGAAACTGAGCTGGAATACTGTATGTTTTGTAAATGAATGTGTTAACAGATTCACATTTAATTCAATAGCGTACATCCTGATTTACATTTGATAGTGAAAGATGGCTGTAAATATTGTTCTTTGAACAACTAACAAGACACACCACCTGGAGTTTACATATCAAACTGTGTGCATCCTAAAATTAATTTATTTAAACTTCTGAATGTCACATTTGGTCAAAACAAGTTCAGTATCTTCCTGTAGGGGGCGGTAAACTGCACAATCTTTGTCATGCTTTAAAAGCTTTTTCTCAGTGGTTTAATTTCAATAACTTTTGTTGTGCTATAGATCTGTCAATAAAACATATATCTAAATGTTCTTTTATGAACCAGTAATAAGACACACCCCTTAAATTTGAGATTTATCTTTTATACATTTCACAAGTGAAGCATTTAGATGAAATAATTATACTTTTTGCTCTTCGTTTTGCACTTTGCAGACGGTCCCTATCCTGCACTATTACATTATAAGCTCTATCAGTTATAATGCCTTAAGGCAGATTAAAACAAATAAAACATATTGTGTGTTCTCTTCTACATTTGGAAACAGTTAGAATGCAGTATGTTTCTTGTCATTGTGCTCAATCGTTAAAGAACTATTGAAGATTTCCAAGGCTGAATCTCTGACAAACGTCAAACATCCAACCAACTTTATATCGGTGGCTAACTGCTAGTTTGACACACTGTAAACATAGGCTAAGTTTATGACCAAGATATGTTTAAAAGCATTACTGGTGTAGAAATTACGGAAGTGAAATGTTATAACGAACTTACCATAACAAGGAATTTTTTTTTGATTTTGAATCTTCCGAGATGGCATCTAGTCACCTGATACGGCGTTCGATTTCACTTTAAGAGGCAGGTGAGCTTCGCAAAAGACAACCCGACAAACAGTGCCACACCAAATCGTGATGACGTTGCGCTCCAGGTGTTATCTAATAGGCGTACTAAAAACTGCATACTACATACTGAAGAAATGCCACTTAAAATGAAATAAGTTATCAGTTATTTCAAAAACAGTAAAAGATGTAAATAATTCACTTTTCATACTGAAAAACTGATATTAGGTATATTATTGCAATGTAGCATACCTAAGCTCTGATATGTAGTTACTATATCACAAGAAAGTGATGACTGTGGTCCTAGTGTCACCTATAAAAGCAGGACAGAAAAATAAAGTAGAGATGCAATGAAACACATTATCATAACAGTTTGAGCCTGCTGGTGCATTTACTCTCTTCCTTGTTTGTAGCATCCTTACCACCTGGTGCACGCCAGAGCTTTTCTATTCTGATGTCATCTCAATACATCAAGCAGTAATGAATTGGGGAAAAGCTTTTCAATCGGATGCATTGATTGCAGTAATGCTGATGATTTAACTGTTTAGCATGCGGTTGTTATTTGTTTTTTGTTTGCTATAGGAGTATTTCTTATGTATCATTCTGTAGTGAGGTGAAATAAAAGTAGATTTGGAACAACACGACAGTGTAAATAATGGCAGAATAATTAGATTTGTGTGAACTAGTCTTTGTGTTGCTGAAGTGCTGTTATTCACGTCTTCCACTAGATGGCGCCACGTTGCTTAGGATTCACTAATGTTAGTCAACGATACAAGCATGAAATCATAGATGAGTGGAGCACATTTCAACACAGATGAGTTTTGGACCATGTCTTGTTACAGAAACACAGTTACCTCTTACCTCCAAAATAGTGCTGTTACTGCTGCTGGACCAGGACATCTGTTGAACCTCTTTGAAGATATATAGTGAGACACTGCATCAGTGCTTTAAGTATTGAAATTATATTATATATATATATATATATATATATATATACAAATATATATATATATATATATATATATATAATGACTGTGGTCTGGTTTTGTAGCCTACCATCTGGTTTCAAGAATTGTTATGGATTTAAAAACTGTAATTTCAGTATTGGGCTTTAACACAACTTGTTCCTGGTTCAGAATAAGCAGACTTATAAGGCTGATGTGATGCAAAGTCTATTCCAAAAAGCTGCAAAATTATGCTTCCTTATTACATACCTTTATTTGGTCAAATCTGCGTGTCCATCTTGACGAAGGCAATCCCAGAATTTATTTCTATTTTATTTTATTTGTAATACTTTAAAGTGAAAATAGAGATTACAGAAGTTTTGTCTGTCATTAGGTGGGACGTTGTGTGTAAAGGCAACGTGATCTTCGATATCTCTCACTCCAGAAGGGCTCTTCAGCCAGTTAAAAGAGACGGTCTGAGTGCACACAATCTCGCCTGTAACACTGGCAACAACGTTCAGCTCATTGACAGATCCTGGATGCTCGGACAAGACTACAGCATGGTGGAGATGGTCCTGACCTGAGAGGGATGTCTCCCGAGAGGGAGAGAAAGTGTAGAGGTGAATCTCATGAAACCCACCAGGAATATGAACATGGCTCATATTTTACTACAAAACAAGCTGATCAGAAGATGGACAAACTTCTGTGATTCTCTTCCTTTGATCCACATCTTTTCCATCAGGGATCTCATGTGATGCGCTGGCCTGATTCTAAATCCTGCAGTGGCGTCTTTACAGCAGCCCATCATGCACTTCATCCAGTCGGCCGCGAGTAAATGATGTTCTGGCCTCTCTGCAGATCTCCTCACACAAATAAGTAAGATGTGCCATCACCCAGTCGTTTCCCATCATGCTTTTAATCAGCGCAGTCGGTGGAGAGCAACTGCACCCGAATGCACAATCAAACACAGTTGGTTGCAGGCTTGCCTTGTAGTGGTTTTGGTAGGGGAGATTGGCGAGGCTTAAAAAAAAAAATAAGATTGTCTGAACAATTACAGACAATAATAAATAATAACAATCTCGCCCATTCTCTTGATTAGTTATAAAGTATTATTTTACTGTATTTCACATTTCATTAATTTAGACTAAACATTTTTTATCTTGTTCTTTGTCCCGAACTTAATTTTGTTGTGAAATTTTTAAATAGGCCTTGTTGAAGAAAATTTGTCATTTAGTTCAGAAATTTTTATTTATTTATTTTAATGACCTTTAAAGTTGTAAACTTTATCTTTATATAAACCCTTTAAGAAGTCATCCATCCATCCATTTTATTATCCAAACCTCTGGAGCTTAAATCAGTGTCTTAAGCCACAGGTGGGAAACAGTCTGGATGGATGATCATTTTTTAATTGAAGTTCTCTTCCTCTGATAAAGCATGTGGTCAAAATGCTCAATTTTACATTAGAATAATTAATGGCATAGGTTAACCCCAGTTTAAATGGGGTGTCATGAATCTGGTCGGTGACCTTCGGTCCGCTCACCACCAGATGTCGGTCTCGCACTTTCACATCACACAGACTGTTACACTACACCCCGGACTACGTCTCCCATCACCCATCACGCTGATTGCACCAACACCTGTAACCAATGAGGCGCTCTATATAAGCCTCAGACTTCCCTCTGTATCTCACCCAGTATTTTGGTGTTTTTGATGTTTATTTCACGTTGAGTTCCCTAGTTCCCAGTGTTTAGCTTTCTCGCCTGGTCATCTCGTTTCGTCTGTTTCGTCGCCTGCCTTTTAGACTCTCGCTCGTTTGTTTAGAATACCCCTTTGCCTTTCCCCTTTCGGATTACGTTTGCCGCTGATCAACCTACGCCTGCTTCTCGGACTATTCTTGTGTCTTGCTCCTCGTATACCTGTTTGCCACTGTTCCGACCCTGCCTGTTTTCATTATGTCTCTGTCTCGTCACAATAAAAGTTTGCATGTTGATCTGCTCGCCTCTCGTCTCCCTCCCCATGTTACAGGGGGTAAAGTGATTATTTCCAAGGATGCATCACATCCTAAAATTGAGCAACTTTTTGAATGTGGTTCATAAAAAGTTTATGCCCCCCCAGCAAACTGCAATTTTTCCATCATTCGCACATGTGTGTTTACGACGTATCCAATAAATAAAGTAAAGCAGGTCAGGCTACTACTATGTGCAGCAGAAGGTGTCGTACAATAGTAGCTTTAAGTCAACAAATAAACCTTGAGCTTCACAAAACAATTTTTATGTTGATAACAATAATAATATTTAAACCAGTCACTTTGTTCATAGATATAAATGTTAATAACAAAAAGATTTTATAAAATATTTTGGTCACTGAGGTAATTTATATGGTGAAAACTGAGTATTGAACCAAAAAAACTCTAAGTGATATATTTGTATATTTGAATCGACACAAAGCTTTTACTGAACAGATGAAGCTAGTAGTAATAATGAATTGTAGTAGTATGGTTTTTTTCTTCATTTTTAACATACTTGCATACATACTTACATTTTTATTACAAAAACTAATAATATATATATATATATATATATATATATATATATAACATTAAGAAAACAATGTATAATTTAAGCACCAAGTGTGACCCAAGAGACTCAGTTTAATGAATTTTAATGGGAACAAAAATACTAAAAATATTATAATTATATTATTACAAAACAAAACAAACAAACAAACAAAAAAAATGAATAATAATTTTAATGGGGGAAAAAAATAGCTCATAAAAAATTATAAATGTAGCGTAGTGTCATACAATCTCCCCAAAATTCAAAATAATAATCATATTATTCATCAGAAACATATTACATGAATTTTCCTTAAAATTATATATATATATATATATATATATATAAACAGGAGCTCAGAAATTAATTACTTTCAATTGAAAAAATACATTAAAAAAAACTCTAATGAAAGCTGTATAAAAATTGCATAGTATCATAAAATCTCCCCAAAATGAAAAATAATAATCAAAAAAAATATTACTCAGAAATTTGAGTCTGAATTTTGTAACACTAAAATCACATGAACTCCTGAAATACATTATATATGACATAAATATTACATCTGATTTTTCACAAACACTAGTATTTGTGTGTATGAGTGTGTGATTTGTGTTGGACTGACAGAAACACAGAAAGTGTCTCTGACTGGAGAAACATCTTCATCCTGATGATCTGAAACAGGAAACTGTCTTGTGTGTCTGATATTGAACTTCCTGAAGCCTGTGATTAAAACACACACAACAACAGCAACACTTTCACATCATTACACTCACACTGTGTCGACTAATGTCTGTGTGTGTTTAATGTCACACAGAGACACTGAAGAGTCGTAATAATCAAGTCTAAATCCAGCGTGTAGTGTTTGAGTGAATGTGTGTGTGAATGTGTGTAAGTGTGTGAGTTTGTATGTGTCAGAGACGCTGTAGAAGGACAAAGTGCCGCCAGACACGTCCACATACACTCCTACTCTCTTACTGGACACTGAACCAGCAGATACAGCAGTGTAGTTATCATTGTGACGGGCAGTGAATCTGAGATTAGAGCATTCAAGACTCCAGGAGTTCACATTATGTCCAAACAAACAGTCATAACTCCCTCCTTTCCTCTTGATTTCTTTATATGACACTGATATTTCAGCTCTATTTCCACTCCATTCAGTCTCACAGTAACAGCGTCCAGTCAGACTCTCAACACACAGAACCTGATGATTAAACCCATCAAATCTGTCTGGATGATCAGGATATGACTGTTGTTCATTCACACGTGTCACCTTTCTGTTCTCGTCAGACAGAATGAGTTCATTGTTTTCTGTGTTTGTATCCAGTGTGAGATCACAGGCATCTGAACACAAGAACACACATTACAACAAACAATAAAAACAACAACAACAAACAATAAAACTGTGTGTCTGTTTGTGAACTTACATTTGTGGAGTCCTGATGTGATCATCAACTCTCTTCCATGATCCACACTAGAAAACACACACACACACACACACACACACACACACACACACAGTCTGTTAAAGTCTATATCACACAAAACGCAATTGTTTTTTGATGTCTAAGCATTAAATCATTTAATATCAATGTTTGTCAGGATTCAGTGATTTTATGATAAACTCTGTGTTTTGTTGATCAGAGGATAATGTTGTATTGGAGGTGATTTTATCTGGACTGTAAACATGTTACATTTCTTGACAAATTTAATTTCATGTTTACACTTACATGAAGAGGCCACAGCAACATCTGGCCCAGATGAGGCAGTAAGGGCAGGTGGAGTGATGGAGGATCTCATCCATGGCACTGGACCATTTCCAGGATACTGCTGTGGATTTCTCCTTTCTCACTGCTCACACCAGTCTGCAGACGTTTCAGATCATACAAAGAAGCACAAATATAATACAAAAACATTCATTTTAACTTTTTTTTTTACAATAATTTACATTTTTTTTATTTCTGTATTAAAGTAACAATATGAACTTACTTTATGTTTTTGTTTCAGGTCTTCCTTTCTTCCCACAAATGCTGCCATCACCTGCTCCACCACAAAATCTCTGCAGCAAATGCACAGAAATCACAAATCAAAAGTGCTGTAATAACTCTGTTTGATGTTACAATAAATAAAATAACATACAACTTAAGATTCTATTATGTTCTATTAATTTATGTGATGTTTACACACTGAAAGCCTTTGATGGCAGCATTCCTTCATCTGTCCCTGTAACATCCAGACATGATTCAGTTCCCTCTGTGATTCAATTCTGCATTCCCAGTCAACACGTGAGATCATGCGATGTTCACAGTGACATCACATCATTCTCATTGTGTGATACTCAAGAGTGTGAGTAATATGTGAGCTCACTGTGAATTCAAAATGTTGTGCAGGTTGAGAGGAGGCACTGCAAATATCGGTCACCAGGGGACATTCTACTTCCTGTTTCTCAACACTATCACAGTGGTGTCACATGATGAGCTCACAGTATGAGTGCACACCCAGATAACAAATTTATGTTATAAGAACCTTCTCCAAACTAATTTAACACTCTGAGTGTGGACACATATAAACACTGAAGCAGTGTTGAAGGTAATGATATAATTAGGTGATTAACGAAGTGATGATTGATCATTATTGAAGACACCTGATGTTAACAAGCAGAATCACCAAAGGAGAAAACCAAAATTTTTAAGCAACCATTATAGTGGTCAGTGTTTGCATTAGTTGGGCTCTTGACCCTTAAATCTTTAATACTAGATTTTGTTTGGCTGCTGTATTTGAGTTAAAACAGCCAGACAAGCCAAAAGCGCAAGTCACCAGCTGATTATGTTTTAACATATTCATTGTTTGACGTAAATCACCTAGAGTATAACCTCTAAGTTAGTTTTTTTTTTTTGCTTATTGTAATTGCCTTGACAATCCACAGAAGATCCAGCACTTCCTATACATCTTGGAAAGTTTTTTTTTTTTTTACAACCTGTTCAAAAAAAAAAAAGTATTTCACCTAGGCACACATAGACATCAAGAACCAGCCCATGAATCTCAACAATGGTGACAAACGGCATATTCAGATAAACAGATCAACTCTGAACTCTCATAATTTATTCATGCCGCAACGCATGATGGGAGTCATGGATGAGTTCTGATTGGCTACAACACGTTTTTTGATGCTCACCGTTGTTGTGATTCTCACACTGATTCTTCATGTCTGTGTGTCTAAATTAAGATAAACTTTTTTTCATCATCTGATTATGGCAAAACTGATTGATCTTTTGTTCACAGTTTTTTTTTGCAATCTGTAAGGAAATTCTATGCCAAATACTCAAGTCACTATATGATGATTAAGTCAAGCACAGTCAATGCCATCTTACTGACTTTTGCTCTTTGCTTGTCTGGCTGTTATAACTCAGTAATTGCAGCCAAACAAGACCTAATATTGATGATTTAAGGGTCAAGAGCCCAACTAATGCAAACATTGACCACTATAATGGTTGCTTAAAAAAATTGGTTTTCTCCTTTGGTGATTCTGCTTATTAACATCAGGTGTCTTCAATAATGATCAATCATCACTTCGTTAATCACCTAATTATCTCATTACCTTCAACACTGCTTCAGTGTTTATATGTGTCCACACTCAGAGTGTTCAATTAACACTGGGGATTTTGCTGTGTACAACTGATGTGTAACTGTTTGTAAACCACATTTGTTATGGCAAAGAATACCAAGAAGGGATTATTATTGATAACAACACAATCATCACCTAGATTCAGTATGCAGTCAATTATAATAGCTCTTTGTTTATACAGTATAGTAATTTATGATGAAATTTGAAAGCATAAGTCAAACATTTTAAACTGCCGTATCATGTAAAAACAGAGAAACATCAAGAATCAGTGTATGAATCTCAACAATGGTGACAATCAAAAGCTTCCTGCAGCAGTGCATGCTGGGTACCTAGTCTCCGTGCAGTGAGTGCACTTTGACTTCACATTGTGATCATAGTGTGAGCACACATTGAGGACGCTGTGAGGTTACACTTTTAGCTCACTGTTACGTCACATTGTGACCACATGGTGAGATCAGTGTGAGATCAAATTGTTGACTGGGTTTACATGTTGAGGTAGTTGCTGATTTGTTAACTGGCTTTTTATCCAACACAAATGCTCCTCAATTTATCAACAGTAATGGACAAATGAAACAGATGAACTCATGTTTAGTTATGTACACGTGTTTATTTACACTATTTACATTCAACTAAAGCAGTGTTGACAGCAGTGAATTCTACATAATAAACACACATAACGTACATCACTCACACAGATGTGTGTTTCATGTTGTGATGTGCTCATCTGCAATTCTCTTGCAACACTTTACTGTCAGTTGTTAAATAAATATTTAGTAATCAAAGATGTATATGGCTTATGTAAATCCACTTTGTTGACGTACGTGTGCTTACTGGAGCTCTACTGTTTGCTCTACACAATTAAACGTGTTTTTACAGCAACATTACAATATACTATAACGTTACTGTCCAGTCTTTGCACCTAAATATACAGTTTAGTAAGTCAGCAAATATGATTTTAACACAAGGAACCGTTTTTTGGTTTGTAATACTCACATTTGTAAACACCCTTGTCGCGGTTCTCAATCACGTTCGACGATGACGTATTGCTCTCCCGTGGACTCCTGGGATTGAAAAGTATCCATCGATGAACACTCCAGAATCTGGGCTGAAGCAGTAGGACATCCGGGGATTTCTCGCCTACTCTTTTAGGTTTCGAACGTACTTCTTTCTTCACGTACTCTTTTTTCCTACTATATAGTAGGTAAGTAGGCATATTCGGACGCAAATTAAGTATACGAATCTAATTCTCACCTACTCTTTTATGAATACTGAAGATTCAAACATACTTATTCGCTCGCCTACTGCTTTTTGCCTACTATACAGTAAAGAAGTATGCGGTTCCGAACGCAGCCAATGAAATGAAAATACAAATAAATAAATAAATAAATAAATAAACCTCTAAATTATTTTACTTAATTTCGTTTCTTTAATAAACTTAATAATATTATCATATATAGCTTTTTCCTTTAGTATACCTATTATAGAAAAATCTTTATGCTCAGCTTTAATTAGTGACTGAATAAAATGACATCTTTCATTGTTGTATTTCCTGCAGTGAAGTATTACATGTTCAACTGTCTCTTGCTGACTACAGTGATTACATTCCCCAGTTGGGTGCTTGCCAATTTTAAACAGTGTACTATTCAATCCTGTATGACCTATTCTCAGACGGGTTATAATATTCTCTTCATTTCTGTTCCTGCTGTCTTTTCTCCCAGCACCAACTTGTTGTTGAATATTATATAAGTGTCTTCCTGTTTCAATACCATCCCAGTGTACCTGCCATACCGATTGTGCATATTTCCTAATGAACACTTTAGCTTCTGCTTTGCTTAATGGGACTTGTAAATCTATCTGCTTTAATTTTAAAGATTGTTTAGCCAGAACATCCACCTTCTCATTTCCTGCTACACCAACATGAGCAGGAACCCAAATAAGTTGAATTGCTATACCCATAAGCTTTATATTGTACAATTTATGGAATATTTCATTAATTATATCCATCCTAAAAGATGATCTGCCAGACCTTATGCTTTCCAGTGCTGAGTAGCTATCAGATGCAATGACTATGTTATCCATTCGCTTTTCTTCTGTCCACTGCAGGGCCATTAAAATTGCCAATAGTTCTGTAGCATAAACTGATAAATGATTGGAAACTCTTTTCTTGATGTAAGAATCATTCATTGGAATATACACGGCTGCACCGGCATATCCTGTCTTCGGGTCTTTTGATCCATCCGTAAATAGAAACACTGAATCTTGGAAATGCCTCTCAATATAATTCCGTACTATATACCACAATGGAAGTTGATTAGATTGATCCTTTATTTCCTGTTGTATACTGAGGTCAACGGTTGGTAAGGGGAATATCCAGGGAGCGATGGAGGATATTGGGACTGTGTTGCTGTACTGTACTTGACTTAGTCCTATATTCCTTGCCTTTCCATCACCTATCCACCCAAAACTCATAAAATTTGTTTTATTATGTTCCCAACAGTCTGTCAGTACACTTTTGACAGGATGTAAAACATTTTGTCCCTGGATATTAACCCAATATGCCAACATTAACTTCATTCGTCTTATACCTAAAGGCATTTTTCCCATCTCCACCTGCATAGCTGATACCGGCGATGATTTAAATGATCCACTGCAAATTCTTAGGGCTTGAGCTTGCAGTACATCTAATTGTTTGAGGTTTGTTTCTGCTGCTGACATATAGGCAACGCATCCATAATCAAAGACAGATCTCATGAGTGCCCAGTATATAGGGATGCCCTACTAGCTCCCCACTCCCGTCCTGATAAACACAGAAGAATATTAATAATATTTTTACACTTGTCCTTAATTTTATCCAGATGAATTTTCCATGTAAGTTTTTCATCGAACCAAACTCCAAGAAACCTTATAAATTGTACTTGCTCCAGAGGATTCCCATATAATTTCAAAGAGAGGGGTATGCTTTTGAGCCGCCTTGAAAAACAAATGACCTGCGTTTTTGAAACAGATAATTTAAACCCCCATTTATTAGCCCACTTTTCAACTTCCACTATTGCATTTTGTATTTTTTTATGAACATATGATATATTGCGACCTCTGGTCCACAAAGCCCCATCATCTGCATATAAAGATTTTCCAATGTTATGTTCAACTTGTGAAAAGATGCCATTAATCATTATATATGGATAACAATAATGGACTGCATATGCTACCTTGTGGTGTCCCATTCTCCACTGTATGCACTCTAGAGTATTCTTCACCTACTTTAACTTGTATTTTTCTGTCAAATAAAAAGTTCTGAACCCAATTATACACTGTTAAAAATAAACGTAAATTTACATGTAAATTTCTGTATTTTTTTTTACAGTATTCTACCTTTTTTTCATTATACGATGAAATACCTGTTGTTTTACAGATATTTTCTGTATTTTAAATTTCCAGAATTAAATTTACAGATAATTGTTTGTATTTTGATATTACATACATTTTCTGTTTTTTAAAAGGAAATTTTCTGTATTTTTACAGAGTAATGTGTAATTTAACATAAAATGTCATGTAATAATTAGATTATTTCCGTAAAAATAAGAAAAAATTTAACCACATATCATTTACTCAAAGTGTTTTTATTACCATTAAAGGTCGTTAATTATGTTAAGGTTAATGTGAGGTTTTAAGGTCAAATAATAGTATTCGTACATACAGTAGCCTACATGTACTGTTAGTAAACAGTAGGTTTAAACTTTAAAGAGTGTGTGTACGCGCGCGCGCCCGCGCACTCATGAACGCAGATTCAAATTTGCCGCTAGTTTCGCTCCGCCCACGACGGTTGGTTGAGTTGTTTCTGTATTGGACAACAATGATGGAAAGGCGCGCGGGAATGATTTGAATTTATTTCATCTCATCCATTCGGAAATGTGTGAGAAAATAACGCGCTCTTTCTTCAGTTTCACCAACTACAACAGATTCGGACAATACTACAGCAGACATCATGACAACCACTGAGGTAAGTCCTTCATACAATAGTAAACGATATTTTTATATTGTACCTGCGCATTTGTGTTATTTAGTTTTGAAGCTAACATTAGCATTTCTAAACAAGTTTTAGTAAACTTGTTATTCGTATCAAAATCCGTTCGAGTGTATATAACGTTAAAGTCTTTGCTTATCCGGAAGTACCCGGCAGTGTTTCAAACTCTTAAAACGCTGAACTTGACTAACGTTACCTAAGTGATATCAAAAACGTGTTTAGAGTGAATTCGGTATGTACACTTTATTGATTATGAATATGAACGCAGCATGATAACGTTAAATCTGAAGGTAGGCGTTTCCCCCTTTCATATTCTCCTGTACATATATATATTTTTAAAAGTACTCAGAATTTGGTCCTCCATTGTCACTAATGTGTTGAACGTTTTGCAATGATTTTCTATGGGAAAACGCTCAATATAACTTGCAATTAAAAAGCGCTGCATTCACATTCTGGGCGCATTTGCTCGCGTACATCTATATTATGTACGTGTAAGTGCATATTTTTGTCATATAAGTAATAATAATTGTTATAATCTTTGTGTTCTTATTAGGAATGAAACGCACATCTTGAGGCCTGAGACTGAGTAAACTGTCATTACATATGGGATCGTTGATTATGAAAACTGCATCCATCCTGGACAGTTACACTGCTACTGTAGGCAGTAATATGATGCAGCTCAAAGTCAAAGTAAGTAATATAAGTTTACTTTCTATAAATTGAGCTAAAGTCACATGGTGGACCTAAACATCACTGTTAACCTTTCCTGCTCCGCTTCCAATCATTGTCTCAGTATAGACTGTAATGTCTGAATGAATACAAAGTATTAAATTATTATTATTTTTTTGTTTCAGGTCGTGTGGAAAGACTGTGGAGATCTACAGCAGATAAGCATGGCAATTCAGGTGTGGAACGATTTTTCAGTTTCTATGTAGTAAGGGGTGAATAAATGAATCATCAGTGTAATTAAAATCAGTGTAAAATGGCTGTATGAAAAGATGTCTGTGAATTTTATTGTTTGACAATCATTGTCATTTTATGCAGAAGCAAAAGTTTATAGTTAAACCCTAGTGCTTTGTTTCATTATCTGGATCCATATGGGTTACCTTTATGCTTTCTACATTACATTTTTGAATCATCAGAATGTTGGTATACCCACTTAGATGTATTTTGTGCCTCAACAGATCTTGGACTCCAAAAGTGATTTGCAGAAGACTTGGAATGCATGGAGGTGAGTAAAACAAGATAATTTTCAACTTTGGGTAGGGCTGGCTATTGTTTTTTGATACTTTTTAGGCACTCACCAAATTGCCTCAAAACTATTGAGTATCAAAAAATGTCTCGTTGTTTGAAGTATTAAATGTCAGAATGCTTTATGTGCCCAAATCAAGTGCTGGTCACTGGCTGTGGCAAGGCATCAAGGGCTTTAAAATTCAGGAACCAGTATTGAAATCAAAGTATCGTTATTGATATTGAACATTTTTGAATGTTTACATTATTTTTGGATTAACTAGGACCATTAAAACATGTCATTTGGGCCTAGAATTTAAAATAATTGGGTCATTCAGAAACATGGCTTTTCATATTACTGTTATTGTAGTGACACACATCTCTCCCTTTCATTCCAGCTGGATTTTCTGATGGTTACTGCTCGCACCTCTGCCTCCTGAACAGAAATGCCTTGCTGGATGTTGAATGACCATCAACTCAACCTTGCCAAGACAGAACTACGTATGTTTTCAGCCATCCCAACCTTGGTGTTACAGTGGACACATATGAACTTCATTGACCACATTGCAGTGGCCCGATCCTGCAGATTTGCCCTTATGGGGCATGCAACAGAACTGCTTGTCCAAGCTCTTATTTTCTCTCCAGTCACATCACATCCCAAAGAGGTACAAATTGACTTTTACAGACCTTTACTTTAACTGTTTGTCGCTGTTGTAATAAACTGCCTAACTCTGCCCATTTTCAAGAAATGGCTAAAAAATTGTTTTTGTTTGTTTTTCATGAACGCTTCACCAATTAAAGGGGATATTTCACCCAAAAATCAAAACGAGCCTATGATTTACTCACCCTCAATCCACTGTATGTATACATGACTTTCTTCTTTCAGACAAACACAATCGGAGTTATATCAATAAAAATCCTGGCTCTTTTAGGCTTTAAATTGGCAGTGAATGTCTGCTATGAGTTTGAAGCTCAAAGTGTATCTATCCATCATAAACACACTCAACATGGCTCCGGTGGATTAATAAAGGCCTTCTGAAGCAAAGCATATTTTACACCTTATAAAATAAAATAACTAATGTTCAGGTCAAACAGCCATACAGAGTCAACTTAAACATAACTTGCATTTTTCTGGAAGCAAGTTTTTTTTTTTTTTCTTTTTACTTTAAAAAGTGTAAAATACGGTTTGCACTTTTGAGCTTCAAACTCATGGCAGCCATTTACTGTCATTATAAAGCCTGGAAGAGCCAGGGTGTTTATTGATATAACTCTGATTGTATTTGTCTGAATGAACAAAGTCATATACACAGAAACTATCCCTTTAATACTAACACTTTCTGTTTATTAAAAAACTACTATGTCTACTGTGTTAGACTAACTGGGACTTTGTATGTTGCTTTGGATATAATGTCATTGTAAATGTATACAGAAATACAGCAGTTGTCTCTTGTATGTAGGTATTTTTGCATGTTCTAAATTATGTACTAAACATGTTTCCTATAATTTTATTATTCATTTAACTTGACATACAATGCTTTTGTACAATGACTAATACTGTGACTACAGAAAATGTTGTTAATGTTACAGAAGCTGAAAATGTTGCTGTTGTTTTTATGTATTTCTGAGTACTGTGCTGTTTTCTCTACTGTCCAAACATTTTTAACTGTACTCTTTCTGGAAAATTAATGATTAAAATGTGTATCTACAGACATTGTCTTTGTATTACGAATTTACATTTTTATGCAAAATTTTTTGATTATTGTAGTTAATAATATCTGTATTTTAACAAAATGATTGCAGGTAGACATAAAATAACTTCTAAATACCTTTTAATTTTTCTGTAAAAAAAAGGATTAATCCTTTAAAAAATATGTGTCTACTCCGTTTTTTAAAATTATTTCTTAGTTATTGTACATGGAAAAATGGTAGTTTAAAAGTAAATTACTGTAGATGGACAGATCGGTTCTATAAAATAACTAATTAAAACCTTAAATTTATGGCAATTAACCTGAAAGTTAATTGTTTTTCTATGTAATTTAACATAATTTTTGTATATTATCAACGATAATATACTGTAATTTAATGAGTTTTGACCATAAAGTTTATTCTGTATTTTTACAGTTTTTGCTTGTAATTTTGAGAAATGGTGATTTTCTGTAATTTAACGGAATATCTCTGGAATCCCTGCTGCCAGTCTTTTTACCGTTTTTTTACAGGATTTTTTTTTACAGTGTATGCTCTACCACTAATACCTAAAGACTTTAACTTAATTAATAATCCTTCTTTCCAAAGCATATCATATGCCTTTTCCACATCAAAGAAGATAGCTACCACTACTTCTTTGTTTGTCTGTGCTTTCCTAATGTCTGATTCTAGACATAATACAGAGTCCATTGTACTCCGACCCTTACGGAATCCACTCTGATAAGGAGACAACAAATTTTTACTCTCTAAAAAATATGTTATTCTTTCTGTGATTATTCTTTCCATTGTATTACATAATTGAGAAGTAAGTGCAATAGGCCTATAACTAGAAGGGTCTGATGTTTTTTTTCCAGGTTTAAGAATAGGTACTATTATTGCTTGTTTCCATACTGAAGGGAGTCGACCAGTTTACCATACTAGGTTAAATAATTTTAATACTTTTTCCAGGGTATTATCTGTCATGTTTGCCAGCATTTTGTAACACACTCCATCTCTTCCTGGAGTAGTCTGCCGAGCAGTTTTGATTGCTCTTTTTAACTCAAACATGTTTATAGGCAAATCTAATAAACTATCTGACATCTCATCTTTCTTCACCACATTAGGATAATTCATTAGTGTGCTACTCCTATACTGCTTTGCTTCTTCTGAAAGATTATCAGAGCTATGAACTTTCTTAAAAGTTTCTACCAGAAGTTCCGCCTTGTCTAAATTGGTGACAGCCATTTTATCTGTACCTATAATCACTGGTAACTCATACTTCCTTCTAATCCCCCCCATTTTCCTGATCATATTCTGACAGATGTACCGTTCTTCCAATACTATCACAGTACTGCTTCCAAAAAATGCGTTTTTGTGTTTTTATTGTTTTTCTTACTACTGCCTGGGCCCTTTTATACTGTATCATAGCATCCATAGAATGCTGCTTTTTAAGTTTCTTAAATGCTTTATTCCTTACTTTAACAGCTACTTTACAATCATCATTCCACCAGGGTACATTCTTTACATGTCTTATTCCTGTTGTTTTAGGTATAGTTTGTTCACCCGACTGAATTATTTCATTAACTAGCTTACTGTTGAATATATTTACATCCACCTGGTCTTCTTCTTGCAGAGTCATACAACTATTTTCACAAATTACTCGAAAGACTTCCCAATCTGCCTTCTCCAACTTCCATCTAGGACTTCTCTTTTCTTTTTCATGGCATATTTCTATACCAACCATAGTCACTACCGGATAATGATCACTCCCTATTGTAGTATATTTGTTTACGTTCCATGTAGTGATCCCTGCCATTACAGAAGACACAAATGTTAGGTCAAGTGCAGTTTCTGTATTTTCTGTACTATTATAACGTGTTCCCTCTCCATTATTTATACACACCAGGTCATTATCATCAATGAATTCTTCAATCAGTTGTCCATTCACATTAGTATTATTACTTCCCCATAATGTGTCATAGGAATTAAAATCACCACACCACACTACTTTGTCATGCAAAGAACCTACTACAGCTTCTAAAATAATTTGACTTAATTTTTCACATGGATTATAATAATTAACAATATCTATACTCCCTCTTTCAGTCCATACCTTAGTTATAATTGATTCATATTCTTTATTTACTTGTTCTACCTTATATTTCATCCCATTTTGTATAAATGTTGCTATTCCTCCTCCTCTGCCATATTCTCTATCTCTTCTAATTATATTATAACCATTTATTATAAAATCCAATTGTGGTTTTAACCATGTTTCCTGAATACATATTACATTAGGTTTCTCTGTTAACATATCAATATATTTCTTAAGCTCTTGGCCATTTGCAATTAGACTCCTTGCATTCCACTGTAGTATGGTCAATAACATTAAGAGGATCCAACACATGTCTGAGAAGACTGTGTCTCTTCAGTAAGGGAGTCTCTTATGGTCTCCCATTGCAGCCCTTTAACATCTAGATATTTCTCTGCACATTTAACAATTATTTTAATCCTTTCATTTCTGCTTTTTGTCTGTGCAGAACAATTTATTATTTCTGCCATGAACATTACAAAATCATTCTTTTTCACTATCAAAGTTTCCTCCTTCAATTTATTACATCCTTGACATTTCATTCCTTGATTCATTTCTTTTCTGCTAGTTTCTGATTGCTTATTCACTGTCACATTCCCTGAAACCTTCTTTGCAGCTTCTGCATAACTGATTCCCTGAACAACCTTGATTCGCTGCACTTCGTCCTGCCTCTTACTAACCTCACATCCTCTGTAAGCGGAGCTGTGTCCCCCCCCCACAATTACAACACTTCAGCTTTGTACCCTCCTGGCATTTACCATACTCCACTACATTTTCCACATCTCTGCTTTCCCTTGCACACCGCCGCTACATGCCCATATCTCTGACATTTAAAGCATCTGATTGGAGGAGGAATATACAACCTTACATCATAGCACATAAAGCCAATGTATACTTTTTCTGGAAGTTTTTCCTGATCAAAATTGATCATGACCGAAAGACTATCCTGCATATTACCATTTCTGTTCACTTTTAGACGTCTGACTTCATTTACTCTGGCATTTGTTATGTTTCTCTTCACATCATCAACTGATACATTTACCGGAATCCCTGTAATGACTCCTTTGGTAAATTTCTTGTAAGTCTTGGAACATTCCACTTTCTTCCTATTTATTATGTTCATTTTGATTGCTTTCCCTTGCTGTTTCTCATCCTTACACACAATCATCAAGGCTCCATTTCTTAGTACTTTAGCACTCTTTATCTCACCAATTTCCTTATTTAGCGATTTTGTTAGTTGAATTGGATTCATACCTCCAAACGAGTCCCCTTCATCCACAAGTTTGGCAAAAATTACATACTCCTCCCTCCGCTTCTCCTCCGTATTCGATCCCCTGTCTGAGTCACTTTCATCGGTTTTATTTTTCCTTTTCTTTTTCCGTTTATTATTTCTAACCGACTCCCAGCTTTCATATATCCCGCCACCTACTTCCATATCTCCTGGTTCATTTCCTGATCCGTCACTTCCTTCCACGCGCTCCTGTCCATTCACAGTCCAGCTGTTGCCAACCACCCTGGGAATCGACATCCTCCGTGCCATTACTCCTGATCGCTCCTCCAGCTGTGTCCCTTCCAGCCTTTTTTCCGGGTTAAGGCTAGAAGGGATACAGCTCTGGCTCTGGGCATGCGCACATCAATCTAACGTTATTTTTGTCACACTGTACAACAATAAAACTGTTTTTGTATTATAGTAAGGACTATGTTTAGGGTTGGGGTAGGTGTAGACGTTAAAAAAACACAATCTAATAGGTAGAAAAATTAATTTAATTGTTAGTTTTCGGTCAGAGCTGTATCCCTTCTAGCCACAACCCTGCAGGCTACATGCTATCTAGAAGAAAAAGAAAAGAAAAAAAGAAAAATGAAATAAGTTCTACATTATTTCAAAAATAAGAATCGAAACATTTATGTATCAATTTAATTAGGGCAATGTGGGACACATACGCACTGATCTATAGCTACTACAAGCAAGTCACGACGTCAAGGCTCTGCTGATATTTGTGATGTATTTGTGATGTTATAGAGTGACACAATTAAACACATTTAAAGCTGTTACTGTTACAGTTGAGGCTGCACTTGTGAGGCTTCACTTTCCTTGTTGTTCTCTTACAGTTCTTGCCAACAGAGGAGACACTCAGTAGTTTTTCTAGTGGCTGCATGTACTCTGTGCACTGGCTGTTAGACCTTAGTGGCTGTGAAAGGATTGTATTGGGGATTTATGATGCTGGATATATTATTGAACACATTGTCATGAAATAGATGGTGCCCTTTTTATTAGTATTAGTTCATGTTGAACTCATGTTGAACTGATTTTATTTTCCACACATTTTTAATTTCGTGTCTACAATATATTCATATTCTTGTTATTATACGATTGGTAATGACAGAACGATTAGTTTTATAACTATTATTCACTTTTTCCACCAGATGGCGCCACGTCACTTAATTTCAGTCAGCGATATGACCTCAAATATTTACTTTTTAGAAAGACCTGTGTGGTAATAGCCTGATACTTGGAAATAGTATTGTATCTTTTATATATTTTAAATATATTTGACACACTAAAATAATTACCAGAAGTCCTCCTCAGGTCCGACTCTAATGAGATGATCTTGATTTGTCATAGAAAATATAGTCTTCATGAACTACAACACTTTGCATAAAGGGCAATTCTGCACTATAATGCATTGTACAGCCTTCTTAAAAAGTGTTACCAATTGCCATTGGATTACCAGGATATCACTGTCTAGTAATAGTAATTGTGACTAGTAAAATAAGGCACAGTTGCATTGGCAGTGGGATACAGGAGATGACATATAACATGAATGAAGTAAAGAGCAGATAATTGAGGAAGACTGACCCTGACACAAGGAATGACTCTGGTCTCCAGACAAACCTCCAGAAGCCATTGCTATTGATTTGTGGATGTTTAATGAGTGTTGTGCTGAGAGGAGAATGATGCCCACTTTTAGCCGTGGCCCACCCAAATAGAAGTTTCCCAAAATTAATGCTATTTATTAAGTAAGAGATAATCAACGGTTTGCCATGCATTAAAGGATTTTAAATGCACAGGTGGAGGCAAAAAACCTCCAAAAATATGTTTTATTTATTTCAAAATAAATAAATACATACATACGTGTAGACACTGTGCTCAGTAAAATACAGTAAGGCTAAGACCTTTATGAACAATTCACAATTTCTTTTGTGTTTCGCTGCAGAAAAAAAGAGTAGGTTTGAAACACTAGAATATTAGAATCTATTCAATTTACCATAGGATGAGGAGATACTTTAACCGACCAGGGTACTCCGTAAGCTTTTAGCACAGATCTTAATGTTAAGTACAGGACAAAGGAGAATCCTGGGAGAGAGAATTTGTCCTTTAGGATCTGAAAGGACTTAAGCCCATAATCATTGTACAGGTCTTCTAAAGTGTAAATACCACATTCAACCCAACATTTGGAAACGGATGGTTTGTTACCAGTACAAAGATTATTATTATGCCAAATGGGGGTAAAGTCACTGTATGAATCTGAAGCTCCCATAATCTTTTCTGCTGCTTTCCACGTTTGATAGAATGGCATATAATTGGACCAAACATTTTCAAAGCTTTCTTAGATATTCCAGTAAAGGGTAAATCCTGTAGACGCAATGGGTAGATAATATTCATTTCTAAAGCCCGCCATGGGACAGGGGAGTCAAGCCATGGTCTCATCTGGTATTCTAAATAATAGGACCAAAAATCAGGTAGGGATAAGTCACCATGAAGTTTTAGCCGATGTATAGATTTAAGACGAGTTCTAGGCCGTTTATTTTTACACACAAATTTTGATACTGCTGTACTGATCTCTTTAAAATAATCAGTAGGTGGTGTCAGAGGTAACACTGAAAATAAAAAACTTAGCTTTGGAGGTATATTCATCTTAACAGTGGCTTTCCTTCCATGAAGAGACAAACAGAGTGGAGACCAACACAGAAGATCACTCTTAATCTATCCAGAAGAAACTGATAGATCCACTTGGAAATGCGAGAAAATGAATGAAAAACTCTGATTCCAAGATAATTAAACTGGTCACTGACAGGGATCATAGTGGGTAAGGTCTGAATCTCTGATTTAGCAGCTAAATTAAGTGGCATTAGTATGGATTTGTTCCAATTAATCTTATAACCAGACAGTTTACCGAATGTATCAAATAAATTTAAGCATTCCTTAACTGAATCTGTGATGTTTGATATAGAGTGAAATTTTATGGGGTGTATTCATACAACTTATTGGAACTATTGCGGGACATTGTCTGATCACTTGGGCCAAAGGCTCTAATGATAAACTAAAAAGTAAGGGTGACAGGGGACAGCCCTGCCAAGATAAAAGGAAGGGGAGGTAGAAGAACCAGTGAGTTCTCTGGCAGAGCATTCAGAATAAATAGTTTTGACTGCTTGTAGAAGAAAAGAGCCAAACCCAAACTACTCTAGAACAGACCACAAAAAGCTCCACTCAGTTCTGTCGAATGCTTTCTTTGCATCCAAAGAGAGGATTGCAGAGGAAGCAGGATGAGTTGCTTGTTGAATAATATAAAGAAGCCTGCATAAATTGTCTGCAGCAAATCTCCCCCTTGGGAAACCTGTTTGATCATAGTCTCCTATACATCGATCCAATCAGCCAGGACTTTTGCCATGAGTTTTGAATCTGTGGATAGAAGAATAATTGGCCTGTAACTAGAGTATTCGAGTGGACAGTGGCGGTTCTACACTGAATTGCTCCCCGGGCGAGACTCCCTCCCGGTGCCCCCCCACTATGTAAATCCTACTGGAAAAGTGTTCAAAACACACTACAATAAGGAACTTTGTAATAGTTTCACTGGAAAAAGTTAATGGTTCATAATGCTATTTAATAGAAACCATTAGAATTTCTGTGATGTTTGTATATTAGGCTTTTATTGTGTTTTTTTAGCAAGTTAACAGATTTCCCATCCCCCAACGCTGTCACTCACGACCAGAAGTCAAGACTAAACCAATTCACCTCCACATCATAATCGTTTTTATTACCTATTTTTATTAGCAATTTCACACAATTAAATAAATAAAAAAAGTGCAACTTATTGGTCTGTGTTTATAATTTTTTTTCTCTTTTTTTTTTCAAAGTAATATTTTGAATGAAATGTGCGTTATTTGTAATAAAGTCAGGTGTCACTGACATAGTTTAGCCCACCTCCTTGTCCGCTTCATTTGGGAGAGGTGAACTGTACTCTGGGCCCACTCTGTACAATCTGTACACTCTGAATCCAGAGTTGGATTCTGAAGTGTACAGATGTTGGTAGTTTTCAAATGCTTTATTTACATCCTTAGGTTGAGTATATACTGAGCCCTCATGTCTAATAGCCAATATTTTGGCCTTAGATTCACTGTCTTTCAACCTCAAAGTCAACAGTTTGGAAGAGCATTCTCCATGGAAATAATATGACAGTCTAGTACGATGATTAATTCAGCTCTACGTAAATATATAGATTTTAATTCTGATTTAAGAACATTTACTATTTTGGCTTTGGTCTCACAAAAATGATCTTTTAACTCCTTCTCTAGTAGATCAGTTTGTTTTTCTAATTCAAATTGTCATTTGTAAACATGGTGAACATCCGATGTTTATCATGTTCATCTGATGCTCCTGTGTATATGAACGTAACTTTTTAATAAGCAGAGGGAATTCCAGACATTAAACAAATGTTTACATGTTTAGGACGTTTGCGTTGTGAAAATGTACAATGAGACGTCAGATATGAAAACGCTGACTGGTTAGGTGATGTTTTCTCATTAAAGTCGTATAATTTCCTATTCGTTCAACAGACTGTTGTGAACACTAGGGAACAGCAATATGGCGGCGCAGTGGCTTCACTTCTATGACGTCATGCTCAATCCAGTTCTCTGTTATAGATCAGTGGTAGACCTCATCAATTGTTTTCGAATAACTAATTTTTAATAGATAAACTGATGAGCTGCATCCACTGCACAATCATGTTAGCTAATGAAATTATAATGAGTTACATTTCATTTTGTTGGCTAAAATTAATTCATTCGATTCATCTTTTTCATATTGAATCATAGGAGTCGGACTGCGCTGGTGGCGCCTTTCAAATGAGTCATTTGTTTGTGAATCAAACTGAACACGCTGTTGTAGCATTACACCCGCTAAGACATCTCAATATGTGCAATCTGAATTTTTAAAATAATATTTATTTTATGGTAACACTGTCGTGTGTGAAGCTCTGATACAGAAAAGCACTATAGATACATAAGAGAAAGCCGTAAAATGTAAGTGCATCTCTGTTCTTGAATGGAGGCCTGTCTGTCTGCTGCACTAGAGCAGGACACTTTTTTAGAGTGAACGAAAACTTTTAAAGCGTCTTTATGATGTGATTAAAATCATACTTAACATTTTACTGCGGTGGGGATCATTATGAGCAAACATAAACTGAACACACTTTATATATATGTAATCTGACATCCTTTTTTTTTTTTTTTTACAGAAATTCTGAACTGCTGCATGAACTTATACACACTGTAAAAAATGATTGTGAGTTTTAGTTGGGTGGACAAGTTAAATCATGTCCTGTCAACCTGCAGTGCCTCACTACACAATAGGACAAGTTGGAACAACTTCAACTTAAAGAGAAATTGAAAACTTTAAATAACATGTTCATATAACAACACAACACAGGTTCTATCAACTTTCTGTGTAATGCGCATGTGCCAGAATCCCTACGTCATGATGACGTACTGTTTTAACGAAGTTGAGAAAGACGCGCTATCCGCCATTTTCTGCACGAAAAGTTGCTGATCATACCAATAATGACTGATTGCAGAACAGCAGAACCATACGTCACAGCAGTCACACGGCAGCAACGCTGCGGCAGCAGGCTCAGACGGTAGTGGGCGGAGTCTCCGTCGCAGATCGGAAAAGGGTGAAAATAGCAATAAGTGATCAACTTATATTTTTTCTTGTCCTTTTCTTATTTTTAATGTTGTTATTGTTATTTGAAGAAAAAATAAAAATAATTATGAACACCAGAATTTGCTCTACTTATCTTTGTGGAGCGTTTCAAAGTTAAAGCTGTTAATGTTAAGTCCGTATTATGTATATGAGTGCTCGCGCCTGTTTATATATACACATATATACATACACGAAATTACTATTAACCGTAAGATACAGTTACACTATTAACTGTAATATACTGTATGTATGTATGTACATGCATACATACACACACACACACACACACACACACACACACACATAATACGGACTTAACATTAACAGCTTTAACTTTGAAACGCTCCACAAAGATAAGTAGAGCAAATTCTGGTGTTCATAATTATTTTTATTTTTTCTTCAAATAACAATAACAACATTAAAAATAAGAAAAGGACAAGAAAAAATATAAGTTGATCACTTATTGCTATTTTCCCCCTTTTCCGATCTGCGACGGAGACTCCGCCCACTACCGTCTGAGCCTGCTGCCGCAGCGTTGCTGCCGTGTGACTGCTGTGACGTATGGTTCTGCTGTTCTGCAATCGGCCCTATCTCGATCATACAAGAAAAGACGAAGGAGCCTGCATTTGAACGAAAACAGATGGACTTTATGGACTGCAAATAATGAATTGAGTAAGTATACCTTGATTTGTGCTTTCTTTAATGTTCATTTAGGCTTGTTTCGCTCACCGGCCGTGTTTTGATTTCAGCCAATCATATCTTGTGAACTAGTACAGCTTGATCACTGATAGGTCACACCATTAACTAATGAACATGAACAGCTGATACTGAGCACACGTTACAGAATTTGGCGAAATGTAAGTTAATAACAAATAAAACGTAACGTTACGCCGACTGGAAAATGCAAATGCTATTAGTTATATCAAACAGCACTTTTAACACGATGAACATGCAACAGCTGTTCAGTGAAAACGTAAGTGGAATTTGCTATTTACTTTTGTATGCACATTGTTAAGTTTTATGAGCTTGTTTCTGTACAAAGCTGAAGACTAGTTCAGTTTATATGTATTACACTTATAAAACATCTGTTTGCACATCAGAGCCTGGTGTGCTTCTGCAAAACGCGAATGTAGAAAACTTTTCCAAGATGACGATGATGAACTGAAGTTATGATTACAAATTATATTTGAATGGGTCTGAGCGTATTATCATCCGCTGGGATGACAATCATCATTACGTGAGTAAGTAAAAGAACCGGTGAACCGTTTTATTTTAACCGGCTCATTGAAACGAACGGCGGAAAGAACCGGGTCACAGAAAAGAACCCATCACTATTACAACTGTGGATCAAGTTAATGTTGATAAATAGATAAAACAGTGTAAAGTTTTATATAAGTGACTTTTGAGCGTGTTCATTGGATCTCCTTATCGGTTTTTATTTATTTATTTTTATCTTTATCTCACGAATGACCAGTAATATCTAAAACACCACTGTCAGTCCATATTTGTGTTTAATACAAATATCCTGCATTATGTTTTAATTTAGTATTGTTAAGGACTGTCACTGAGACCCTGCATCTTTGTTAAATTTGTAAATATATTTGTTTTTATAGATCAGCAAAGAATTCACCTGGCTTGTGTCTTGTTTTTTTGAAGGCCAAGATGATGATCATCTCTCAAAGCTGATACAGTTTTTCAGGTCAAAGCGTGATGAGGACGTTCCAGACATGACTTCAGTATTGAAGAGCCTTGATAAGGATGTGAGTCTGTTTATGTTAAAGCAGTCTTTCTCTCCCCAAAATGACAATTCTGTGATCATTTACTCACTTTCATGTTTGTCCAAACCTCTATGATCTTTTTTCTTCTATGGATCATAAAACTAGTGATAGTGACATCTTTTCATACAATGACTTCAGAGTAAGTGTCTAAAAACTTATATGATTTGTGCGTCATATTCCAAGACTTTCAAAATCATACAATCTTTTTGTATGATAAAAATTAGTCTTTGTTTACAAGAATGTTTGATTGTATTAGCTTCTACATAAATATCAAACCTCACTGATTCTGTCAAGTCTTTTGATCACGTCATGACATAAGAACGAATGAGTTTTGATGTTGTATTATGTCATAGTAACATCAAATCTGATATCATCAGTTCATTACACAAAGTTATTATCAGAAAACTTTTAAAATAGGCAACATGATTAATCCACTACTTTTACTGCATTTTTTTTCTAGTGTTGACTTGTCCTTTTTAGAGCTTAACACTGATAATTTTCATTGTATGGAATGAAGATATTAATAATTTAGCACGTGTTTGGAGTGGCATGTTAGTGAGTAAATGACCGTTATCTTCTCTGGTAACCTGTCCTTTTAAGTCCTTTAAAGTGTTACAAAGTGCGCGGTACATCCACTATTAAATCTTATTTTGGTGCTGAACAAGAAGGAAACAAACAAGTGTTGTTGCATCACATCACTGGTGATTTATTTACAACAAATGTATATGCATAAAAAGCATCAAAAACAGAGGGAGAGGGAGAAAAGATAAATGAATAAAGAAAAACAAAGGATTGAACAAATAAAGCTGGTACTTTAACCATCCTATATTTTACAGACAACAACTAAAGGATGAGGACAGCAGCATGGCTGGGCCTGCGGTGGTACATGCAAGAGACCCCTTCAAAATTCATTAAGAGATGTGCAAGGTAAGCTTAAACATGTAAGGCCCTTAAAACAGCATTTTAAAATGAAAACGATCCTCGTCTACACTGGTGTTTTCGCTGCATTTCAGAAACGATCTCCGTCTACACTACACAACTGAAAATGCATGTCACATGACCATTCATGCAAGTACAATCATAGCCATGTACAGGTAGATGCCCTATTATTTAGATGGCGGATCTACGTGCTCGAAGCGGTCGAATGGGGAATCTACCTATACATATCTATGGTGTACAACAATGAGCATGATGTTATTGTTTACACGATCATCAAGGACACGCAGAGTAAATGTGGGCAGCCACGCCATCGTTTTAAAAAGTCTCTGTTTTGGTCCATTTACACTGACATGCAACCCCAGAGTTTTCAAACTAAAACAGGGTCTGCAGTGTTTTTGAAAGTCTCCATTTTTGAGGGTTGAAAACACCAGAGTAGCGTAAACGGTAACACTTTATTTTGATAGTCCACTTTAGACATTCTACTAAGAGTAAGTAACTTTGCAACTGCATGTCAACTAGTCATTAGAGTATTAGTAGACTGTCTGCTTAATATATCTTGTAACACTCTTGTAAACTTTGCAAGTATATGTCAACTTATTCTACTAACCCTAAACCTAACCTAACAGTCTGCTCTCAGAGTTAGTAGATGTAGTTGCAAACTAAAGAGAATTAGTTGACATGTAGTTGCAAAGTTACTTATAGTTAATAGAATGTCTAAAGTGGACTTTCAAAATGAAGTGTAACCGTGTGAACTATAGGCGTAACCTTAGCAAAAATTAAGCGTTTTAAAATGAATACGCACTAGTGTTAATGCAGCCTAAGGGGAAATTGAACATTAGATCTCTTAATTTTCAGGGGTCTACGTTTGTTTGCTTTTAAGTAATAGTGCCTTGTTTTGTTTACATTCTATGAAGCCCAGTGACTGAAGAGGATGGGATCAAGGGTGTGGTGATTGGAATCCTAGTGGTTGTGGAAAACGTGATGAAACCTCTCCCAGCCTTCTATGACGTTGCCCTGGTGATTGAGAAAGAAGTGGTAATGTGTCACCTGAGTGATTATACCTAATGCTTTTCTGAACCTGATGGGCCTGGGGCCTGTACCATGAAGCCGGATTAGCTGGCTAGCCAGGTAAGTTTAGGATTAGTTTGCGCCAATGCTGGGTTTTAGGTACCATGAAAGAAACTCGGCTTCAGTTGGTGTTCATTACCATGGTAACTTGCGCTGCACGGCTAACCTGCTCCGGGGCAGGTTAAGTTCTGGATTCGAGATCTCAAAACGAAATTTGACCAATCAGTAGTGAACATTTAAGTGACGCAACAAATTTCTAGTGTCTGTTGCAATGGCTTGTCCTTTTCTGAGAAATCCCGTGGACATTTCAGCGCAAATTGTTCGAAGAGCGCTTCGCAGAGAAAGAGTTTTTAGGGACAGACAAGATCCCATTGCCTTCCCTGATAGTTACTTGTATGAAAGATACAGATTTTCCGCCGAAGGCATATTGTATCTTTGCGAACTTCTAGAGCCGCACATAACAAATGTGACGCGTCGAAGCCATGCCCTTACTGTAACGCAAATGGTATGTATTGCGTTGCGTTTTTTTGCAAGCGGAACATACTTGTATGCAATCGGTGATGCAGAGCACCTAGGAAAAACACGGTTTGTCGAACCATTCGTAAGGTGGTCCTCGCACTGCAAGGCTACCTAAACAGCTTTATTGTATTCCCTGGCTTTTTATCGACCTTATCAATTAAAGAGGGTTTATATAAAATTGCAGGTGAGATATATTAATAAAATCACATAATTTTATTTCTCTTATAACACTTACATGTTTACTATAATACAGTACATTTTTTATCTAAAAGGATTCCCTAGAGTCATAGGAGCAATAGACTGCATGCATGTTGCAATCTCCACAGCTCTAGGAGACCATGAGGCAGACTATGTAAATAGGAAGTCTTTTCACAGCCTTAATATTCAGGTAGGTGTACTATGATTGTGATATTTTTAGCTTTAGTTAGGTGAGTATTTACACTGTAAAATCCAATAGTTTACCTTACTTAGATATAATTAGTTATCTTTACTTAGTTGCCATACTTACTAGGTTTTATTAAGTTACAGCTACTTTCAAGCGAGTAAAACAGTTTACTTACTACTTTGAGTGACGCTTACTTAAAATATTTAAGTAGCCACAAAGGAACCAATGACATTAATAAACCAGTGAGAGGCAGCAGTGCACTAATATGTTGCTAATTTGCAAAATAACAACAGAAGAAGAAGAAAAGATATTTTTTTTTGAAGTGGCAATTGTTAATCTGCAGTTATTTTTCACTAGTTACATTCACTCATTTCCCAAAGTCATCTTGAATGTTGTTTCAATACAACTATATATTTGAGAGAACATCACATAAGCTGACTTCATAAATTGATGTTGATTTTCATAAAATGTTGTTGGTGTGTCTTATTTTATTTTTTATTTTTTACTTACCATTATAGTGATTAATGTTCCGTTTGGTTGGGCACTTGGAACTTTGCTTTTCTTATTATAATTTTCTTTCTATTTATGCAGCAATGCAACATGAAGTCATAATTTTTGATTTCACGGGAAGAAAAGTAATAAGTAGGTTGCTTTTAGAAGGTAACCTTCTAATTCTGATATTTCAATTAGCTTTCAATTTTTTAGTTAATGTATTTTTTATATTTATTAATGAGCTTTTACAATTTTGTTGATCTTTATAAACACCTTGAGAAACTTTATTGGGTTGAGACAGTCCTTTAATATTTGTGGTAATGTGTGCAAGTCAGAGACTTCAACACTCAGCATGTGAATCACAACAATGGTGACAATCCAATTTTATTTATTTTTATTAATTGTGACAATAACCATTCTATTATTTTATTTTCTCTTTTTGTTGTGTTACTGCTGACACAAGTCAGTAAAGAAAATTAGCAAATAAAAACAACAACAACAGTAAAAGAAACCAATTGCATAATTTATTCATGCCACAATGCACTCTGGGAGTCAGTGAGTAGCTATACTAAGTCAAGTGTAAGCCTAAAGTAAATGATCAAGTACCCCCTACAGTTCTTTTTTAGTTACTAGAGCTCTCGTGCAAGTAAACTATACTAACTAAGCATTTGTTAGTACAACATACTATTCTTATTTCACTTTACTCGGTTTGCAATCGGTTTGCATGCTTTTTTTAAGTAAGCCCAACTAATTAGATTTTACAGTGTAGATAAAAAATAGCATTTTAATTATCTACTGTACTGTGTTCATCTGCAGATGACTTGTGATCATGAATGTATGATCACAAGCTTGGATGCCAAGTGGCCCGGCTCAGTGCATGACTCACGAATTTTCCGTGAGTCTTTGTTGTGTCAACGCTTTGAGGAAGGCAAGTTACATTTGGAACACTACAGACTACTTTAAAGTATTCTTTTAAAATGTGACAGCGACATTTTCACAATGTTTCCTTTTCTGTTTTATGACAGGGCTTTTTGATGGTGTGTTAGTTGGAGACAGGGGATATGCATGCCAGAGGTTTTTGCTAACCCCTTATCCTGACCCCCAGACACGATCACAAAACCGTTTCAATGTGGCCCTCAGTAAAACCAGGGTCAAGGTAGAGATGACCTTTGGCATCCTAAAGGCACACTTCAACTGCCTTCGGCACTTAAGAGTGTCGCCAGAACGGGCATCACAGATAGTGGCTGCATGTGCCATTCTGCACAACATAGCCACTATCAGAAAGGAGCGAGTACCAGCATTAAACCAGCTTCTCCCTGATGAAATTGACCCCATCACACTTGACCACCCAGCTGGTGCAGCTGTCAGAGAAGCAATCACAACACAATATTTTACTTAAGCACACTGAAACTACAGATGTTTTGTTTTTTTATTGGTTATGTGGCTGTAGAGCAAGGAGAGAGAGCAAGAGAAAGTAGCATTAATAAAAATTCTGTATTCATGCCAAAGTGTTAGTTGGTTAATAGTGTACGTACAGAAATCTGTTTTTCAAGCTGTTTAATCTCCAGTTTAATTTTTTTTATTTGGAGTCTCCTCAGCTCACAGTCAAGCTCCTTCAGTGTACAGTCTATTTCCATTTTTCTTTTGTAAAGGGCCCTGACTGAGTCAGTTTCCACCTGAAACCAATAAAACTGAAGGTTAATCAAATGACAAAATATTGCACTTTCTACTTTCTAATGTTAGGTAATGTTTAAGCATTACCTTGTTCACATTCATTCCAATCCCATTGAGGTAGAGGCCTCAGGTTCAGCGGTAGGTTGTGAAAAATCCTACAACAAATGAAAAAAGGACCAGAGTCACTTTATTGCTATACATTCACATGTGTGCAATAATTAAGTCAACAGCACTCACTTCAGCAAGCCCAGTGCCTTCAGTCTCAGAACAGGCAGACAGTGTCTCCTCATTTGTTACACTCTAAATAAGAAAAATAGGCCTATGTAAAGCAGAAATGTTGTAAAACAGGTTATGTTCAAAGTGTTCATTTTGCTGTATACTGACCTCTGTCTGGGAGACTGCATGTATGTGTGATGGCTTTAGCAGGGCCACTGTGTTTCCATCTACTGCATAACATAGTTAGTAATACAAAAATAAATAATGTAGTAAGGCTTTGGACACATACCCACTGTTACTTGCTTAGAGGAGCCAGCACCAGGGTCAGACTGTCTCGCACCTGAAATACCATCCATTATTGGTCGCCCCTCATTGTTACTTAGAGCCAACTCCTCTGCCACAGTGTATTCTGGAGGAGGTGGTCCTCTTCCTGTTTTTCGGCCGTCACACTTTTTTCCTGTTTGCTGCCAAGAAGCGTTTGTGATACAATGTTCTCATTTTAAAAAAAAAACACACATCATCAGAAATACTCACCACTTTGAAGTATATTTTTATATTTTGTCCTGATCTGCTGCCAAGTACGTTTGGAGTTTGGGTTGCATCTAAAAATAAAGTCAAGTAATATGATCTTCACATTTACATAAACAAATAAAAATACATTGTAATTTTGTGTATTTACACAATGCCTTCATATGAATAAAGTTATATACATACATAGCCCTATACTATATAGCCATATAGCATATATATGTCTATGTATATGTGTATATATATATATATATATATATATGTGTGTGTGTGTGTGTGTGTGTAAGCATTTAAAATTATTTTAACTGTTAACAGTAGTTCAGTAGTGAAAGCATATTGAAATAACATACGTTAGTAACACTACAACTTTAGTGATCATTCTTCATTTGTCCGGTCGAATGCTTTTAACAATTACACTGTTATTGTAAAGTGTTAGCATAATTTTTACGGGCGTGCAAATACATAAACTAACGTTACATATACATAATTAGACCTTGATGTATAAACTATGTATTTAACTTACGCATTAACGCTATCCGCAATCTTTCTCCAACAGTCTTCTCTCGCTTTGGCAGCAGACACGGTATTACTGCGCGCTTGTAAAACGTGCTTAAATTCATTGTATTTCTGCATTATAATAGTTTGCTCCTCAGCGGAGAAATATAAGGACCTCCCTCTCTCCATGTCGAACGCAATTGGTTGTTCGGTGGCACGTCACTCTTTTATGTGCACGCGCGCGCCTCAAGTAATCATGCTTAAGGATCAAAGCCTGGGTTAACAAAGAAAGTTGATGAGCTTCATCATGGTACCAATAATGCCTGATTGCATCGGTTTGGATTTGTCAACCCAAAACTAATCCTGTAACTCTGAGTTTGTTCATCTACGTTCATGGTACAGGCCCCTGGTGTACACATTAAACCACGACTATCCAAAGGAATTAAAAGTCACTTTTGAAGTGATACAGCACCTGTTCATTGGAGTCAGATCAGACTCTAGTACCGCAAGAGTTCACTCTTTGAAAAGCAAGTTGCTGTGATAAGACAGAAAACAAAATAAATCTTTTTTACTTTATGCTACTGTTTAATCATTGTACTGGTTTAAACTTTAAGAACATTGTTGTTTTAGATCTCATTTTTTTAAAAGTCGAACATTGGAATTCTTGTGGGGTTTTTTTTTGTTTTGTTTTGTTTTTTTTTAACTGACTTCTTTTTTTGTTACCTTGTAGTGCTTCCTCTTTCATTGTCATGTTCCTACAATTGGGAATTTACAGTTTTTTAACAGTTTAATATGAAGTATTTTTAACACAGCTTATTGTGAATTCTTCATGTACACTTGTTTCTGCAATGAAAATATCTGATAATGACAAGGAGAGTTATTTGTACTATTTTGGCACTAAGATGGGTGTGTGCATAGAGAAGTTTGCATGTTTTTGTGTGAGCTGTGTATATGTGAAGTTTTTTCTTTCGTAGTGTTTTTCTATCTTTGCAAGACAATTATTATGTTTGTGTTTTTGGATGCAATGTGTCTGTTTAAAAATAAATGCTGTGAGTTTCAATTTTGCAGTTGTGTTGATTTCCTAAAAAATCTGGTTCTAGATCTCCAAAACTGCTTGTCCAGTAAACTCAAATAGTTACGTTATGATGTTGAGGAAAAATTAATAATGTATGTCAACTAGACATGGTTCATAGTTGTGAAAACATGAAAAATTGAGTTCAACCAATTTTTTTTCAGTTGACTTAACTAAAAAATGTAAATGCTCATTAATTGATACAGTACGTTGGCTCAATTTACTGCAAGTTATTTCAACAACTACATATAAGTTGAGTGAACTTAACACCTAATGTTTGCTAAACTTCACACCTAGTGTTCGCTAAACTTAACAAAGCCAATGCAACAAAATGACTTGACTAAGTCAAGTTGTGTCAACAAATCATTTTTTACAGTGCAGTAACATTCATCAAACATACAAGGTGTGAATTCTGGGTTTGGTCCTAATGACTGTAAAAAACTGTAATGCTTAAGGTTTAATAAGTACCTTACAATATACACATATACATGTATTTCAAGGCTGCAGTTCGGAAAAACCAATGCTGCTGAAATGGAGGTCAAGGGGACTATGAAGAGGCGGCTCCAGCTAGCAGATCAAAAGGGCCGACTTCAGGAGGCAGACACACTCTGTGAGTTTAAAAGTCCCATCTCTTTAACCTTGCACACACATGACACACTATCACATTTCTATCATTTAAATCCCTTAATGGATTTTTATGCTGCACCAATCAGGGTAAGCAGCAACACTTGGCAACACTTCCAATATCTAATGTACTTGTTCATTTATAAGAAGAATGGCATCAATGCTTATATTAGTCACTTCTAGTCACTTTTAGTTTTTTCTAAATTAGGGGTCTTAGATTTCTCTTGATTTGCAATTATAAAATTGTTAAAATTGCTTTAAGCTCATCCTGCTTTCATAAACAAATGTTGCTGGTTTGGTCTCTATTGTATAAACACAACTTCTCACCCCAGTACGTACTTAATTTGGAATAATTACAATATATTATATAAAAATAAATCTTTAATTTTTGAAAACTGTTTTTCAGCAATTATTAAATCAAGAAGGTTTGTTACTCACTTACTCTGAGTTTCTACTGTCCATGAAATTCCAGTAACACCAAAAGAGTTTTCTATTGTCACGGATGCAATTCCCACAGGAGTCTTGATGTTATTCAAAGCTAAAACCCAAAACAGTATCACACCCCCCTCTGCAGTCCATCTGTTTGATACCAATATTGGTAAACTTTGTTTTGCCCCTGGAAGTACAAATGTTAATAAAACAATTCATTCTTTACTTCAAAAAAATATTGTTTCTACTCCAAACTGTATAATTTATTGAAACAGGTTAATTAAAGGTTTATTATTGAAGGTCATTTGGACCAAACAAATACTTGTTGATAAATAAAGTGAAGGAAGTAACATTTAAAACTGTACACAGATACTATCCAGTAAATTATTTTCTAGTTAAATTTAAAAATGACATTGATTTGAATATGTTGGACATTCATGAATTAGAGCTTAAATTGTGTCAAGTAATGATTAATGTGTTTATTTATTCATTTTTCTTTGTAAGAGAGGAAACTACCCTGTTCATACGATCATAAAAACACTGAAAGGTGTCTGAAGCTTGTGCTCTGTGCACTGGGTGTCAGACTTTTGTGGCTGTGAAAGGATTGTTTTGGGATTTATGATGCTGGATATATTATTAAACACATTATCATTATTTATTAGTATTAATTCATGTTGAACTCTGTTGACCTCAGTGACAATTTATTTTCCACAAATTTACTTTCATTTCTACCAATATAATCATGTTCTTGTAATTAAATATTTGATTGGTTGTGACAGAAAGATCAGTTCCCTTTCGAGGAACTGGAACTGCGTCCTCTAGAGTCGCTATGGGATGTGACCCGCGTCTGAAGTCTACATACAAAAACATCAACAGAGTTGATGCGACCACAGTATAAAAGGACACATGTACAACATAAAATCAGCTCAAAATGCTAAAAAACAATAAAAAAACATCATTGAACAAAAATATATTACATTAATTTTCCTAAAAAAAAATAAAATAAAGTTGTATTTCAAGTGTGACCCAAAAATTAAGGGGCTGAAAGTTTAAATTTACTGGAAAAATAGCTCATTAAAAGGTTTTAAAAATGTAATACTACAATAAAATCTGCTCAAAAAGCTAAATAATAATCAAAAAACATTATTGAACAAAAATATATTACATTAATGTTCCTAAAAAAAAATAAAATAAAGTTGTATTTCAAGTGTGACCCAAAAATGAAGAAACAAAGTTTAAATTTACTGGAAAAATAGCAACTTAAAATTGTATAAAAATGTAATACTACCATAAAATCAGCTCAAAATGCTAAATAATAATCAAAAAACATCATTGAACAAAAATATATTACATTAATTTTCCTAAAAAAAAATAAAATAAAGTTGTATTTCAAGTGTGACCCAAAAATTAAGGGGCTGAAAGTTTAAATTTACTGGAAAAATAGCTCATTAAAAGGTTTTAAAAATGTAATACTACAATAAAATCTGCTCAAAAAGCTAAATAATAATCAAAAAACATTATTGAACAAAAATATATTACATTAATGTTCCTAAAAAAAAATAAAATAAAGTTGTATTTCAAGTGTGACCCAAAAATGAAGAAACAAAGTTTAAATTTACTGGAAAAATAGCAACTTAAAATTGTATAAAAATGTAATACTACCATAAAATCAGCTCAAAATGCTAAATAATAATCAAAAAACATCATTGAACAAAAATATTACATTAATTTTCCTAAAAAAATAAAATAAAGTTGTATTTCAAGTGTGACCCAAAAATGAAGAGGCTCAAAGTTTAATTTTACCGAAAAAATAGCTCATTAAAATTGTATAAAAATGTAATACTACCATAAAATCAGCTCAAAATGCTAAATAATAATCAAAAAACATTATTGAATAAAAATATATTAAAAATATATTACATTAATTTTCCTAAAATACAAAATAAAGTTGTATTTCAAGTGTGACCCAAAAATTAAGAGGCTCAAAGTTTCATTTTTCTGGAAAAATGTCTCATTAAAATTGTATAAAAATGTAATACTAGCATAAAATCAGCTCAAAATGCTAAATAATAATCAAAAAACATTATTGAACAAAAATATATTACATTAATTGTACAAAAAAAACAAAAAAAAAGTTGTATTTCAAGTGTGACCCAAAAATGAAGAGACAGTTTACATTTACTAGAAAAAAAGTTCATTAAAATTGTATAAAAATGTAATACTACCATAAAATCAGCTCAAAATGCAAAATAATATTCAAAAAACATTATTGAACAAAAATATATTACATTAATTGTACAAAAAAAACTAAAAAAAAGTTGTATTTCAAGTGTGACCCAAAAATGAAGAGACAGTTTACATTTACTGGAAAAATAGCTCATTAAAATTGTATAATAATGTAATACTACCATAAAAAAAGCTAAAAATGCAAAATAATATTCAAAAAACATTATTGAACAAAAATATATTACATTAATTGTACAAAAAAATATAAAAAAAAGTTGTATTTCAAGTGTGACCCAAAAATGAAGAAGCTGAAAGTTTAATTTTATTGAAAAAATAGCTCATTAAAATTGTATAAAAATGTAATACTACCATAAAATCAGCTCAAAATGCAAAATAATAATCAAAAAACATTATTGAACAAAAATATATTACATTAATGTTCCTAAAAAAAATAAAATAAAGTTGTATTTCAAGTGTGACTGTTACGTATGCGCTGCTACCTAAGTGTTTTCTGCATATTATTGCATATCTCTAGCTGTGTGTCTGTGTGTACTGTTTGTTTTAGGTGTGCAACCTGATTGGAGGAACTGCCTGTCAATCCGGTGACGCAAGACAGCGACGTACGGGATCACGCCACCAATCACTGTTCATAAAGAAAAGTTACACACCTGTTCGAATCAGCTGAGGATTGCTTTGCTCTGTGAAGACGGTTTTCTCTTGTGAGAAGCCAGTCTGAGAGACTGTGTGATGTCTTTGTAGTTGCTGCATTTTCAGCTTGTGGACTGCTCATTGTTGGAAGCTCATGTCGGTCACTTTGGTAACGTTTTTTTTTTGTCTTAGTGTGTTTGCTATACTTAAAACCAAGCGCCGCTTCTGGTAAACAATTGTGTAAAACATCATGTACTGGCGGGAGGGGTTGTGAGCCAGGTAAGCAGGTCGCGACCTACATGTTTTCATCACGTAGTGTTTTATTGTATAGACACACTAGGCTTAGAGAGACGGTGCTTGTTATGTATCTTTTTCGTTTGATAGTAAGTACAGTTTAGTTATGGCGTCCTGTGCGCTGAAGATGTTTTGTTTTGTATCTTTAATGTGTGTATTTATATGGTGAAAAAAAAAAAAAAATGCAATAGGGAGAAAGAGTGGTTTTGTGAGGTGGATGGAAGGTAGAAATAATGAGTACATTTGATTTGCAAGCTTTCATTGCTAACCCAACTTGGGAAGTTTTTGAGCAGTGTAGAAAAGACGAATTATTACAAATAGCAGACCACTTTCGCATTCCTGTGGTGAAGCAGACTCTAAAGCGTGTTATTAAAAATGAAATATTGAAACATTTGTCCGAATTAAATGTGTCCTTATTTCCAGATGCGGATAGAGAACGAGCTGCAACCTCGGCTATGGAAGGTTGTGTGGCTGGTTTGGGCAGTGTGGAGTGGGCAACAGGTGGGAGTGCTGAGGTGGAGGCTGAGGCCGAGCCTAAGGCCTCCTTACCGCCCTTTTGTCCATTTTCTCCGTCTTCCGGGGAGTCTGGGGTTGATGCGCGGCTGAAGGTCCGCCTGGCCCGAATCCAGATGGAAGCTCAGGAGTGGGCTGAGACACGCCAAGCCGAAACGAAGTTGCGCCTCGAGGTCCGCAGACTGGAAATTGAGGCTGATAAAGAGGTAAAATTGCGCCAGCTCGAGTTGGAGTCAAAGAAGTTTGCCTCTGACCGATCTGTACAGCCTAATCCTGTTAGCCCTAGGGCTGTTTTAGTTCATTCGGCAAATTCTGTGAGTGACGTTGCGGCGGGTACATTTGATATAAGCAAACATAGCGCTTTAGTGCCTCACTTTAGAGAATCGGAAGTGGATACATATTTCGCTGCATTTGAGCGTGTGGCTATTGCACTTCATTGGCCAAAAGAGGTTTGGTGTCTTTTACTACAATGCAAATTGATTGGAAAAGCACAAGAAGTTTGCGCTACTTTGACGTTAGAGGAGAGCCTACAGTATGATGTGTTGAAAGTTGCGGTTCTACGAGCATATGAATTAGTTCCAGAAGCATACAGGCAGCGTTTTCGGAACCATAAAAAGGTAGCACAGCAGACATTTGTCGAATTTGCCCGTGAAAAGGGAGTTCTTTTTGATAAGTGGTTGTCTGCTAGTAATGTGCAAGACTTCAATGCAGTAAAAGAGCTATTGCTCTTAGAAGATTTTAAGAATTGTTTGTCGGAAAGAATAGTCACATACCTGAACGAACAAAAGGTTACCTCTTTGTCACAAGCTGTGGTTCTTGCAGATGAGTATGTGTTGACACACAAAAGTGTTTTTTCTCTAACTCGGTCAGAGAGAATGCCGAATTTGCCTGTAGTTCAAAATTCAAGTGTTCGCAATAAAGCTAATGCAGCACAGAATAAAGAGACAAGAGAATGCTTTTATTGTCACAAGACAGGACATTTAATTTCCGAATGTCTTATGCTTAAACGTAAACATCAGCAAGGGCAAGTGAAACCTGTTACATTTGTGAACACTGTGTCGGAGATTATTGCCGAAGAAAGGGAGACTGATGTTGGGTTCAAACCATTTTTGATGAAGGGTTTAGTCTCAATAAATGGTAAGTCTGAGGAGCAGAAAGAGATCCAAATTTTGAGAGACACGGGAGCTGTCCAGTCGTTTTTAGTCTCTGACGTGCTACCATTATCAGAACAGACGTCGTGCGGGTCAAGTGTGTTGGTTCAAGGTATTGAAATGGGCGTGGTGAAAGTACCGTTACATCAGATCCATTTGCACTGTGACTTAGTTTCAGGTTTTGTTAAGGTGGGGGTACGTTCTTCTTTTCCAGTGAAAGGCGTGGCATTCATTCTTGGAAATGATCTAGCAGGTGGTAAGGTATTGCCTGTACCTGAAGTTGTAGATAAACCTGACTGTTTTATTCATGCTGATGACATTTCTGATAATTTTCCTGATGTATTTGCTGCGAGTGTAGTTACTCGGGCTCAAAAACGCAGAATTGGAGATGACATAGTGTTATCAGACTCCTTTTTGTCACCCATTTTTACAGAGGAAACGTTGGAGTTGGATCGAAAAGGGGTGGAAGAGGCTAGGGTTGATAAAGATTTTGTTGATGTCCTGGCTGAGGCTGATTTGTTAACATAACCTATTTCTCATGAGAAAATTGTTATTGCTCAGAAAGAGGATCTGTCATTAGCCAAATGTTTTTCTTTTATTGATCGTCCACAGTCTGATAAAGATAAGACGGTTCAATATGTGATTGAGAATGGCTTGCTGCTTAGGAAATGGCATCCTCGAACAGACGTTGAGAATGAGTGGGACACTGTTTGTCAGATCGTTTTGCCCACGACATACCGAAAACAGGTGTTAAGTCTGGCACATGATCATGAGTTATCATGTCATTTGGGAGTAACAAAAACTTACAATCGCATTCTTAGGCACTTCTTTTGGCCTGGTTTGAAGAAAGATGTTTCACGTTATTGTCGCACTTGTCATGAATGTCAACTGATGGGTAAACCGAATCAAAAGATTCCTCCAGCACCATTGGTTCCAATTCCTGTCATCTGTGAACCATTCGAACACGTCATTTTGGATTGCGTGGGTCCCCTGCCTAAGTCAAAGGCAGGTAATCAGTTTTTGTTAACAATTATGTGTTCAGCAACACGTTTTCCAGAAGCTATTCCACTGAGGAAGATTACTGCACCTGTCATTATTAAAGCTTTACTCAAATTCTTCTCTACGTTTGGGCTGCCAAAAATCGTGCAGACAGATCAGGGTACAAATTTTTTATCCAATGTTTTTAGACAAGTTTTAAAAACTTTGGGCATCACCCATCGCACGTCAACTCCTTACCATCCGGAAAGTCAGGGGGCTATTGAACGTTTCCACCAGACTTTGAAATCGATGTTGAGAAAGTACTGTTTGAGTTCAGGTAAGGAATGGGACGAAGGAGTTCCCTTAGTATTGTTTGCAGCTCGTGAAGCAACTCAAGAGTCTCTGGGGTTTAGCCCTGCAGAGTTGGTTTTTGGTCATACTTTAAGAGGTCCGTTGAAGGTGTTGAAAGATGGGATGCTGAATGAGACAAAGTTGTCCGAAAACAATGTGTTGGACTATGTCAGCCGATTTCGAGAACGGTTGCATAATGCATGTTCATTTGCAAGAAAGTCTGTCGGTGGTTCAAAGGGACATGAAAAAGCGGTATGATAAGAAGGCTGTGGTGCGTAAAATTCAACCTGGTGATGACGTTTTAGTTCTATTACCAGTACCTGGTTCTGTTCTTACTGCTCGTTTTTCAGGTCCATATAAGGTATCAAAGAAAGTAAGTGAGACTGATTTTGTGATACATACACCTGACCGCAAACGAAAGTTTCGAACATGTCATATCAATATGCTAAAGTTATATTGTGCTCGCAACTCTGAGAAGATTTCAAAGGAAAAAGGAAAGTCTGCTGTTGTGTCTTCTGACGTTTTAGCTGTTGCTGTTACTGCTGAATAGTGAGGTCTTGTTACCATCTCAAAGCGAGTATGACACTGAGGATGGTGTTATATTTCGTAATGATTTATCAACGTGTGGAAGACTTTCGAATTCCGAAGTTTTGAAATGTTTGCCAGAAACTCTTGATAACTTATCTGAATCACAGAAACAGGATGTTGTGAGGTTAATTCAAGAGTTTCCCATGTTATTCAGGGACGTGCCGAAACACATGTATTACAACATGATATTCAAGTAACCTGTGGTGCTGCTATTAAGCAGCATGCTTACAGAGTAAATAGTATTAAACGCTCTGTAATGAAGGATAATGTTGATTATTTGTTGAAGCATAACCTAGCTGAACCTAGTTATAGTCCGTGGAGTTCCCCTTGTTTGCTCGTTCCTAAGCCTGACGGTACATACCGTTTCTGCACAGATTACCGAAAAGTAAATTCTGTGACGGTACCTGATAGCTATCCTCTCCCTAGGATGGAGGATTGTATCGATAATCTAGGTTCTGCTAAATTTGTGACGAAATTAGATTTGTTGAAAGGGTATTGGCAAGTGCCATTGACCGCTCGGGCAGCGGAAATTTCAGCTTTCGTCACTCCGGATAACTTCCTGCAGTACCGGGTCATGGCGTTTGGTTTACGGAATGCTCCAGCCACTTTCCAACGCCTAGTTAATATTGTTTTGTCAGGAGTACAAAATTGTAATGCGTACCTGGATGACCTTGTGATTTATTCTTCCTCTTGGTCTGAGCATTTGGCGGTTCTTAGGACAGTTTTTGAAAGGTTAGCTGATGCTTCACTAACAGTTAATCTCGCTAAGTGTGACTTTGGCAAAGCGACAATCTGGGTAAACAAGTAGGCCAAGGCCAAGTCCGTCCAGTGAGTGCAAAGGTATCTGCCATTGTTGAATTTCCAGTTCCTACGACCAGGCGGGAGCTACGTCGTTTTCTAGGAATGGCTGGTTACTACAGAAGTTTCTGTCGAAATTTTTCTACTGTAGTATATCCTTTGACTAGCTTGTTAAGTCCTGCAAGTGCTTTTATTTGGACGGAAGCTTGTCAACATGCTTTTGAGAGTGTAAAACTGTTACTAACTAATGTGCCTGTTCTCGCTGCCCCTGATTTTACACGTTCGTTTAAATTGGAAGTGGATGCGAGCGCTGTAGGTATGGGAGCTATTCTCATTCAAGAAGATGATGTTGGTCTTGAGCATCCAGTTTGCTACTTTTCACGAAAATTCAATCGACATCAACGAAACTATTCTACTATTGAGAAGGAAGCTTTGGGTTTGATTTTGGCATTACAATTCTTTGACGTTTATGTAGGTTCATCTAGTTTGCCTGTTACAGTGTACACCGATCACAATCCTCTTGTGTTTCTGTCTAGAATGTACAATCACAATCAACGTCTTATGCGTTGGTCGTTGATTGTACAGAATTATAACTTAATCATAAAGCATAAGAAAGGCTCAGAAAATATTGTTGCTGATACGTTATCGAGAGCTTGAAAAGTTGCCTTGTGTTACATCTTAAGGGGGTGGGTGTTACGTATGCGCTGCTATGTAAGTGTTTTCTGCATATTATTGCATATCTCTAGCTGTGTATCTGTGTGTACTGTTTGTTTTAGGTGTGCAACCTGATTGGAGGAATTGCCTGTCAATCCGGTGACGCAAGACAGCGACGTACGGGATCGCGCCACCAATCACTGTTCATAAAGAAAAGTTACACACCTGTTCGAATCAGCTGAGGATTGCTTTGCTCTGTGAAGACGGTTTTCTCTTGTGAGAAGCCAGTCTGAGAGACTGTGTGATGTCTTTGTAGTTGCTGCACTTTCAGCTTGTGGACTGCTCATTGTTGGAAGCTCATGTCGGTCACTTTGGTGACGGTTTTTTTTTTGTCTTAGTGTGTTTGCTATACTTAAAACCAAGCGCCGCTTCCGGTAAACAATTGTGTAAAACATCATGTACTGGCGGGAGGGGTTGTGAGCCAGGTAAGCAGGTCGCGACCTACATGTTTTCATCACGTAGTGTTTTACTGTATAGACACACTAGGCTTAGAGAGACGGTGCTTGTTATGTATCTTTTTCGTTTGATAGTAAGTGCAGTTTAGTTATGGTGTCCTGTGCGCTGAAGATGTTTTGTTTTGTATCTTTTGTTGATAGCTAGCTTATGCTGGTTTAATACTATAGTTAGTTGGGGTTCTTTGTTTTGTTTTTGCTAATTTTTTTTTCTTTGGCACCTCTCTTTCGCTCCTTCCTCTCCGCCTGAAGTTCCGCGGAAACCGAACATTGTATCTTGTCACTGTTTTTAAACCGAACGTTGTATCTTGTCACTGTTTTTAAACACCCTATTTCACTTTATTGCACAAGTAAAAACAATTGTGACTAAGCGTGGTTGTCGGTGGCCCTGTTTGCTTGTTTTTTTTTCCCCTGTTGTAAAGACTTTTCTCACCGTTTACAAAATATACACGCAACTATTGTGTGGTGCATCCAATAAATCTCCTAGATAATAACGAGGGACGTAACAATAATCAAAAACCATCATTGAACAAAAATATATTACATTAATTTTCCTAAAATACAAAATAAAGTTGTATTTCAAGTGTGACCCAAAAATGAAGAGGCTCAAAGTTTAATTTTACTGGAAAAATTGCTCATTAAAAGGTTTTAAAAATGTAATACTACCATAAAATCTGCTCAAAATGCTAAATAATAATCAAAAAACAATATTGAACAAAAATATATTACATTAATTTTCCTAAAATACAAAATAAAGTTGTATTTCAAGTGTGACCCAAAAATGAAGAGGCTGAAAGTTTAATTTTACTGGAAAAATAGCTCATTAAAATTGTATAAAAATGTAATACTACCATAAAATCAGCTCAAAATGCAAAATAATAATCAAAAAACATTATATAAAAATGTAATACTACCAAAAAATTGTTACGGAAGCAGACGGCCAACTGAGGTAAGTGAAATACAAAGGTGTTTATTAACAGCAGAGCGTAAGATGAATGATGACGTGCAGAACAAGGTAAGTTTGACAGTTCGGATTTTCAAAGTTCTTGAGTGGATACCTACGAGATGAATGACGAATGTTTCCTTTCCAGGAATGACGGGAAATGCACTGCAGAGCCGATGAAGCACACACACAGTTTGGCTGACAGCTGACAGACTTATGGCACACACACCACTGAATGGATGCGGCTTGACTTGACAGACTGGAATGAAACAGAGACAAAGGTAAGTATAATCAGGTAAGTAAATATTTGTGATCTCAGAAAGAGTCTCACAATGAGTCCACTTCGGATTAACGAGCCCGGACAATGAGTGGTGAGTGGTGTGTGCTTATATGCGTGCGTGGTTGATTGAATGCAGGTGACGGTGATCAGAACTCAGGGGATTGTGAACGCTGCGTGTGAGTGGCTGCAGAACCTGACCAATCCGTGACATTACCCAGGGCCCGCTCCTGAGGGCCGAGACCTCTGGCGTCGTGGTGGTCTACCTCGTCCACGAGGTGCAGGGTATTCAGGATGACTAGTGTGGAAATCCTCCAAGAGAGTAGGATCCAGGATGTCAGCTCTGGGGACCCACAACCTCTCTTCTGGTCCGTATCCTTCCCAGTCGACCAGATATTGTAACTGACCACCACGATGTCGGGATTGCAGGATTTCCTTGACCGAGTAGATGGAGCCGTCTTCCAGCATCAAAGGGGGAGGGGGTTCCTCTTCATGGCCAGGTTCTGTGGAGGGAATCAGAGGTGGGTGAAAGGGTTTGAGTAGTGATATGTGGAATGTAGGGTGAATCCTGTATTGAGGTGGTAACTGGAGTTTGAAGGTGACAGGGTTGACCTGTTCCAGTATGGTGAAGGGGCCAACAAATCTGGGACTAAGTTTACGAGAGGGCAAGCGCAGACGAATGTCTCGAGTGGAGATCCAAACCTTTTGACCTGGAGCACAGGCGGGACCTTGAATCCTTCTCTGATCGGCGATTGACTTGGATCTGCGCACTGCCCTCGGGAGGTGGTGATGAGCAGCGTCCCAGACCCTCTCGCTCTCCCGGAACCAGTAATCCACTGCGGGTACCTCTGATGGTTCACCATTCCAGGGAAAGAGTGGTGGTTGGAATCCGAGGACACACTGGAATGGTGTGAGTCCTGTGGTCGGCTGCCGCAGTGAATTTTGGGCATATTCTGCCCAGCCCAGAAACTGGTGACCGTGACAGAAAGTTCTGAGGAACCGCCCCACTTCCTGAATTTTCCTCTCCGTCTGGCCGTTGGTTTGAGGGTGGTATCCAGAGGAGAGGCTGATGGTCACCCCTAGGTGTTTGAAAAACAATCTCCATACCTGTGAGATGAATTGGGGTCCTCTGTCTGAAACAATATCTTCGGGGATACCATAATAGCGGAAAACATGATTGAAAAGGGTCTCTGCTGTCTCTAGGGCGGTAGGAAGTCCCTTCTGAGGTATAAGACGGCAGAATTTTGAAAATCGATCAATGATGACCAGGATGCAGGTATTTCCATCGGAGGAAGGGAGATTAGTCATGAAATCCACTCCTAGATGGGACCAGGAGCGGTTCGGGACAGGCAAGGGATGGAGTTTTCCTGCAGGTAAGTGTCGGGGGCTCTTTGACATAGCACACTCCTTGCAACCTTGAACGTACCGTCTCACATCCCTTGCCATGGCTGGCCACCAGAAGCGTTCGGATAGCAGCGTGAGGGTATTGTTGGCCCCTGGATGCCCAGTGCCCAGGGAGGTGTGCGTGGAGTGGATAAGATCTACCCGTTGGGTCCTGGGAACAAACTGGCGACCTGGTGGGCAACCCGGCGGAGGTCTGGGTTCCGGAGTGGCGACAGTAGGAGGGGCGGACCATTCTATTGGGTTGACAATGATATGTTCTGGAATGATATTGGCCGGAGTTTCAGAGATTTCAGGATGATCATGCAGTCTTGATAAGGCATCTGCTTGGATGTTCTTGGGTCCTGGACGATATGTAATGGAGAATTGGAATCTGGAGAAGAACAATGAGCAGCGAGCTTGACGGGGACAGAGCCGTTTGGCGTTTCGAAGGTATTGCAGGTTTTTGTGGTCTGTTATTACTTGGAAAGGGTGAATGGCAACCTCTAGCCAATGTCGCCACTCCTCCAGGGCGAGTTTGATTGCCAATAGCTCCCTGTTGCTGATGTCATAGTTCCTCTCCGCCGGGTTGAGATTCCGGGAGAAGTAGGCACATGGATGGAGTAAACGGGGACTCCCATGATATTGGTATAGGATAGCTCCCACTCCAGTGGTTGACGCGTCTACCTCCACCACGAAAGGGAAATCAGGATCAGGATGAGTCAGGAGTGGAGCTTGGGTGAAGGCGGACTTCAAGGAATGGAAGGCTGCGGCTGCTTCGGGAGTCCAGAGGAGGGTTTTGGGTTTTCCCCTGAGAAGGGTGGTAAGAGGTGCGGTGATGCTGCTGTAGTTGTGGATGAAACGCCTGTAGAAATTGGAGAATCCTAGAAATTTTTGTAGTTCTTTAATGGTTGTGGGTTCTGGCCAGGAAACAACTGCAGAGACCTTCCTCTCATCCATGCGTACCCCCTGATGGTCAATGATGTATCCTAGGAATTGCACGGATGGAAGATGAAATGAGCATTTCTCAGCCTTGAGGTAAAGCTGATGCTCCCTGAGTTTTTGAAGGACCTCTGCAACATGGTGATGGTGTTCTGACTCACTCCGGGAGTAAATCAAGATGTCATCTATGTAGACAACGACGAATTGGTGGAGGAACTCCCGGAGTACTTCGTGGATGAAGTTCTGGAATACGGAGGGGGCGTTGACCAAACCGTAGGGCATGACAAGATATTCATAATGGCCGGTAGGGGTCACGAAGGCGGTCTTCCATTCATCCCCCTCTCGTATTCTCACCAGATTGTAGGCGCTGCAGAGGTCCAACTTTGTGAAAATCCTTGCAGACCGGAGTTGTTCGAGGGCCGCAGGGACGAGAGGAAGGGGATATCGGAATTTGATTGTGCCTTGGTTGATGATCCGCTAATCGATACACGGCCGCAGCCCCCCATCCTTCTTTGCCATGAAGAAGAAACTGGATGCTGCAGGAGAAGTGGAAGGACGAATTTACCCCTGACTTAGAGCCTCGTGAATGTACTCCTCCATGGCCTTAGTCTCCGGAAGTGACAACGGATAGATCTTGCCTCTGGGCATTGGAGCATCCGGAACCAGGTCAATGGCGCAGTCCCATGGCGTCGGGAGGTAACTGGGAAACGCCCTCTCTTTGAGGGTGCCCCAAGAGAGGATAGGATCATGCTTCACCAGCCACGGGCGCCCTAAGATGACATCCATATTAGCGCCCTCCAGAACCAGAAGCTGAATCTTCTCTTGATGGAGAATGCCAATCCGGAGGTTGATGGGTTCACATTTGCGATGGATACGTGTCTGTGAGGTTGTTTCGCCGGTTATTGGTTGAATTTGGTAGATCCTGGACATGGTTTTTGTACGGAGGTGTAGCTGGCGACAGAGGGTCCCCGAGATGAAGTTTCCTGCTGACCCGGAGCCGATGAGAGCGGTAACTGCAACAGAGGAAGACAGAGTGGTTATACAAACATTGGTAGTCAGAGGGTGCATCTTTTCGAGGTCTGCACTAATACCACTCACCACGGTGCAAACTGGACGGAGCGGGCAGTTCAACCGAACGTGCCCGCTAGCTCCACAGTACATGCACAGACCCCGGGTCAGCCTCCTCTGTCGCTCAGCGGAGGTAAGTTTTCCGGATTCCAGGATCATCGGTTCTGGTTCTGAAGGGCTGGCTGGCTCAGAGGGACGGAGGAGTGCATTATTGACAGGTTCTTGGTTGAACTGGTAAGACTGCATCCGTTCAGAACAGCGGAGAGAGAGCTGAATAAATTTCTCTAATCCCATGTTGTCAACTAATGCTGCTAACTGCAACCGGAGCTTGGGTTCCAACCCCAACCAATAGGTGGTCAGGAGGGATCGCTCATTCCATCCGCTTGCAGCAGCTAGAGTACGAAAACGAAGAGAATATTCCTGGGTAGACATTACACCCTGTTTAAGATGGTATAGTTCCTCACCAGCGGATGGTTCTCCATCCGATCGTCCGAATACTTCTTTGAAGTGATTTGTGAACGTGCAGATGGAATGAGCTGCCAGACCTCCTTGATGCCAGATGGTTTCAGCCCATCGGAGGGCTGGTCCAGTAAGCAGCGACGTGATGAAGGCGATTTGAGACTGATCTGTGGGATATAAAGCAGGTTGCATCGTAAACACCAGTGAACATTGTAATAGAAATCCGTTGCACTCCTCCGCCCCGCCAGCGTAGGGCGCCGGCCAGGCCATGGGACTGGATGGAACGATAGCCGAAGAAGTGCTCGGTGCTGGCGGTTCCTCGGAAGGTGGAGCAGATGGAATGGTGACTGGAGATTGTAACAATACCTTCCGGAGAGAATCTACCAGTTCCTGGAACGGATCGGGGTTGCTCATGCTGTTGCACTTTGTTAGGTCCGGGCTTACTGTTACGAAAGCAGACGGACAACTGAGGTAAGTGAAATACAAAGGTGTTTATTAACAGCAGAGCGTAAGATGAATGATGACGTGCAGAACAGATAAGTTTGACAGTTCGGATTTTCAAAGTTCTTGAGTGGATATCTACGAGATGAATGACGAATGTTTCCTTTCCAGGAATGACGGGAGATGCACTGCAGAGCCGATGAAGCACACACACAGTTTGGCTGACAGCTGACAGACTTACGGCACACACACCACTGAATGGATGCGGCTTGACTTGACAGACTGGAATGAAACAGAGACAAAGGTAAGTATAATCAGGTAAGTAAATATTTGTGATCTCGGAAAGAGTCTCACAATGAGTCCGCTTCGGATTAATGAGCCCGGACAATGAGTGGTGAGTGGTGTGTGCTTATATGCGTGCGTGGTTGATTGAATGCAGGTGACGGTGATCAGAACTCAGGGGATTGTGAACGCTGCGTGTGAGTGGCTGCAGAACCTGACCAATCCGTGATAAAAATCAGCTCAAAATGCTAAAAAATAATCAAAAAACATTATTGAACAAAAATATATTACATTAATTTTCCTAAAAAATTAAATAAAGTTGTATTTCAAGTGTGACCCAAAAATGAAGAGGCTCAAAGTTTAAATTTACTGGAAAAATAGCTCATTAAAATTGTATAAAAATGTAATACTACAATAAAATCAGCTCAAAATGCTAAATAAAAATCACAAAACAATTTTGAACAAAAATATATTACATTAATTTTCCTAAAAAATAAAATAAAGTTGTATTTCAGGTGTGACCCCAAAAATGAAGAGGCTGAAAGTTTAAATTTACTGGAAAAATAGCTCATTAAAAGTTTTTAAAAATGTACTACTACCATAAAATCAGCTCAAATTTCTAAATAATAATCAAAAAACATTACTGAACAAAAATATATTATATTAATTTTCCTAAAATAATAATATAAAGTTGTATTTTAAGTGTGACCCAAAAATGAAGAAGCTGAAAGTTTAATTTTACTGGAAAAATAGCTCATTAAAATTGTATACAAATGTAATACTACCATAAAATCAGCTCAAAATGCAAAATAATAATCAAAAAACATTATTGAACAAAAATATATTACATTAATGTTCCTAAAAAATAAAATAAAGTTGTTTTTCAAGTGTGACCCAAAAATGAAGAGGCTGAAAGTTTAATTTTACTGGAAAAATAGCTCATTAAAATTGTATAAAAATGTAATACTATCATAAAATCAGCTCAAATTTCTAAATAATAATCAAAAAAACATTACTGAACAAAAATATATTACATAAATTTTCCTAAAAAATAAAATAAAGTTGTATTTCAAGTGTGACCCATAATGAACAGGCTGAAAGTTTAAATTTACTGGAAAAATAGCTCATTAAAATTGTATAAAAATGTAATACTATCACAAAATCAGCTCAAAATGCTGAATAATAATCAAAAAACATCATTGAACAAAAATATATTACATTAATTTTCCTAAAATACAAAATAAAGTTGTATTTCAAGTGTGACCCAAAAATGAAGAGGCTCAAAGTTTAATTTTACTGGAAAAATAGCTCATTAAAACTGTATAAAAATGTAATTCTACCATAAAACCAGCTCAAATTTCTAAATAATAATCAAAAAACATTATTGAATAAAAATATATTATATTAATTTTCCTAAAGTAATAATATAAAGTTGTATTTCAAGTGTGACCCAAAAATAAAGAAGATAAAAGTTTAAATTTACTGGAAAAATAGCTCATTAAAAGTTTTTAAAAATGTAATACTACCATAAAATCAGCTCAAAATGCAAAATAATAATCAAAAAACATTATTGAACGAAAATATATTACATTCATTTTCCTAAAAAAATAAAAAATGTTGTATTTCAAGTGTGACCCAAAAAAGAAGAGGCTGAAAGTTTAATTTTATTGGAAAAATAGCTCATTAAAAGTTTTTAAAAATGTAATACTACCATAAAATCAGCTCAAAATGCAAAATAATATTTAAAAAACATTACTGAACAAAAATATATTACATTAATTGTCCTAAAAAAATAAAATAAAGTTGTATTTCAAGTGTGACCCAAAAATGAAGAGGCTGAAAGTTTAATTTTTCTGGAAAAATAGCTCATTAAAATTGTATAAAAATGTAATACTACAATAAAATCAGCTCAAAATGCTAAATAAAAATCACAAAACAATTTTGAACAAAAATATATTACATTAATTTTCCTAAAAAATAAAATAAAGTTGTATTTCAGGTGTGACCCCAAAAATGAAGAGGCTGAAAGTTTAAATTTACTGGAAAAATAGCTCATTAAAAGTTTTTAAAAATGTACTACTACCATAAAATCAGCTCAAATTTCTAAATAATAATCAAAAAACATTACTGAACAAAAATATATTATATTAATTTTCCTAAAATAATAATATAAAGTTGTATTTTAAGTGTGACCCAAAAATGAAGAAGCTGAAAGTTTAATTTTACTGGAAAAATAGCTCATTAAAATTGTATACAAATGTAATACTACCATAAAATCAGCTCAAAATGCAAAATAATAATCAAAAAACATTATTGAACAAAAATATATTACATTAATGTTCCTAAAAAATAAAATAAAGTTGTTTTTCAAGTGTGACCCAAAAATGAAGAGGCTGAAAGTTTAATTTTACTGGAAAAATAGCTCATTAAAATTGTATAAAAATGTAATACTATCATAAAATCAGCTCAAATTTCTAAATAATAATCAAAAAAACATTACTGAACAAAAATATATTACATAAATTTTCCTAAAAAATAAAATAAAGTTGTATTTCAAGTGTGACCCATAATGAACAGGCTGAAAGTTTAAATTTACTGGAAAAATAGCTCATTAAAATTGTATAAAAATGTAATACTATCACAAAATCAGCTCAAAATGCTGAATAATAATCAAAAAACATCATTGAACAAAAATATATTACATTAATTTTCCTAAAATACAAAATAAAGTTGTATTTCAAGTGTGACCCAAAAATGAAGAGACAAAGTTTAATTTTATTGGAAAAATAGTTCATTAAAATTGTATAAAAATGTAATACTACCATAAAATCAGCTCAAAATGCTAAATAATAATCAAAAAACATTATTGAACAAAAATATATTACATTAATTTTCCTAAAATACAAAATAAAGTTGTATTTCAAGTGTGACCCAAAAATGAAGAGGCTCAAAGTTTAATTTACTGGAAAAATAGTTCATTAAAATTGTATAAAAATGTAATACTACCATAAAATCAGCTCAAAATGCTAAATAATAATCAAAAAACATTATTGAACAAAAATATATTACATTAATTTTCCTAAAATACAAAATAAAGTTGTATTTCAAGTGTGACCCAAAAATGAAGAAGCTTTAATTTTACTGGAAAAATAGCTCATTAAAATTGTATAAAAATGTAATACTACCATAAAATCAGCTCAAAATGCAAAATAATAATCAAAAAACATTATTGAACAAAAATATATTACATTAATTTTCCTAAAAAATAAAATAAAGTTGTATTTCAAGTGTGACCCAAAAATGAAGAAGCTGAAAGTTTAATTTTACTGGAAAAATAGCTCATTAAAATTGTATAAAAATGTAATACTACCATAAAATCAGCTCAAAATGCAAAATAATAATCAAAAAACATTATTGAACAAAAATATATTACATAAATTTTCCTAAAAAATAAAATAAAGTTGTATTTCAAGTGTGACCCATAATGAACAGGCTGAAAGTTTAAATTTACTGGAAAAATAGCTCATTAAAATTGTATAAAAATGTAATACTATCACAAAATCAGCTCAAAATGCTAAATAATAATCAAAAAACATCATTGAACAAAAATATATTACATTAATTTTCCTAAAATACAAAATAAAGTTGTATTTCAAGTGTGACCCAAAAATGAAGAGGCTCAAAGTTTAATTTTACTGGAAAAATAGCTCATTAAAACTGTATAAAAATGTAATTCTACCATAAAACCAGCTCAAATTTCTAAATAATAATCAAAAAACATTATTGAATAAAAATATATTATATTAATTTTCCTAAAGTAATAATATAAAGTTGTATTTCAAGTGTGACCCAAAAATAAAGAAGATAAAAGTTTAAATTTACTGGAAAAATAGCTCATTAAAAGTTTTTAAAAATGTAATGCTACAATAAAATCAGCTCAAAATGCAAAATAATAATCAAAAAACATTATTGAACAACAATATATTACATTAATTGTCCTAAAAAAATAAATTAAAGTTGTATTTCAAGTGTGACCAAAAATGAAGAAGCTGAAAGTTTAAATTTACTGGAAAAATAGCTCATTAAAAGTGTTTAAAAATGTAATTCTACCATAAAATGAGTATTTCATAGTATCATAAAATCGCATCAAAATTGTAAATAGTAATTGAAAACTATTATAGAACAAAAACATTACTTTTGCCAATAAAAAGAAAACAAGTTTTATTTTAAAGCTCATCATTTTTGACTGTGAAGGAGTGAAAACAAATAGAAACACAGTCTAAAGCTCATTTGCATAAACAATATTTTAATACGATACAACAGTGTAAATATGACATGTGATTTTATTTGTGTGTGTGAGTGTGTGATTTGTGTTGGACTGACAGAAACACAGAAAGTGTCTCTGACTGGAGAAACATCTTCATCCTGATGATTTGAAACAGGAAACTGTCTTGTGTGTCTGATATTGAACTTCCTGAAGCCTGTGATTAAAACACACACAACAACAGCAACACTTTCACATCATTACACTCACACTGTGTCGACTAATGTCTGTGTGTGTTTAATGTCTGTGTGTGTTTAATGTTACACAGAGACGCTGAAGAGTCTAGAGAAAGTCCAAATCCAGCGTGTAGTGTGTGAGTGAATGTGTGTGTGAATGTGTGTAAGTGTGTGAGTTTGTGTGTGTCAGAGACGCTGTAGAAGGACAAAGTGCCGCCAGACACGTCCACATACACTCCTACTCTCTTACTGGACACTGAACCAGCAGATATAGCAGTGTAGTTATCATTGTGACGAGCAGTGAATCTGTGATCAGAGCAGATCAGACTCCAGGAGTTCACATTAAATCCAAACCCACAGTCATCACTCCTTCCTTTCCTCTTGATTTCTTTATATGACACTGATATACAAACATGATTTCCACTCCATTTAGTCTCCCAGTAACAGCGTCCAGTCAGACTCTCAACACACAGAACCTGATAAAACCAATCAAATCTGTCTGGATGATCAGGATATGACTGTCGCTCTTTCACACTTGTAACCTTTCTGTTCTCGTCAGACAGAATGAGTTCATTGTTTGCTGTGTTTGTATCCAGTGTGAGATCACAGGCATCTGAACACAAGAACACACATTACAAGAGACACATTTACAACAACTAAACAACAAACAACAAAACTGTGTGTCTGTTTGTGAACTTACATTTGTGGAGTCCTGCTGTGATCCTGAACTCTCCTCCATGATCCACACTAGAAAACACACACACACACACACACATACACACACACACACATGTTGGGTTTACATGTTTTATGGGGACATTCCATAGGCGTAATGGTTTTTATACTGTACAAACCGTATTTTCTATCGCCCTACACCTAAACCTAACCCTCACAGGAGACTGTGCACACTTTTACTTTCTCAAAAAAACTCATTGTGCATGATTTATAAGCCTGTTTCCTCATGGGGACCTCACAAATGTCCCCACAAGGTCAAAATTTACTGGTATTACTATCCTTGTGGGGACATTTGGTCCCCATAACGTGATGAATACCAGGTGCACGCACACACACACACACATTAAACACACACACACACACACAGTCAGTCAACAAACTGTTGCTATGCAGTTGCTAAGATACTGAGGGCGGTTGCTAGGCTGTTGCCGAGGTACTGGAGGTGATTGCTATGCAGTTGCTATGCAGTCGCCAGGGTACTTGGGTGGTTGCTATGCAGTCGCCATGGTACTTCGGTGGTTGCTATGCAGTTGCTAAGGTACTGGAAGTGGTTACTAGACTGTTGCTATGTAGTTGCCAGGGTACTTGGGTGGATGCAGTGATGTTGATAACATGTTCTGGCTGGTTGCTATGCAGTTGCAAAGGCCTCAGTGTGGTTGCTAGGGTGTTCTGGGTGATTTCTAGAGTGCAGCATATCATTGACTACCTTAAGGCCGGCCCTTTTAATTAACATATCACATTATATTGTATTTTTTTCAGAATAACAAGGAAGTAAGTAGAAAGTAATTGTTAGAGGGTTACGGGAATTTGAACTTTGTATTTCCTCACATTTACAATCCTGGATAATTTCATGTTCTGTCATTCTGGTGTGCTAAAAAATGGAAATATAAATGGAAATATACTTTAGAAATATTTTACTCAAGAATTTCTAAGGGTAATTGTGGCCATTGTATATTAGAGACAATTATTTATTTCATAATGTGATTTTTATTAGATATTAGATATTTAATATATTATATTATTTAATTAAAGATTTCCACAACCTTTTTTGATCATATTTAACAAGGGTACCAACAATTCTGACCATGACTGTATATTTAAAATAAAGTAAACAAGTCTTGCACAATTAGATTTGTAGAAAGCATATACTTTGTCAAAATGAGCCTAACATGCAAAATAATAAACCTGAATAGGGGCAGAAAATTACAAATGCAAACATACAATTTGTAGAGTTGTAATTACTGTACTCACAGTTTCTGAAAATGTTAAATACAGTTAGAAAATATTAAACATTTGTTAAATACAGTTTTCTCATGTTCTCATATTTATTGTTTTATTTTTGTGAAGCCATAATTGTGTTATAATATTGTTTTGATATGTTCGCTATTTGCAATAGTTATTAATATTTTTCATAGTGTGATTTTTGGTGAATTATATTAAAAACTAGGGTAAGTAGGGTAGATTTAATTTAAAAGTTAAGATTTTTAAATCAAAATCGATCATAACTCTGAAATAAAAGACAATTTTCTTCCCTAATTTCAGGTTTAATGTGCTGCGTCAAAACTGAATATAAAAATTTGATTCAACATTATCTTGAGCTCACAAATATTTTCCCTCTGTATCTCCCATTTTATGTATTCTCAAATGTTGTATTTTTGTTGAAGTCCAACATTTTGTAACAATCTTTAAATATGTCTAGGCTTAAAGATTATTACATTATAAATGTAACACAGATTTAACATTATTCACTGATAGTGTCTGATCATTTGCTGCACGTTTATTGTTGTGGATCATTATTTTATTTGTGTTGTAAATGAGCACTATCATTTCTCATTCATGAGATAATATGTACACAAATATTACTCTATTCAGTGACTGATTTAATATTTCTCAGTTCAAGTCAGTTCACACTCAATTATGATGTCAAACAGACGGAGTGCAACAGATAAATAAGTGCAGAAATTTAGACTAAAATATGCATTTTGATCAAATATGTGTCATCAAATGTACATCTGGAAAAATACATATATTTTTAAGTCTCTGTCACTGTATCCTTAAAGGCTCATGAACTGCATTGTTTATAATGTTTTAATGTTTCCTGAGGTGCACTGATGTTAGTGTCAAAATGTAGAAAAAAAGGCCATTTTCTACTATGATTTTACATCTCTGATTTAAACACTGTTTAAAGAGACGGGTCTCCTTTAAGACTTCAGTGTAACAGTTCACTGCTGACATTAGAAAACATCTTTGCATGAAAATCAATTTAAATATTACGCTTTAATGTAACAGTGTCTGTCACTGCTTATAGGTTTGGGATTATCTTTCACTATTTAATTTAAACAGGCTTCACTGTTTTCTGAAAAATGTTCCCCTTTTTGGTGTTATAGAAATGTTAAACAGCCCACAGTAATATCCAGGAAAGGAAACTACTGCTCATTTTTGGCAAATTTCTAGAAAGGTGGTCAAACACTATAAACACTAGAAAAACACCATAAAGACAGTCCTCATAACTTATGTGCTACATTTATATGCTACGTAAGTCCATATGAAAGCAGTTTGTCATATTTTGACAGATTTTTTGATAGGCTACACCTCAGCTTTAAAAAAAAATAAAAATAAAAAATTCTATTTGCATTGTTCACCAGTAATGACTAAACAAATTATAGCAAAGACTTAAGGCAATCATTTATTAATGTGTTAACTATAAGCACAAATAAATAAATAAATACATAAATAAATAAATAAATAAATAAATAAATAAATAATTTAAATCTCATATTTCCTTATTGTGTTGTATATTTAAGTTAATAAGAGGTGTTAAAATTGCTCTGCAAAATGATCTGGTGTGTTATATGTGTTCTTTTTAGTTCCATTTCGTGGGTGGGTGATGTTCATGATGTGGAGTTCTGTAAAAAGTTAAGTGACGTTATTTGGAGAATTTTCAGGGATTAACACTGATCACAGTGTATTTGGTCCCACAATAGAGAGTGTTAAAGTAACACTGAAGCAGAGTTGAACTTAATGAGAATGTTAACAAGCAGAATTATTGAAGGAAAGAGAAACAGAAAAAAAAAGAGAAGAGACAAACAGAAACACAACTACAACTGACTTACAGTCTCAGCAGAGGATGATTAAACAACTCCACAAACAGCTTCACCAGCTTTGCTTATTACTAATCAGTTTGGCTAAAGTACTTATTTAGAACAGAGGTTTAGATGTTGAATTTGTTTAGTTTGAACTTTAAGGCGATCACTGTTTGCTTTAATTGGGCTCTTGACCCCTCAAATCATAACTTTTGTTTTCTGGCTGCTGTAAGTCTGTGTCTGCAAAACACACTTACTATGGCAAAAAAAAAAAAACAGACAAAAATATTATTTGAAATGTTATTGGTCATTAGTAGAGATTCACTGACCTGATCAAAAGCTGGAATTTGTGGTTACATTTGATATATTATAGAAACATTGTTATATTAATTTGTTACTGTTAAAATCAAATAACATAACACATTTTAAAAATACTTTGCTTAAGACATTTTGAACACCTGTGTGACTGATGCAAACATTCATCAAGAATCAGCGTATGAATCTCAACGATGGTGACAATAAACAAAACACTTCATGCTGCAGTGCATTCTGGGTGAACCAATCAAAACTCATTCATGGCTCCCAGAATGCATTGCAACATATTGCATATTTTGTTGATTGCCACATTGTTGAGATTCATATGCTGATTCTTCATGTCTATGTGTGCCATGAACAAAACTTTTTCTGTCCACAATTTTAAGAAGAAAATTGTTTAAATTGCTAGAATACTTTTAAAATTCAACTTGTAGAAGCAAAATAGAGTTGTGACGTTCGCGAACGAACTGATTCTTTTGAATGGCTCATAAACATGAACGATGGGAGCCGAGTCACGGCTGGGGGGAGCCGTTCTTTCTGTAGTTCTTTTTTTCCTATGCGTGTTTCACACAGATGCACACAAATTAGCTCCTCCAAGAGACAGAACAGTTATAGGGGGAGCGGCGCACCCAGCGCAGGGGTGCTACTGCCTAATTTTAAAACTTTAAATATTTTTTGTTTTCTATCAAAATGTTCTTGTGTGATAACAATGTTCTTGTGTGGAAGTGTTTGTAGTAAAAGCTGTTTTGCACAGAAATTCATTGTAGCCGGCTTTGTTTTTGATGTTTATTTGTGAGTAGGTATTGTATGAATAACATAAGTCAACGTAGCTTTACACATACACACACTTTGTACTAAAGGTAAATCCAAAATAGTGATGTCACTGTCTAAGCAGAGGAATGTTGTGCAACCCTATGGAATTTAGTCCACACATGACAAATGAGGTAATAATCAATATTTCAGAATAATTCAAACTCAGTGTGTGATATGTGAGTTTTAATTATTTGACTACAAATCTCACCTCATCATTCCTCCCAGTGATTATTTCCAGGATAAACTGAAAAAAATTTTGAACGGCTCTTTGAAAGGAACGGATCGCCAAGATCCGGATCCCCTCAAAGAGCCATAAATCCCATCACTAAAGCAAAAGGCTTTTATATTCAACAAAGTATAATATTAGTGAACCAAGCCAAGACATGATGATTGTTTTCAGCATTAAACAACCAACCACCCCATAACTTTTTCTCTTTGTTTTATTTGCTATTATGTGCTTTGTAAGCACACAATTACAAAAGAAACAGAAAAAAAAAAAAACACAAGTTAAGGCTCAAGAGCCCAACTAAAGCAAACACTGACCACAGTGATGGTGATGTTTTGTGAAATGAAACCAACATCTAAACCTCTGTAATTCTCATTAGGAACTTTTGTATGACAGAAATAAAATCAAACTGGTTAGTAATAAGTGAAGTTGGTGAAGCTGTCTGTGGCATTGTTTAATCCTCCTCTGCTGAGATCTTGAGAGATTTAATGTCTTTTATTTCAGTTTCATCTAAGGCTGTGACTGTAATTTAGTTGTAGTTGTGTTTCTGTTTGTCTCTTCTCTTTTTTCTGTTTCTCTTTACTTCAGTAATTCTGTTTGTTAACATGATATATAGTGTCATGGTATATTGATCTCACAGACCACCAGTGAAGAACAGCATGTTGACAGGACCAGAAGTGACATGTTCTTTGACAAAACGGCTCTTCTACATTGATCATGGGTCTGTGATACACAGATTAATTTTATATGAATATATAAACTGTCATATTTTTAATGGACTTTCCATTCATTGTTTTTTATTTTAAGTTTCTCTTGACAACCACAACATAATGACAAATTCTCTCACATACACAGCAGACAGGATGATTGTTACTGTTCAGCTTACTTGAGTTTTTCCAGGTGGTTGAGCATCTTCACTCCTGAATCTCCTGGGTGATTGTAGCTCAGATCCAGCTCTCTCAGGTGTGAGGGGTTTGAACTCAGAGATGATGCCAGAGCAGCACAACCTTCTTCTGTCACCATACAGCCAGATAATCTACAACAACAGTGAGTGTTAGTGTGCTTCCTTTTTTAGAAATACAGTAGCCATGCAACATGTAAGGGATAATATACATCCAGCACGTTTTTACAAAAAACACTAACTTTACAGGTATTTCCTAGATTATTATTGTGAACATTCTCTGTAAAATGTAAATCTCTTACAGTTAACCATTAGATAACAACAACACACATGCATGAGCTAATGTAACTATCACTGCATCAGCAACTACACAGTTACTGCCTTTAAAGCCTTCAACACACTGCACAATTTTAGCAGTCATATAAGATCATTACTGATCAAACTGTGTGACATGTAAATGACACCTATTGACTCGTAGGCTATGAAAAAAAGTGTAATCGGCAGAAGAGGAAAGAATAAGAGCTTGAGGTAAACAGTTTTTTTGTTGTTGTTGTTGTTGTTGTTGTTGTTTTAGCGCTATGCCACGTTGATTTCAAAAAGCATTTTTATTGGCTGGTCAGTAAATGTGGGTCGTGACAGCAAACACACCATGTGATGATCAGGCTGAATTTCTGACACTGTCAGAAAATGATCGTAGGCTATCTTTGGTCACAAGACCATGACAACGACCGTCTTTGAACCTCTCTCACTAGAAGACATAGGATCACAGATTAGGAGCCACGATCACAGAAATCACTACGACTGTTTCACAATGCCAATCTTTCATCTGGGACAGCCAAAAATCGTGCAGTGTGTTTCGGGGTTAAAGGCACAACATGTAAGTTTTTTGAATTAAAGCAGTTTTTTTCTAGTGTAATAGACCATGTCATTGCATCACCTGCCAGTGGCATCATGCACACTTGATTTATACTGTTATGTGTTTTATTAGACAGGTGAGCAACTGGTTGGATACAAATAAAGACAGAAAACTAATCTCTTTTATATAGCTCAACACTGTACAGTCTTATTTTTTTTAATATCATTTTCTTGACTTACCGCAAGTATCATGTTTTTACCATGCCTTACAGAGAATACTACTTTGTCAAGTGGTTAACATAGCAAACTCATACGCAATTTTATTTGTATTAATAGTAATAAAAGCTTCATATAATATATTTAAAAATGAATTGCATGCCATTGAGCAACACAAGCCATCCAGCATTTATTAATATCATATTCTAATATCAAAGCAGTTTACTGCAGTGTGCAACAAGTACATGTGTGTGTGGTGCTGCTGACGCAGGAGCCGGAGTTTTGAACCCAGATGTGCTTTGCTCCATTTATAAGCACACGCTACAGGAATGCACATGCATGCATTGTGATACTCTCATGTACGTGCATAGAAGACTGACACAGAAGAAAACAAATGAATAAAGTTATTATTTTCAGTTTTCTTTACACACAAAAACTATTCTCATTGCTTTTGTAATATTATGGTTGAACCACTGATGTCACACAGACCATTGTAACGATATCCTTAATACCTTTTCGGGCCTTGAATATGTCAGTTGTGTTGCCAAACACATGATACAAATCAAATGTTATTAACAATTAAAGTGCTCAAATCTAATAATTACACAGGAATATGTTTAGCCACTCTCAACTGCCCCTCCGGAGTTCTGTGCATGTCACTGATTGAGTTTAAGAAAATTGTCTAACATCTAAGATTTTAGGTTAGGATTACAGTGTCTGCTGACATAACTCTGTAATCATCAGCATAACAATAAAACGCCAGACCAAACTTTCACATAGGGATGTAACAATTCATGATATTATTTTCTCACCTTTTTTTTTTTTTTTTTTTTTTTTTATAGGACATAATGAGATTTAAGATGAATTATAAATGTAAGGTGTCCTTTTATTATTTCTCAGACAAAACACTGCATTTCTTTAAGAAATTGAAATATGTGACCCTGGACCACAAAACCAGTCTTAAAGTCAGCTGGGGTATATTTGTAGCAATAGCCAAAAATACATTGTATGGGTCAAAATTATAGATTTTTCTTTTATGCCAAAAATCATTAGGATATTAAGTAAAGATCATGTTCCATGAAGATATTTTGTAAATTTCCTACTGTAAATATATCAAAACTTAATTTTTGATTAGTAATATGCATTGCAAAGAACTTAATTTGGAAAACTTTAAAGGCAATTTTCTCAATATTTAGAATTTTTTGCAACCTCAGATTCCATATACTGAAATAGTTGTATCTCGGCCAAATATTGTTCTATCCTAACAAACCATACATCAATGGAAAGCTTATTTATTCAGCTTTCAGATGATGTATAAAGCTCAGTTTTGAAAAATTGATACTTATGACTGGTTTTGTGGTCCAGGGTCACATATGTCAAATAACAAAGCTAAATTGACATTTTAAAACAAATCCCAAATCAATTAAATGAATACTACAAATAAAATAAATCTCTTCATATAAACAAACTAAGGTTTTGCCTTTGCTCTTTCCATTTAAAATTAGGCAACCACTGCATTAGGCAAACAGCAAAACAAAGAGCAGTTTTTGATTTAAATTAGATTAGATTTGAAGCAAAAACCGAATGGTCTGATTTTAGCTTTGTGAAACTATTCTACAGAAAACATCTGAACGAAACAAAAACACCAGACATGCTGAAAGAGAACGTATATTCACTCTCTGGCAGTAGGTGGCGCTTATGGAACAGCAGCGATAGAGTGTTTTCTTGGTTACCGCTGTAAACTAAGCAGTTTCTAAACACTACTTTAATATGCAAGATACACAGGCAAGATAAAAAAGAAAATCTAAACTTTCTGAAGACAGTTCCTCTTAGACATTCATATAAATCCTCACTCTCAACCAACTTGAATAAGCACATATTTCTATTGATTTTCATCCGGCCCAGCATGCATTGTCACATTCCTACTTTCAAATGATCTCTCCCATAGGCAACATATAAAGTATATTTCAAAAGAATGAACCCTAGCACAGACCCCTGCTAGAGCCTGCTAAACTAGTCATGGTATACAGGACTGAAAACATTAAAAACTGTGAGGATTTAAATCATTCAAACACAGCACTAGCACCTTTCAAGAATGACAGTGACTCTGAGATGGTTGTTTGCGAAAAAAAAAAAACAGTAGTTCAGCAGTTTCTATATGCTGTCACATGACTGGCTGATTAGACAGTTGCATTAATGAGCAGCTAAACAGTTGTACCCAATAAAGTGTCCAGTGAGTGTACATGTATATGTTACAAAGAACATTTAAATACCCCATTAAATACCTCAGTAGGTTGAGTTGACAGTTTGGACTCTTTAGTCCAGCACACAGCCGTTTCACTCCTGAATCCCGCAGGTCATTGCTACTCAGGTCCAGATCTCTCAGAGAAGAGTTTGATAATTGTAAAACTGAAGCCATAGTTTCACAGTGCTGATCAGTGAGATTACAGATTGCCAATCTAAACAGGGTAATGAAAAATAATTAATTACATACACACTGTTGACGTATCTGTTTTAGGTTTTCTTATTGTTAATGTTTTCATGTCTTTAGGTACACAGCAAAATCCCCAGTGTTAATTTAACACTCTGAGTGTGGACACATATAAACACTGAAGCAGTGTTAAAGTTAACACTAAAGCAGTGTTGAAGTTAACGAGATAATTAGGTGATTAACGAAGTGATGATTGATCATTATTGAAGACACCTGATGTTAATAAGCAGAATCACCAAAGGAGAAAACCAACATTTTTAAGCAACCATTATAGTGGTCAGTGTTGGCATTAGTTAGGCTCTTGACCCTTAAATCATCAATATTAGGTCTTGTTTGGCTGCAATTACTGAGTTATAACAGCCAGACAAGCAAAGAGCAATAGTCAGTATGATGGCATTGACTGTGCTTGACTTAATCATCATATAGTGACTTGAGTATTTGACATAGAATTTCCTTACAGATTACAAAAAAAAAAAACTGTGAACAAAAGATCAATCAGTTTTGCCATAATCAGACAGATGATGAAAGAAAGTTTATCTTAATTTAGACACACAAACATGAAGAATCAGTGTGAGAATCACAACAACGGTGACCATCAAAAAGCGTGTTGTAGCCTATCAGAACTCATCCATTACTGCCATCATGCATTGCGCCATGAATAAATTATGAGAGTTCAGAGTTGATCTGTTTATCTGAATATGCCGTTTGTCACCATTGAACCAACTTAGAGATTAGACTCTAGGTGACTTACGTCAAACAATGAATATGTTAAAACATAATCACCTGGTGACTTGAGCTTTTGGCTTGTCTGGCTATTTCAACTCAAATATAGCAGCCAAACAAAATCTAGTATTAAAGATTTAAGGGTCAAGAGCCCAACTAATGCAAACATTGACCACTATAATGGTTGCTTAAAAATTTTGGTTTTCTCCTTTGGTGATTCTGCTTATTAACATCAGGTATCTTCAATAATGATCAATCATCACTTCGTTAATCACCTAATTATCTCATTACCTTCAACACTGCTTCAGTGTTAACTTTAACACTGCTTCAGTGTTTATATGTGTCCACACTCAGAGTGTTAAATTAACACTGGGGATTTTGCTGTGTATGTTTGAGTCCATGTGGTGCTGCACAGACCGATCAGTGAGAGTTGCTGATTGCAGTCAGGGGCAGAACTGAAAGCAGAGATTTGAAGTCTGACACTTTCTGCTCCTAATAGTGACGTTTTGCACTGTGTTTGTATACTTTATCACAGATGGAGAGAATTAAATGCAATACATGTCAAATACACAGATGTGTGTATTTCATAATCAGGTGCTCATGCTTATATGATGTTTTAGTTCTATTTGTTTGGTATTTGGTTTTCTGTTTATCAATAAACTGCATAAGTTCTCATCTTACCTCAGTTACAGTAGATCAAACACTACAGATAAACATGACCATAAACAGACTTTACAAATGTACAGACATCAGCTGATGTTTGAGAAATTTCTATACATTGTTTCATATATGTAGAAGATATATGTAGACAATGGGCCTCATTTATCAATCCAACATTGAAATGAGCGCAGATCCGAGCGCACAAAACAATTTACGACAGAGTTCACATGTGATTTATGAAACATTTGTATGCTGCCAGTCCAACCAATTGTCATTTGAATATCACACCCCTAAAAACACCCCGTTTTAGAAGCCTTGCCCCTAGAGTTTACAACACAGAGAAACATAACCAGGCCAAAAAGAGGAAGTAATTTCATGAAAGAGAAATTGTTTTTACTCTAAAAACACCCATTAACCTTGTAATTGCAAACAATTACACTAATTTATATGTACATTAAATACCAGTAAATATAATGAAACATTTACAAACATTAAACACTATATAGCCTATTTAGTTCCCCTCACTCCACAACAAATTCTTTAAATTTAATGGTATTACAGAACCAAAAATGAAAAATGAGTAGCTATAAAATTATATATTAAACTATACAATAAAACATTAATAAATACAAACGTAAAGTTACACAGAGCGAAACTGAAATGGTATTGGGCTCATTAGCCTCTCATTCGATAGGAATCCAAATGTTTCCAGTTTTGCCATGTAACATTTGGTTGCTAAACTATTATTCATTATGTAAACAAGGCTTGGTACTTCACTCCTGTTCCAATATCCATGTAAAAAAACACCCTTCCTATGCACAAAAAAGTTTGTTTGGATGCTGCACACAGATTTTAAATTAATCAGTGTAACTTTTTGTTTGGTTGACTGCATTTTAGTTTGAATAATGGCTGAAATGTCAAGTTAGCAACACTGAGGCACAGTTGAACTTAAAATAAAGATATAAAGAAAACAAATAAAATGCATAAACAGTGTCACATAAACAAAAGTAGCCTATACTTGTACAGCTTTTTTTTCTTTTGTTAACCCTCTAAGCGCCAAAGTCGCAAAATTGCGACAAGATGTCATACTCATTAAAACACACTGTAGTTTCTAATATGGTGTAATATCTCATTTGTATTCCCTACCACTAGATGGCAGACATGTAGTACTTTGATTCTAGACCAAAATTACGTCATGTTCCTATTCAACATGTTTGAGGAAATAGCAAAGCAAGTGAGCTATCGTATCTCTGATGCGGAAGCAGTTCAGTTCATAGCATGCGAGTGAATTGTGAGTTTTGTAAGAGAAAATCGCCAAATAAAAAGTAAAAAGTTGTACTGTAAGGATGTGTTGCACATGTTATTCACCGATTCTGACTCTGAAAGGAAATATTTGCCTTTTGGAAATGACGATCGGTCATCTAATGATCGCGCATCTCCTGGTACATCTTTACAGCGCAATGGTATTGCCGTCAAGGCGAAAGTGTTCATGAAGCACAAAAAAAGCAATCATTTCGACCCTTTGCCCAACAGGGAAGGGGGTGGCAGGGGTGAACGTGGGGCTGGAAGTAGCACTAGCTCTCTGGATTCAGCGGCACTGGATCCAGCGCCCCACGGAGGTGGGAGTGGCCGCGCTGTGCGTGCGAGAGTCAGGAGACGTGGTAGAGGCAGCGGGGTGATCTGGATCATGCGTTTTACTACTGTATATTATAGTAATATAGTAATAATGTAGTACTTTCTCCTGTTTTATTGTTGGTTTCCTCTTTTCTGATCACTTGGAATGAAGATAAACAGACAAAAAAAACCCACATGCAAATAAGTTCAAATGGTTTCCTCTTTTCTGATCATTTGGAAAGAGGATAAAAAGACCAAAAAAAAAAAAATCACATGCAAATAAGTTCAAACATCCATTCAATATCTATTATTTCCTGAATATTACTGATAACCTGATCAAAAAGTAGGCTACTGTTCACATACGTTTTACTACTAGTATAGTAATATAGTAATAATTTTGTGCTTTCTCCTGTGTTATCCTATCTCCTGTGTTTCTCCTGTCTCCTATCTTTAAGCCCTTTCAAGCCACAAGCTTTTGAAATCTTAATGTCAAAATTCAGCATTTTTCAAAAAAAAAAACCCTGGCGCCTAAAGGGTTAATCTTTTATTTTTTTAAAGGGGTCATCGGATGCCCATTTTCCACAAGTTGATATGATTCTTTAGGGTCTTAATGAAAAGTCTCTAATATACTTTGATTAAAAATTCTCAATGGTTTTGTAAAACAACACCCTTTTTACCTTGTCAAAATGAGCTCAGCAAAAATCATCTCATTCTAAGGCGTTGTTCCTTTAAATGCAAATGAGCTCTGCTCGCCCCGCCCCTCTCTTCTCTCTTTGAAAAGACGGTCTTGTTTACATTAGCCGCATGTAACCGCGTTTAGCCGCTAAACTTCCTAACTACAATGTTATGAGGAAAGGCGATCGCAAAGATTCATTAAAAAACCCCTTATACACACTTCTGCTGTAAGTGAAGCTGGATCATGAATGATTCGCGGCATCGAAACAAAGAGGGTGGACTGTGACAGCTGATTCGAGGTAAATCGCTCATGTAAATCAACTATCGTGGGAGTGGCCTCTGTCGGTGTGATGCCACAACATGAAAAAGTGAACTTAGCATCCAATGACCCCTTTAAGAGAAAAAGTCCTAATTGTGTAGCCCTATTTATTTCATTCCTTATATACTTAATTTCTGTTTTTCTCTGTTCACAGAAGTGCTGCAGGTGTGTGATGCGACAATGTGTGAATCCTCATAATCTGTTTTTTAAGATTCTGTTTGCGCATATAAAGCTTAAAGCACTGAAAGAAAAATTAGCTTTGGTTGTCGGTCAGGAAAATAATATAACGAACAAAATGCTGTCATTCAATTTTCTGCATTTGTCTATGTTCCACACAAGTTCAGGCTAACTAAAAAACTTGAGTACATGAGCTAAGACCTGACGTGAGATTTAATTGTACCCACTGCTCACGTCCATATTGATTAATTCCAAGTTTTGTGTAGAAATGACCGTGCACCCAATTTTCTATCGTATGTTCATTTTGTAAATGAGGCCCAACATTAATGTAAAGGTTTACATCCCATAATGATGCTCAGTTATATTGTTTGAAGGTAATGATAACGACATCTTGTGTAGTAACTGACAAAGGATCATTGATTAATGGTCACATTATCATTGTTTCATCCTTTCTTATTCAAGTATTTCAATGGCTCTTGATCATTAAACATTTATGAATCAAAATAACCAATTAAAGGCAGAACAAAATTGGACTCTAAACATACAAAAACATGAAAGAATCTGCTATATAGTTACATTATCAGTAATCTGAATATGAATCCATGTACAAATCAAACCTCAGTATGTTGAGTTGACAGTTTGGACTCTTCAGTCCAGCACACAGTAATTTCACTGCTGAATCCTGCAGGTCATTGTTACTCAGGTCCAGCTCTCTCAGCGGTGAGTTTGATGATTGTAAAGCTGAAGCCACAATTTCACAGTGCTGAATTGTGAGATTAGAGCCTGCCAATCTAAAAAACATGGAGGACTTTGGTTAAAAAGCATGTTCATAAGATTACCCCAAACGACTACAAGACTATATACAGTATATATGTCAAAAAGACTGCAAAGCAAACAATATTCACCTCTAAATTATACACCATTTATTTCTAAAAATAGAGATAAGTCAACAAGCCAACAAGAAAGCATGAATAACATATTGTAAACTGCTTGAAAAAGAAATAAAAAACCTCAAACAAAACTATGACATTCAACAAAATTACACTCAATGTTTATTGCATGCTATTGTTGTACTGATATAATGCGTCCTTACTGTGACATGTTTGTCAGTACACTTTAATTACAAGTCTGAGTGACTTTATTTCTTTCCTAAACCTTAAACTGTATAACAGACAAGAATAAACTGCTTTTACACTTGACATTCTGTCCTGCTCATGTCCCTGTATATTCACTCTCTGGACTTTACAGCGGTTAAACATCCTCAACGACTTAAAAGTTATTGCCATCATTTATTAAACTTTCCCAAATACATGAGTAAATTTGGAGTACTAATATATTTATTCTGTGTACAGGAATGTTGTGGGATCTTTGGACTTTATTCTCGGGTTTGGCAGCAACGCACTGCAAAACTGACTTATTGGTCATATGCCTAAAAAAGATCTTTCATATAGGGCCGGTTTCCTGGACAGAGATTAAGCCTAGTCCTAGACTAAAATTTACAGAAATCTGCCTTCTCTGTCACGGTTTTAAATAGTCTTAGACTTAGTCTAGTCCAGAATTTAATAGGCTGATTTCCTGGAGGAAGACTAGAGCTACTTCAGGACTAAATTGAGGCTTAAATTAAACCTACCAGGAGGCAGGTTTAACTTCAGATTAACATTGTGTTTTCAGTCTTTACATATCAAAATTATTTGTACCCTTGGTAGATATGAACAAAGAAGTGTGTGAAAATAAATATGCACTGTTAATCATTTTGATCTTTTATTTAAAAAAAAAAAAATCAACTAAGTAAAATGGAAGTACATGGAAATCATTCTAAAAGGTTTTTATTTATTTATATCTCTAATTGGCCACAATTAACGGCACCCTTTTATTCAATACTTTTTGCTTTAGCTAATTTAACAGCTATGAGTCTGTCCTATAATGCTTGATGATTTTAGAGAACAAGAGATCAGAATCCATTCTTTCATCCAGATTCACTCCAGACCCTTTAGATTCCCAGCTCCATGATAAACTCTTTCCTCTTTACACAGCAAAATCCCCAGTGTTAATTTAACACTCTGAGTGTGGACACATATAGACACTGAAGCAGTGTTGAAGTTAACGAGATAATTAGGTGATTAACAAAGTGATGATTGATCATTATTGAAGACACCTGATGTTAATAAGCAGAATCACCAAAGGAGAAAACCAACATTTTTAAGCAACCATTATAGTGGTCAATGTTTGCATTAGTTGGGCTCTTGACCCTTAAATCTCATTATTAGGTCTTGTTTGGCTGCAATTACTGAGTTATAACAGCCAGACAAGCAAAGCGCAAAAGTCAATAAGATGGCATTGACTGTGCTTGACTTAATCGTCATATAGTGACTTGAGTATTTGACATAGAATTTCCTTACAGATTTCAAAAAAAAACTGTGAACAAAAGATCAGTCAGTTTTACCATAATCAGACAGATGATGGAAAAAAAAAGTTTATCTTAGTTTAGACACACAGACATGAAGAATCAGTGTGAGAATCACAACAACGGTGACCATCAAAAAGCGTGTTGTAGCCAATCATTACTCATCCATGACTCCCATCATGCATTGCGGCATGAATAAATTATGAGAGTTCAGAGTTGATCTGTTTATCTGAATATGCCGTTTGTCACCATTGTTGAGATTCATGGGCTGGTTCTTGATGTCTATGTGTGCCTAGGTGAAATACTTTTTTTTTTAAACAGGTTGTAAAAAAAATCTTTCCAAAATATATAGGAAGTGCTGGATCTTCTGTGGATTGTCAAGGCTATTACAATAAGCAACCCCCCCCCCAAAAAAAACTAACTTAGAGGTTATACTCTAGGTGATTTACATCAAACAATGAATATGTTAAAACATAATCACCTGGTGACTTGAGCTTTTGGCTTGTCTGGCTGTTTTAACTCGAATACAGCAACCAAACAAAATCTAGTATTAAAGATTTAAGGGTCAAGAGCCCAACTAATGCAAACATTGACCACTATAATGGTTGCTTAAAAATTTTGTTTTTCTCCTTTGGTGATTCTGCTTATTAACATCAGGTGTCTTCAATAATGATCAATCATCACTTTGTTAATCACCTAATTATCTCGTTAACTTCAGCACTGCTTCAGTGTCTATATGTGTCCACACTCAGAGTGTTAAATTAACACTGGGGATTTTGCTGTGTAGTTTTCGAGAGGGTTCAGGTCAGTGAACTGGGATAGCAATAGTAGAACCTGTATTTTGTGCTCAGTGACCCATTTTTGTGTTGATTTTGATGGTCCTTTTGGATCATTGTTCTTCTGGAAGATACAACCATGGCCCATTATAAGCCTTCTGACCTCAAGACTATTTTCTGTATTTCTGCAACTGTGATACTTGGAGAGTTTTTGGCCACTCAAACTGTCTTCCTCACATTGCAGTAAGACAGTATAGACAGTCAATATACTGTAAGAAGATTTGTAACATTGATTGGAACACCTTAATTATTGTCTTAATTGTGGAAATTAAATATTCAGTGCTTTTTTCCCCTACTTATTTATTTATTTGTTTGCTTGTTTATCTATTTTGTGTCATTTCCTTGACTTCATTTTCTTTTCTTTTTTTTTTTTTTAAAGCTCAACAATCTGTTGCTGCACATCAGAACTATATTCTTTGTTTTTTTCTCATTGTGATGGATGATAAAGAGAATTGGTCTTTTTGTTCCCTCATATTTATATTAGTGTGAAAAAGGAAGTCATGAATAATTTTATGTTCCTATAGTCACCCTAGTGTTCTAAAAAATGCAGGGAGACCAAGGAGTGTTGTAACACAGGGTTAGTTGTAACACTGTCAGTTTTACAGGTCAGAAAGGAGCTGTGGTGATGTCATCAATGTTTTAATGTTACAGGAGAAGTGGCATCTGAATGTGAGCAACACTGTAGATTTTATGACCAAAAAAAAGATTTTCAGGAAAGAAAGTTTTTTTGTTTGTTTGTTTTTTTCCATTAAGATTATTTTTTTGCCTAGCAATCATTGTGTTGTAGATACAATTATTTTACTTACGTAGCTGTTTCTCTAGTTTAATTTGGTACTTTGCATTCATGCTAACTTAAAACTCACAGCAATGCTAAAACAGTTATGGCTGTTTGGGGTGGGGATAGCAGTGGTGGGCAGTAACAAAGTAGTTGTATTTCGTTACCGTACTTAAGTACATTTTTCAAGTATCTGTACTTTATTGGAGTAGTTTTATTTTGAGTAACTTTCACTTTTACTTCACTACATTTCATAAAACATATCGTTGCTCCTTATAATACATAACGTGCTCTGAGACGCAGAAGCGGTGTCTGATTCATGAACAAATTGATTCAAATTGATTGAACACCAAACGATTCATTCACAAATTGGAATGATCCGATTGCAGCTGTTTTCGAGTTGACAACTCACTGATTCAAATGATCCATTTAGAGCGAGTCTCCAGTCAACTGAATTCACAAGTAAGAACCGGGAGATCTTGTGAGCATGCATGCGCAATGAAAACTAAGTTACTAATGATGAATTTTAGGAAAATCATATTTAGGTCAAAGCTGTCCGTTGTTTGTGATATACATATCTGCTGTAAAGCGTGATCTGTTTAAGCTCACTGAAATGCTTGAATTCAGACACATCAACATCAGTGTCTCTGTTTTAGGTCAAAACCGAAAAATTTAAGTAACAGATTAAAAAATTAACGCATGCACGTTCATATTCCCCACTGCTGTGACGTTAGCAGTTTTATTAAAATGTTATGCATGTAGTCCTACATGTCTGTTTTATATTGTTTAGCAACATTATACATTTTTATATTAGTTGGATCAACTAGAGTAGACAGATATGAATGTTTATTCATAACCAAACTGACAATAAGTAAATATTGTTAGCTAATGCTAACTGTCTAGCTAACAAGCTTGCTGGTGCTAAGTTGATTTTTAGATATAAAGTCTGAATGTTTTTATTCAACCACCTAGATAGATTACATCAGAGGGAAAAAGAAAGGATGTGATGTTCAGAACATGGTAACTACAGTAATTATTATAGTGGGAAGTGATGCCTTCTGGGGGCATTTGGCCAGGGGTGTTTTTTACACAGACAATGTTTGAAAGGAAAAAAAATAATTATGAAAATATAATTATATTTTCCTTAAAATGTTTTTGCTAACTTCAGGCCTCATTCTCATGTCATATATAACTGTTACGTTATGCAAAACAACAAGCTTTAAAACACTTTTTTCTGACTGGTGAAAATTAGATGGTCAAATCTGTTTTCTCACGGGTACATTGCAGTATAAGCTTCACATTGAATATTACTACATCACTCATGTCAACATAGTCCATATCAACAACAAAAATGTAATTAAGTCAATTAAGTAGCCTATATAAAATTGCAAAATAAATCCTATCAGTACTTTTTTTTACTTAAGTACATACAAAATTGGGTACTTTTGTACTTTCATTCAAGTAAAATTGAAAGAGGAGCACTTTTAGTAATATTTCTTTATACGTATCTGTACTTTTACTCAAATACTTGTGTACTTCGTCCACCACTGGGGGATAGTTGTAACAGTTTATTAAAAATGTTACAACCAACTCCTAATGATGATTCCAGCGAGTCCAATTATTCAATCACATCCTCTATTGAGGATCATCTTTGTTCTTCAATCAAGTTTTTGCATAAATTGAAAGTGTGGGTCTTATTTCAGCAAATTACTTTACACTGTTACATCAGTAGTAAGTAGGGTGTTGCTTATGACAAAAAGATTTATGGCTTTGACCTTTTGACCTTTCCCCTCCCCCCACTGCCCCTCCCCTCACCCACTACCCCTCCCCCACCCGGGGGTTGCCCACGTGACTGCCACATGTGTCACGGACCCACGTGACTTCTATCCGGATGTGTTGACCTTGTGACCCTCTAATGACCTCCGGTTGATGGGTTTACCAGGTGTCGTGTCAACGTACGACTTAGGGGTAGTGAAATACGGTGTATGTGCGTGACCATCCGGTGACGGGTTACAGAAATACGGCGTATGTGCGTGACCGTCCGACGACAGGAGACGAATGATGCTCTCTGAGGAATGCTTTGGTGATTTTACACAGTCTGGCCCCCCGCATCCGTTGCGGGGCGGGCATCCTTTGGGGGATCAGGTTGCGTTCCAAGGTTTGCTTGCATTTTTGTTCAATCTCATTCTCTATAGAAAACAAAAAATGAACCACGACAGAATAATCTGAACAATAGTACCGGTACATATCATAATAAACATATAAATAATAATAATAATAATAATAAAAGATTTTAAATAAATAATAATAATAATAATGAAATTAAAAATAAATAAATAAAATTCCCCTTACCTTTTTCAGCGAGAAAGGACCCATAATTAAAATGAGAGATGAAAAAAATATAAAACTTTCTCTCTCCTTGTTTCTCTGGGTGTTTGAGTGTGTGAGGCCAATTCTCTGTCTCTCTCTCTAAACCCTTACTCTCACTTACTCACAGCCTGCGTTTGTGAGCGAGGCCCCCATTCTCTGTCTCTCTCTCTCTCTCTCTCTCTCTCTCTCTCTCTAACCTCTGTATGGACAATGCTAGGAAAAGAAGAAAGATGAGCAGAATAAATAAAGAATTTTTACAGGTTTTGAGTGAACGTTGTATGTGAAAGTACCCTAACATACAATTTGAGGATTGTATATAAAATGCTTTTCAATAATATAATAATAACTGAAATTAAAAATAAGACCATCAATAAAGAAATTAGATAAATGATCTTCTACATTTACCTCTTTGTGCCAGATAGTTGTTGAGAGGTTTGCAAAAACCTAAAAACTTTTAAAAAAAAAACCAAAACTCTCTATTCTATCTCTATTACCCCCAAAGCTTTCACAACCGCCTGAGTTGTGAAAAAACTTACATCTGTTTGTATGTATGTGTGTCCTGTCATTTTCGCACGCCCCCCCAAATTTGTTCTTCTGTTACAGGATACGCTTGTTTTAAGAAACCTGCGGAATTCCATACGACGTGATCAGTTGGCTCTTTCCCAAGCAATCGACAGGCGATTCGTCATTATTATGACCGCACCTCTAACCCTCTGTGACTCTCTATTTCCCCCTTGTCCTCACTTTCACCCCAGCATGTGTTTGTGCGTGAGAACGTGTCTCTGTCTCTCTCTGTCTCTAACGCTCCCTTAATCTAGCTCTCTCCCCTCAGCCTGCGTGTATATCTAAGGACAATGCTAGAAAAAGAAGATAGATGAGCAGAATAAATAAAGAATTTTAACAGGTTTTGAGTGAACGATATATGTGAAAGTACCGTACATATAATTTGATGTTTTTGGTTTATAATTTGATATAAAATGCTTTTCAATAATTTAATAACAATTACTGAAATTAAAAATAAGACCATCAATAAAGAAAATGGATAAAATGATCTTTTACATTTTCCTCTTTGTGACAGATAGTATACTTTAAAAAACTTTAAAAAAAACTATTATAACTATTATCACAACACCCTGAGTGTGCTTCTGTGTGAGCGTGCATCTGTTTGTATGTATGTGTGTCCTGTCATTTTTGGGGTGCCTGAATTTGTTTGTTCTTACAGGATACCTTTTGTTTTTAAAAATACGACCTGACCATTTGGAGCTTTTACCAGATGTATTTAAACAAGCGTGTAACCTACACAGACACGTATATTATAATTTCTCAGGTTTTAAATACCCCTCTACACGTCTTCACGTATCAGCGACTTAGTAAAAACTTTGGAGACTCAGCTTTGGACATCTCTTTCAGCTTTTTCTGGAAACATGGAGCGCATAAACGGTAGGATCAATTTATTTCATTGAAAAGCTCTTTTGTCATAGACTAATATACGCTGTGAAATCTTTTTATCATAATTATAAGGATTATTCATCAGTGTTCCAGAACGTGTCAGAGGTTTGGTGTGAGAGAGAAAGGGGAGAAAGCGGATTATATTTGTTAACTTTCATTTATAAGATACGTTTCACACGGTGCTGTTTGTTTTAAGCCTACGATCTCTAAAATCTTTATTTGTGAAAAGACGTTTAGTTCGTTTGTAATATTCATGTTTTGCAACACTCAGGCAGAACATGTAATTTTGACTCCAGCATAACGTTATACACGGCACTCACAGTGTTTTCATCTTTTGACGTGATACAGTCGTACAATGTTGTTTTCGATATTGGGTTTGATATGTTATATTTGTTTAAACGGCGATTTGTCTCGGACGCAGACATCACGTTCGCATACGTCTTTACAACTACAGGTCCTTTTCAAAAAATTAGCATATTGTGATAAAGTTCATTATTTTCTGTAATGTACTGATAAACATTAGACTTTCATATATTTTAGATTCATTACACACAACTGAAGTAGTTTCAAGCCTTTTATTGTTTTAATATTGATGATTTTGGCATACAGCTCATGAAAACCCAAAATTCCTATCTCAAAAAATTAGCATATTTCATCCGACCAATAAAAGAAAAGTGTTTTTAATACAAAAAAAGTCAACCTTCAAATAATTATGTTCAGTTATGCACTCAATACTTGGTCGGGAATCCTTTTGCAGAAATGACTGCTTCAATGCGGCGTGGCATGGAGGCAATCAGCCTGTGGCACTGCTGAGGTGTTATGGAGGCCCAGGATGCTTCGATAGCGGCCTTAAGCTCATCCAGAGTGTTGGGTCTTGCGTCTCTCAACTTTCTCTTCACAATATCCCACAGATTCTCTATGGGGTTCAGGTCAGGAGAGTTGGCAGGCCAATTGAGCACAGTAATACCATGGTCAGTAAACCATTTACCAGTGGTTTTGGCACTGTGAGCAGGTGCCAGGTCGTGCTGAAAAATGAAATCTTCATCTCCATAAAGCTTTTCAGCAGATGGAAGCATGAAGTGCTCCAAAATCTCCTGATAGCTAGCTGCATTGACCGCAGCTGACATGGCACCCCAGACCATCACTGACTGTGGGTACTTGACACTGGACTTCAGGCATTTTGGCATTTCCCTCTCCCCAGTCTTCCTCCAGACTCTGGCACCTTGATTTCCGAATGACATGCAAAATTTGCTTTCATCCGAAAAAAGTACTTTGGACCACTGAGCAACAGTCCAGTGCTGCTTCTCTGTAGCCCAGGTCAGGCGCTTCTGCCGCTGTTTCTGGTTCAAAAGTGGCTTGACCTGGGGAATGCGGCACCTGTAGCCCATTTCCTGCACACGCCTGTACACGGTGGCTCTGGATGTTTCTACTCCAGACTCAGTCCACTGCTTCCGCAGGTCCCCCAAGGTCTGGAATCGGTCCTTCTCCACAATCTTCCTCAGGGTCCGGTCACCTCTTCTCGTTGTGCAGCGTTTTCTGCCACACTTTTTCCTTCCCACAGACTTCCCACTGAGGTGCCTTGATACAGCACTCTGGGAACAGCCTATTCGTTCAGAAATTTCTTTCTGTGTCTTACCCTCTTGCTTGAGGGTGTCAATGATGGCCTTCTGGACAGCAGTCAGGTCGGCAGTCTTACCCATGATTGCGGTTTTGAGTAATGAACCAGGCTGGGAGTTTTTAAAAGCCTCAGGAATCTTTTGCAGGTGTTTAGAGTTAATTAGTTGATTCAGATGATTAGGTTAATAGCTCGTTTAGAGAACCTTTTCATGATATGCTAATTTTTTGAGATAGGAATTTTGGGTTTTCATGAGCTGTATGCAAAAATCATCAATATTAAAACAATAAAAGGCTTGAAACTACTTCAGTTGTGTGTAATGAATCTAAAATATATGAAAGTCTAATGTTTATCAGTACATTACAGAAAATAATGAACTTTATCACAATATGCTAATTTTTTGAAAAGGACCTGTATATGTGTCACCTCACACTTCTATAACACTTCTTACGTTTTCTAAGTAAATATTATTGTTTAACCGGTTATTATTTAAACGTTTCTTTTTCGGCTCGATCGCTCCCATCTCAGTGGTTCAGTGGTTAGCGCGCATGCACGTGGTGCAGAACGCTCAAAGAAACAGAGATTCGAACCCCACCGGGTCTAAAAAAAAAAAGCACTAATTTCTCATTACAACATTTTTACCTATTTCGTTGGGTTGTATAATAAGTCAATAAATGATATCTGACCATATATATAGGATATAATCTGATGTTTTCAATTTCCTTCGTCTCTCCCCCTTTCTCTCTCCCTAGCTCCTTAGCCCTGTGTGTGTGTGTGTGTGTGTGTGTATGCATGCAAATAATCTCTATTTTTACATAGTATTGCAGCATCTTTTTTAAATATAAAGTTATTAAATGCTGTTATACAAGTAATAAACATTTAGTGTATTTATTAGATTTTAACACAATGATTTAACTCTAATTTATAACAGCAGTCTGCACTAACATCTCACTTCGATCGTCGTTGATAGACGAGATTAGAAGGTAATTACGTGTCTAACATGTAATGAATACTTATTTTTAATATGCACGATATAATTTATTAACTATTATTAATTATTATTTATTCATTTTTATTATTTATTTATTTATTTATTTTGTCCTAGGTACTAGCAGTCCAATTTCTATGGAAGATCTGACTTACGAGCAAATTGAATTATACAGTAAGAACTGACATACATTTATTAATATATCGATTTTCACAGATGTTAAATATACTTTTTATTTACTTAATATAGTTTTTTATTTTCAGTGAGAGAGACGGGCGATAACTCGGGTAGTGACGCAAACGGTGAGAACAATATATTTACATTATTATTTTTTGTTTGATTGGTAAAATACTCTAAATCGTTTTTGTATCGTGATTTTTTTTTTATTTATAGGACTGCCTTGGCCTGAGGCACAAGACACGATCATCGATCTTACGCACGAGGAATTTTCCAATGAGCCTCATGGTATGATCATAGATCTCACACGTGAAGAATCTTCAGACGATCAGGACGGTCCTAGCATTTCTAACGCTGACCGGCGCAACGAGCGTAGTCCGTTGAGGACAAAAAGGATCGTAGCGGTCGTTAATCCTACAATCAACAGTAAGTTTTAACCAATCTACAAATTGGCTATCTTTGAAGTCTTGACTGTATTTTTAATCATGGTTTATTTTATACAGACAGGTCAACAGAACCCGACAGATCTGTTCATTTTACAGAACCTGTGACATTTCAAGGTATCCATATTATATTTACCAAAGAAAATTTGTGATATATATATATATATATATATATGTTACAAGAACGGTGTCTGTGGCTCCCTCTTCTCCCCGCCAGCGGGAGCCCTCTCCGGAGTTCTAGTCACTACATTTCCCACAATCCCGTGCCTGGGGCTCCACTTCCGGTTCCGGGTCCCTCCGGTTCACTCTTGTTTGTCGGCCATTTTAGAGCGGCGCGCCCGCCAGTTCTCTGCGAAGTTTTGTTAGTTATGCTATCAATCCCGAGCGTTTACCTATCGGACTGCTTACCCGTTGCCAACCGGACTGTTTATCGTGTATGTGAATCTCTGCTGCCTGCCCTTCATCGACCCTCGCTATCTCCTCGGACTATTCCCTTTGATCGCCGCCTGCCCCGACCTTTTGCATGGACTCTGACTACCCCGTTTGCTCTGCCTTCACTACACCAGTCTGCTGTTGTTGACCATTGCCTGCCGATATCGTTTGTGTTTGAAATAAAGTTGTTGCAGATGGATCCAACGTCTCCGGATTCCTCCATAACTGCGTCACAGAAAACTTCGCCACCAACGGATCCAGCGACAACGAGCCAGATCGCGTCAGAAGTATCCGCTCAAGCCTCTGTTCTGACGCGTCACCAGCAACAATTGGATCACCTCTCCGCACTCACCGAACAGCTTGTTCAGGCCATACGGGGGTTGCAGGTCGCAACCCCTCCCGCTCCACCTCCGGCCGCCATTCCACCCGCGGCGGCCGCGCCCATCACCGCGAGCCCCCGGCTAGCGTTCCCGGAGAAATTCGACGGTGCGCCATCCAAATGCAAGGGGTTTCTTCTCCAATGCACCCTGTTTGTCAGCCAGCAGCCGCATCTATATCCTACTGATGAGGGTAAGATTGCTTTCGTTTGTTCCCTTCTCACTGGTAGAGCTTTAGAGTGGGCCACCGCGGTCTGGGATGTGGGACGGCCCGCTTTTCCCTCGTTTGCTACATTTCTACAGAGCTTTAAGGAGGTATTTCAGCCCAAGCCAGAGAGCAGCGAGGCGGGGGAGCAAATTGTGGCTTTGAAGCAGGGACGACGTACAGCTGCCGATTATGCGCTAGATTTCCGTACGCTGGCGGCCCAGAGTGGTTGGAATGATGGTCCCCTCAAACTACATTACCGTAAGGGACTCAACCAGGACCTCCAGGTGGAGCTAGCATGCCGTGACGAGGGGCTAACGCTCAGCCAGTATATCGACCTCTCGATCCGGATCGACAACGTGATGCGCGCCCGCAAACCTGGCCGAACCTTTACCTCCCAACCCCCGACCCAACCACCCATCGCGACCGTTCCGGAACCCATGCAGCTGGGAGCAACTAAACTGACCGTGGAGGAGAGGGAGCGACGAATCAGGAATCATCTCTGTCTGTACTGTGGACAGCCGGGTCATCTCCGAGCCACCTGCCCCACCCGACCACCTCGTCCACCAACCTCGGTGAGTTCTGGTAATCTTCATCTTAGTCAATGTGAAGTACCTGTAATTCTCAAGACCAGGGACATTTCTGTGAAGACTACAGCACTAATAGACTCCGGTGCCGCCGGAAACTTCATAGACAGGGACTTTGTCAACACTAACCGTCTGCCTATTCTCTCTTGTGCTCCGCCTGTGGCACTGCCGGTCCCTCGACGGGAGACCGTTAGGGACCGGCAGAGTTGAACACACCACCGATGACCTCATCCTCTGCTTAGAGCCGCATCACCAAGAAACCATCCGGTTTTTCATTATTTCTTCCCCCCGCACACCAATCATCCTCGGATTTCCATGGCTTAACCACCACGAGCCCATCATCTCATGGTCAGCAGGCACCATCGCTCATTGGTCCCCTCACTGCAAGCAACATTGTCTTCAGCCTATCCACCAAGCTAACTCCACGCCAACCTCCACCGAACTCAAAGATCCCATACCAGCCGAGTACCAGGATCTCCTTGAGGCCTTCAGCACCACCAAGGCGACCCAGCTACCTCCTCACCGCCCGGGGGACTGCGCCATAGATCTCCTTCCCGGGGCCGTCCCTCCCAAGGGACGCATCTTCCCTCTTTCGCAGCCAGAATCGGAGGCCATGAATCGGTACATCAAGGAGGAGCTTGCCAAGGGTTTCATCCGTCCCTCAACCTCTCCTGCTTCAGCTGGGTTCTTCTTCGTGAAGAAGAAGGATGGTGGACTGCGCCCGTGCATCGACTATCGCGCTCTCAACGACATCACCATAAAGTACCGCTATCCACTCCCGCTGGTACCCCCAGCCTTGGAACAGCTACGCTCGGCCAAGATCTACACCAAATTGGACCTACGATCTGCATACAACCTCATCAGAATCCGTGAGGGGGACGAGTGGAAGACAGCCTTCTCCACAACCACTGGGCACTATGAGTACCAGGTAATGCCCTTCGGCCTGGCCAATAGTCCTTCTTATTTCCAGGCCTTCGTCAACGACGTGTTTCGGGACATGCTGAACCGATGGGTCATCATTTATATTGACGACATCTTGATTTATTCGAACTCCTACTCTGATCACGTTCAACATGTCCGGGCCGTTCTTCAGCGCCTCATAGAACACCAACTGTATGCTAAGGAGGAGAAGTGCGAGTTCCATCAGAAGAGCATATCCTTCCTCGGCTACGTCATTAGCCCAGAGGGGGTCGCCATGGATGAGACCAAGGTGAATGCGGTTCGCAACTGGCCACGCCCCAGAACCATCAAGGAACTGCAGCGCTTCCTAGGCTTCTCAAACTTCTACCGCCGGTTCATCCGTAACTTTAGCACCGTGGCAGCTCCACTCTCGTCTATGCTGAAACAGGGTAAGACTCGTCTCACCTGGACCCCTTCTGCCATCCAGGCCTACGACGAGCTTCGCCAGAGGTTCACCACCGCACCCATTCTACACCACCCAGATCCCAACCTGCCCTTCCTCGTCGAGGTAGACGCTTCCAGTACCGGCGTGGGGGCTGTGCTCTCTCAACGACAGGGTCAACCCCCCAAGACCTTTCCCTGCGCTTACTTCTCTCACAAGCTCAGCCCCGCAGAACGAAACTACGACGTCGGCAACAGGGAGTTGTTGGCCATCAAACTCGCCCTGGAAGAGTGGCGGCACTGGCTGGAGGGTGCACGACATCCATTTACCATCCTAACCGATCACAGAAACCTTGAATATATTCGCTCCGCCAAGGTTCTCAATCACCGTCAGGCCAGATGGGCGCTGTTCTTCACCCGCTTTCACTTCGAAATAACGTATCGACCCGGTTCGCAGAACACCAAGGCGGACGCCCTCTCGCGCATCCACGAACCCGACCACACCACCACGCCACCAGAGACCATTCTGCCCACGTCTGTCATTCTGGCCCCTGTAACCTGGGATATAATGACTGAGATCACTGAGGGACAGGCTCAGGACCCTCCTCCAGTCGACTGCCCCGCTGATTTGACCTACGTCCCGGTTCATCTGCGTCCTCGAGTCCTATCAGAGGTTCATTGTACTCCCAGCTCCGGCCACCCTGGGATAGAAGCCACCATCGAGCTGCTACGCAACCGTTTCTGGTGGCGATCCCTTCGTGCTGACACCATCACTTTTGTTAAAAGCTGTTCTGTATGCAACACCTCCAAGACCCCTCATCAACTTCCTGCCGGCCTTCTGCAGCCTCTCCCGGTCCCTAACCGCCCTTGGTCCCACATTGCCGTAGACTTCATCACTGATCTTCCCTCCTCCCACGGTCAGACCACCATCCTCTCAGTCATTGATCGTTTCTCCAAGGGTTGTCGGCTCATCCCCTTTCCCAAGCTCCCCACCGCTATGGAGACAGCAGAAGCCTTGTGCAACTCCGTCTTTCGTTTTTATGGTCTCCCAGAGGACATTGTATCCGATCGAGGCCCCCAGTTCACCTCGAGGTTATGGTCCAGCTTCTTCCACCTATTGGGGGTCAATGTAAGCCTTACCTCGGGCTACCACCCTCAGGCCAATGGACAAGTCGAGAGGCTGAACCAGGAGTTGACCAGGTTCCTACGCTCATACTGTCAAGACCACCAGGAGGACTGGAGCCGTTTCCTCCTATGGGCAGAATACGCCCAGAACTCCATACGCAAACCCTCCACTAACCTCACTCCGTTTCAGTGTATTCTAGGATACCAGCCCCCCCTGTTCCCTTGGTCCGGGGAGCCTTCTGATCTACCTGCAGTCAACTCCTGGTTCCAACGGAGCGAGGAGACCTGGAACCGGGCCCATGTTCATCTACAACGGGCCGTCCGTCGAGCTCGGACACAGGCCGATCGGAGACGCCGCCCCGGGCCTTCCTACGAACCAGGACAATGGGTCTGGCTCTCCACCCGGGATCTACGCCTACGTCTACCCAGCAAGAAACTAAGCCCCAGGTACGTGGGTCCTTTCCGAATCAGTCGTCAGATAACCCCAGTATCATTTAGACTAGAACTCCCACCAGAATACCGTATCTCACCCACCTTTCATATGTCTCTGTTAAAGCCCGCTGGCCGCCCGGAGGGAGTGGAGAACCTAGAGGGGACCGCTCCGCAGGGACCTACCCCCCTGATCATCGATGGCGAGGAGGTCTATCGAGTGAACACCATTCTGGACTCCCGGCGCCGGAGGGGTCGTCTTCAGTACCTGGTCGACTGGGAGGACTTTGGCCCCGAGGAGAGGTCCTGGGTACCTGCCGAAGATATCCTCGACCCTTCTCTCACCACGGACTTCCACGCATCACACCCAGATCGACCGGGACCCCGCGGAAGGGGTAGACCCCGGCGCCGGTTACCTCCTCGTGCCAGGAGGCACTCGCAGGGGGGGGGCTCTGTTACAAGAACGGTCTCTGTGGCTCCCTCTTCTCCCCGCCAGCGGGAGCCCTCTCCGGAGTTCTAGTCACTACATTTCCCACAATCCCGTGCCTGGGGCTCCACTTCCGGTTCCGGGTCCCTCCGGTTCACTCTTGTTTGTCGGCCATTTTAGAGCGTCGCGCCCGCCAGTTCTCTGCGAAGTTTTGTTAGTTATGCTATCAATCCCGAGCGTTTACCTATCGGACTGCTTACCCGTTGCCAACCGGACTGTTTATCGTGTATGTGAATCTCTGCTGCCTGCCCTTCATCGACCCTCGCTATCTCCTCGGACTATTCCCTTTGATCGCCGCCTGCCCCGACCTTTTGCATGGACTCTGACTACCCCGTTTGCTCTGCCTTCACTACACCAGTCTGCTGTTGTTGACCATTGCCTGCCGATATCGTTTGTGTTTAAAATAAAGTTGTTGCAGATGGATCCAACGTCTCCGGATTCCTCCATAACTGCGTCCACAATATATGTATATATTATTTATTATTTTTACTGTCTAAATCATTGTATATATAATTTTGTACTTATTTATACAGAACCACAACTGAGGCAGTAGTGCCTAGTGAGTATATTGTATTAATTAATTATCAGGTTATAATTATCATTATTGCTCATAACTACAACAACTTTTCTTTTTACTGGAATTATTCTACAGGCATACCACGGGCAATGATGTAATATATTGTGGTGATAGCGAGGATGAAATATGCTCGAATTGAGTATCTTGTGTATTCATTAATAAAAGAAAAGTAATATTCACATCATAACTTCACAATAGCGCATCATTGTTTTATTCAGATCACAGCATCAGATTCGATACCATCGTTAGTATGATACCCCTGAGAATGAAATAATTCGGTGAAACTCTGTGTATTAATTTTAATAAAAGAAAAATATGTTTGTCATAAAACCTTTAAAATAGTTCATTTTTAATTTCTGTTTTACTTTATCGAATGGACAATGTGATACGTGGATAGCGCTCTAACTGGACGAAAGCCAAATGAGATTGGAGACCGCGTCACTGAAATTCACGCGGAGGGTGGTAGACAAACACCGTTCGCTATTCAAGAACCGGCCAGGAGAGGATGCGACGAAGTCCGTCGAAGTATAAATTACCAGAGATAGAAATAATTGAAGCTCTAAATGTGAACTGATTAATACATTTCTCTGGTGGTTTAACGGAATAGAGCTGCGTTCTTTAATGAGTTTCGCTGACCACATGGGCCCTTAAGGTTTCTGAACTATAGAGTTGTCAGCATGCAAGGCTTCAGAGATTCACCATCGTCCGCAGCGGTTGTGACTGAAAATCTTGAGTCTTATTCTCTCAACAACTAACCTGGGCCGAGGCAACAGGGGCGTGGGCTTGATTGTCAGTTGGCACGCTGTTTAAACAATGTTCTGCATCCGAGATGGACACAGCTCTGGCAATGATTTCTACATCTCATAATCTTAATTTTTGATGCAAATGTTTCTTAGTGATGAGTTTATACTGAGTCTTAGGTTTGTTTTAGCATGATTATAATCTTGTATTTCTGAATTTAACACTTTTGTAGCTTCTAAATAAAATGTAAAAAATGGATGATGATGAAAATACACATAGCCGTCATTCAGATCAATCTCTCTCAGACCTGTTACAGAATTCCTCCGAAATGCACGCAGAGACGCCCCATAACTTGTGCGGCATATTACAACGATTATTAGATTACTTTCCAAATCATGCAGAAACGTCATTTAATAACGATCAACCTCCAAATAGTTACGATTTGCAACAACTAGAAACGATAATAGAACAAAGTCTAACCGTTGATTTGTGTAATCAGTTGCAGACCGTGATAAATAGAAGCATTCAGAGGACTCAACAAAGCGGAGGGGTGTTAAACGATTCTGGCGGCACTATGTCCTCTACAGGCAATGCCGATGTGGGGAGTCGACGGACTCTCTGCATCGAAACCCCTTCTGACACCGAACAACCGTCGACTAGCACTATGGCTAATAACCGTGAACCGAGACCTTCAGACGCTACAGAAACAAGACCCCCGAACATCGACACTCTGATAAGACGCGGAGGGTTCGTAAACGGATATCACGTCATGCCCCGTCCACGATTTAACGGAGTGAAATTGCGAAGGACGATGAATATGCATGAAATAAGGTCTATGGATTTAGCAACGTATCAAATTTTGTTACACGAAAAAAATTATGAAATAGCGTCTTTTGCTAGACAAATTGGCGGTGACTATAGCATCATTAATTTAACAATGGAGGGTGAAAGCTTGAAATCACCGGTAAACGTCATCTTAACGCCTGGCAATAATTACGACGTTAGCATTTTTACCGAACAAATTGAGAAAATTTTACAAAGCAACGATCAGTTAATGTCCGACGACAAGGTCGAGATTGAAGTTGATGTGGCCATGAACAGACAAGGAGGACGAAGGCGTAAACTCACAGAAATACCTTTGCAGCAGGTGATTAAAAGAAAAAAGATGAGTTTATTCTGTCCTCTAAATACGACTAATAAACTATGTCTGTCTATCTGTCTCGCCCGGTTTCTCGACCCACAACTTCCTGAGAGCGAGTTAGAAGGTAGTGCGGCTGTCATCCAAAACAACGCAGGGTTTTCGATCCAAGACAAGATCGGACTTCACGATATAGCAAAGTTTGAAAATCTGCTAGACGTCAAAATTGTAGTTTTTTACAGGACGGACGGGGGTGTTTTAGAAACGTTCAAAAATCATGATGAACCACATCCTAAGACAGCTTTCCTTTATTTACACGACGAGCATTACTACATGATTCTGAATCTGAAGGCGTTCATTGGTACTGTCTTTGTATGTCAGTTCTGCTATAAAGGTTATGAAAAAATCAAAGATCACCAATGCAAGTACGTCTGCAACGTCTGTTTTGATCGAGATTGCTTCAAATACCCAAAAAGAACCATTCACTGCCCCGATTGTCTACGCTATTGTAATTTGAGCTACTGTTACGACGAGCACAAGAAAACTCAACCCGGCAAAGAGAAATCGCCTTGCGAGTCTATAAAATATTGTAAACTATGTAACAGACGGTACGAAATTATAGGACCCGTCAATCGACACGAATGCTCTCCTTTCAAATGTTACGATTGTGGGGAAAAGCTGCACGACGGGGGAGTGCATTTCTGCTACATACAGCCTCAACCGCCCAAGGAACCTAGTGAACGGTATATTTTTTACGACTTTGAAACGCGGTATGAAAATGGGAAGCATGTCACAAATTTTGTTTGTGCTATTACTTTTGATGGTGAATGATTTGTATCTGAAGGCACCAACTGTGTGGAACAGCTGATCAATCGATTCAGACAACTCCGATACAAAGGCTACTGTTTCATCGCCCATTACGCTTCCAGATTTGACTCTTTTCTAATTCTAGAGTATTTTTGCAAAGCGGGGGTTACTCTCGACATCATCATGCAGGGGTGTAAATTAATCTTCATGTACGACGAGCCTTTTGCACAGCGCTACATAGACAGCTACAGTTTCATCCCGATGGCTCTGTCTAAGATGCCTGAGGCTCTAAACCTGACCACGAAGGAAAAAGGCTACTTCCCCCATCATTTCAATAGGGTGGAAAACGCAAGTTACGAGGGCTCTTACCCCGACAAAAAGTATTACGGGTATGAAAACATGTCGGATAAAAACCAGATAAAGTTTGACGCTTGGTACAGCACGGTCTCAGGTAGATTCTTTCGTTTCAGAAAAGAGTTGTACGAGTATGGTGTGAACGATGTAGTCTTATTATGTGAGGCTTGCATGAAGTACAGAAAAGCGTTCATAGACTGCACTGAACTTGACCCGTTCAACTTTACCACTCTCGCGAGCTGTTGCATGGGGGTCTTCAAAACGCATTACCTTGACAGAGACACATTGGCTCTGACGCATAACAACATGTACGTACAACACAACAAGACATACTCTAATGCATCGATCGAATGGCTTGAGTATGTGAAAAAAAACCCGAAACGTCGACATTTGCCACGCTCTAAATCACGGCGAAGTGCAAATAGGCCGTTACTTTTTAGACGGTTACTACGAACTGAATGGGGAGAGGTACGGACTAGAATTCCGCGGATGTCTCTCTAGCGCGGATTTTGAAACTGCTACGAGCCATAATACCCACCCTGTCCAACATACCTTTTGCGTTCTCAGGAGACAGTTTTGGCGACAAGGTGAAATTCTGCAAAAGCAGCGTGCGGATTGAAAATAGAGGTTCTCTCTAGAGATGTAGATGGAACAAAATGAAGCGCAGACCCCACCGGTGATGGAGTTTATGAGTACTTATTGACTCCTGAAAAACTAAAGCCTAGAGAGTCATTGTACGGCGGACGATGTAATGCATGCAAATTGTATTACAAAACGACCGACGGCGAGAAAATAAGCTATGTGGATTTTACCAGCTTATACCCCTTCTGTCAGGCTAGGAAAAGCTACCCGATCAGACACCCTCAAATCATTTATAAAGATTTTGAACCAATTGAAAATTATTTCGGACTCGTCAAAGCGACCGTGTACCCCCCTCGCAAATTAATTCTAATTCAAATTCAAATTAATTCATCCAATTCTTCCATTCAAATGCCAAGGAAAGCTAATGTTCCCGTTATGCCGCACCTGCGCGCATGATGAAAACCAGACGACCAGCTGCACCCACTCTGATGAGGAGAGAGCTCTCTCGGGGTGTTGGGTCAGTATCGAACTTTTAAAGGCGATCGAGAAGGGTTACGTAGTAGCCAAAGGTCGTGGTCACACGTGGTCACAGATGCCGACAAAGCGGCTTACATCCGGGAATATTATGAAAAAGAGGGGATCCGTCTCGACCCTGAAAAAATCTGTTACAACCCCGCGCAGCGGGCTATAAATAAATTACTTCTCAACAGTCTTTGGGGGAGGTTCTCCATGAGACAGGATTTACCATATACCACCCTTGTGAAAGATCCTGAAGATTTCACCAGTATCGTTTTTGGTAAAACCGATACTTTGAAATTTTTCACATTCGTCTCAGACGATGTCGCCCTTGTCCAACGGCAGCCCCGCAAAGAGGACGTTCGACAGACTCGAGATATTAACGTGTTTATAGGTGCGTTCACGACGGCTCATGCGCGACTAGAGTTGTACGACCTGATGGACAAACTCGGTGACCGTGTTTTATACACGGACACAGACAGTTTAATTTTTGTGTCTAGGGACGGTGATTGGATGCCGCCTCTGGGTGATCATTTGGGAGAGCTGACGGACGAAATAGGGGACGATGATCACATAACGGAATACTGTTCTTCCGGACCGAAATCGTACGGATATCGTACCGCCAAAGGAAAGGTTTGCATGAAAGCTAAGGGTATAACTCTGAACGCTAAAAATTCCCAAGCTATCCACTTAGACACACTGATTGGTCTGGTTAACAGCTATGTGACGTCTCGCAATAATACGCAATACATCTTGGCACACTCCGAGAACATTGTGAGGAATAAAAAGCTTCTCACACTGCACAATAAGACCATTGACAAAAAGTTCAAGGTGGTGTATAATAAGCGCAGACTCTTACCTGATTTCAGCACTCTTCCTTATGGCTACTGATACGACTATGCATAGAGGGGTTCAGGACGCTTCTGATTTTGACTTTAGGCTGCAACATCCGTTCTTCTGCGTTATCAGCGGCCCCAGCAACAGTGGGAAAACCTATTTTGTAAAAAGCTTGATGGAAAATGGGTTAAATATGATTTCTCAAAAAATTGAAAACATTGTTTATATTTACAATTGTTGGCAACCTCTGTATGATGAACTGCTTAAATTGTATGACATTAAATTTGTTGAAGGAATACCGACGTCTCTGAATGATGATCATTTACTCCCCGTCAACAAGGCTAATCTTTTGATTTTGGACGATATGATGAGCGAAGCTAGCGGGAACGCGCAAGTCCAAAAAGTCTTCCCGCAGTTTGTACATCATCGTAATCTTAGCGCCATTTATATTGTACAGAATTTATTCGCTTAAGGTAAATCGAGTAGAACCATCAGCTTGAACACCAACTACCTATTTCTTTTTAAAAATCCACGTGACCTTAATCAGGTGATGGTGCTCGGGAGACAAATGAATCCGACAAATGTGAAGTACTTTATGGAGTGTTATCAAGATGCAACCAGTAGGCCTTACGGATATCTCATGATAGACTATAAAGCGAAAACGCCCGAACAGTACCGACTCAGAACAGATCTGCTTTCCGATCGCCAAGTGGTTTACCTCCAAAAGAAAAAATTGTGATCATGTCCGTCAAACTTTGTAAACACCTACCTCTGTTAAAGTTGCTACATAAAGCCATGCCTAAACAGCGACGTCTTATTTTACAGTCATCGTCCGACGAGTTCATTTTAGCACTCTGCAAAGTAGCTTTAAACATCCTTTATGGAACGATTCCGGTCACTAGGCAGCAGTACCGAAAACTGAAAAGGAGAAAATCAGATATTAAATTTCTCGCCGATAAAAAAAATCAGTGTAAGCGCCAAGAAATGCTTTGTCAACCAGAGCGGGGGGTTTCTTTTACCACTCCTAAGCGTGGCCGTACCCTTTATTTCCAGTCTGATATCGGGTAGACAGGGTTAAGCATGGAGTATAGCGAAAAGATGTATCTTGTTCCTCAGAATCAGTTGGAAAAGATACAATCAACGCCCCCGCGTGAGAACATTCAACAGTTTGTAGAAAATGATCTGGATAAAGCCATAAGGAACATTTTATTCAGAAATGATTTGGATCAATGTGAAAAGGCTAAACTCTACTCAAACATCCTAACCAGGTTTTTAACGATCGTTAAACAAGGTGATCGCGAAAGTAGTGTTTTAACGCTAACGTTACCGCCTCCTGACCCCGGTCATAAAGACGATCGACTCATCGTTACCCCGAAGACAATGGGGGTGCGGAAGATGTCGTAACCGAAGTTCTGAAGAACGTGCCATCGAGAAGTGTGAAAAACAGCCGATACATATTAGACAAAATGTCTAAAGCTAAATGTGTGAGCGCATGGAACGAGTCGGGGGAATTAGTGTTTAAGGGTAAAACCGTAACAGGTTCGCACATGGTCGATTTGATAAAAAATGTCACCGCGCCGCACCAGGTCCGCAATGACAGAAGACCTCTAGGATGGACTGAGTTTTTACAGGCGTTTGCAGAATTAAACATACCGTTTTCTACGGTACCTAATCAGCACATTAGACGTACAATCAGTTCTTTAAAAAACACACCAGGTGCTGTCAATCGGACATCTGAGCCTGAGTGGTCTTCTAAAAAAAGCGATTAAAAAGAGACTTTCACGTACTATAACTGATGAACCCGCGTTCAAATTGCTGACTCTCGATCGCAGGCAATGGTTGGAATTTTAAAGTCGCTTTAAATGTTATGTATACCTATTGTTAAAATAAAATGTCTGTGAAACCGATGTTATTGTTTAAGCGTTTTTATTTATGCTACATAAATGTATTACATGTCTGCACACAATGAATACACAAAAACATTTTTTCATTACAAGCGTGAGATCTCAATTTTTTCACAAAGAGCGAAACCATTTTATCATTTTTAATATGATCGTCGCTGTACAAGTTCATCACATAGTTATAGTCTCGACCCCTGGCTAAATGATACAGGAAAAACACACAATGCTGACCGCACACATCCGACATAAAATCCTGGACGCGTTTGGTAGAATATAACGTGACGCGAGCGTTGGTTGTTAAAAAAATTTTGATGTACGTTGGAAAGCGGTCGCTGTCGGGGTTATTGCCGAAACTGTCGAAAAAACACGCAGACCCCTCTCGATCTAAATAAATGGCTATCCAGTGCTCACCCTCCAAGTTCGATGGGTCTGTGTTAACGATGGTCATTGCAGGTAAGCTCCTTAGAGGGGTTTCAGGCAGGTGATTCCACGGAAGAACGCCAAGAAAATTAGTGTTACACGATATTTTGTCCATAATAGCCGTGAGTTGTAAAGTGTTCATTTTTTCTGATCAGTAGTAATCGAGCAGGATCTGTCTGCGGTTAGACACTTCAATGATGCTGTCAAACACTGCGTACACTACGAGGTTAATAGTATGCGCCAGCGGTTGTTTGAAGCGTGCTTCGAGTCTGATATTGCCCGACTTGATGAGTGATATGTGCTGCCCACAGTCTTCATCTGGCGTAAGATTAAAGGCGTAAAGCGAATAACCTTTCAGAAAATCCTCCCTGTTGATAGAGAAAGCCTGATTTTTAAGATGTCTTCCGGTCGCGGTAGCCAACTGATAAAACTCTTGTACGGCTGATCCCGTGGAAAAGTCCGGCTGCAGAGGTTTGGCGGGTATTTGTTGACCGTCTACGTAGATGGCCAGGAATTCCAAATCGTAATGTTTAAACGTGAATGGGTTTTTATCATAGACTCCTGTGAACGTGTCGTTATCCACCATAGCCAGAACGATAGATTTCGGTAATGTCCCCAAAAACAAATTTTCCTGATTCGATACACGGGACCCTGCGGGTATGAAGAAATTTTTCAGACATACCCTATCTATAGGGTACTTGGCAGTGGTCGTGAGCAAGGTCTGGGCATGCGTATTTAATTTATAGGCAGCATCCTCGCCGGTCATCAGACAAAATTCATCTTTGCCTCTGATCATTCGTATTTTTATGTCGACTCCATTTAGCATTAATTTTTCCTGAAAGAAAATATCGCTGTGAATAGGAGCCAGCAGCTCCACGACTTTGCTTCCGGTAGTGTAGCGAGATCTCTTGGTCAGTCCATTGTTGCGCCCCGCAGGATCGGTTTCGTCCATGTTACCGGAAGTGTCTTTGAAAAACAGACCCGCTGAGAAAAGCGTCTCCAGCGTATCTTTGCTGTAGTTGATAAGACTTTCGATGATACATCGGTAAGGGTAAGTGCTCGAGCTCTGAGATATCAATCGATCGCAGAGACTGACATCGACTTGTGAAAATATAGTAGCACCGGGGTAATTTATTAGGGCTACCTTTGCAGTGTCTGCTATATCTGCACCGTTAGGTTTTGTGATTTTAAGTCTCAGAAAGAGTAGCGTGTTATTTAGGTCTATGTAATCCTCGCCGGTCCCCGCGATGAAGAACTCCAGAGGTGACGATTCCGATATCGCTGATAAAGGAGGAATAAATAGGCATTTTTCTCAATAACCGTTTGCGTCAATGGTACTGTAAACAAATCCAGCTATGACTTAATACACTCCCCCGACATGCGATGCAGTAGAGCCATGTTAGAATATGGTTTTTACAAATCTCGTAGTCGAAATGTTTCTCTTCACAGGCTTCTTAGGCCTTCTGCTCGTGACTGAGACCTTCTTGGGGGCGCGCTTTGTTTTCTTTGTTTTCTTTATTGAATGACCACGCCTTCTTATACCGGGAGGCTTAGTCAATCTCTTATGTGCCATGACCATGAGACCCGAGCCGTCTTGAGCTTTGGGGTTATCGCTAGATGATCTTGACAACACGTTTGAAATAACGTCGATCGCAATATTTTTAGCAGCCGATTTTAGGTGGGGTTTAGCTATGCTGAAACCTCTTTTTAACAATGGTACCGCTAACCTAAACAGTCCTCTGAAAAGGCCTTCTAGGCCAGACCCCTACATAACCGCACCCCCCGCATATCCGGGCAGTCCGCAACCGGCCTGATTTCGATAATAATCGATGTAATCAGAGGTGTTCGTCCCACATGATGTGTAATAAGCCATTTTTTTAAAACCCAGATTGTTTCGCGGGTTTAAAGTGTAGCTTTACAATGACTTTCCCGTAAGAAAATGGTATTTCACGGTTTTGGTCGTCCTTTAATTCTATGGTAATGTCCGTGATGAGCGACTTGTTGACCGACACGTATCTGACACTGACGACATCTTCGCCATCCCTCGTTATATGTACGCATCTTAAAAGGGGGACGTACGAATCCCCCACTGATTGGTATTCAATAATATCGGTATAAACATACATGGTGTAGAAACCTCCGTTGATATCGGCTTGGTGAGGTGCGTCCGTAATAATCGGCTTTGTAAAATCAGCTTTTTCATGATAGTTGGACTGTCCTAAAGCTTTGCTGGGTTTTACTCCTAAAATAGCTGCTAGTTTACTGTTAAAGCTCAACAAAATGTTGGGCTTCGCTATCAGTTGAACTTTGTTTTTTAATTGATCGTAAGCCATTACCCCTGTTGGAGCAATAAGTTCAGTTATCGCCTGATTCACAGAGCGAACACTCTCATAGTACCCTCCTTTTATCTGAAGGCTCTTTATCGCAACAAGCCCTGATAGCCCTTCTTCGGTGGGTTTATCATGTTTCATCGTCGGTGTAGCATATACGATTAGTTCGAAATGTCCATCGTCGTCACTCAAGGTGTACCAGGATCTAGGATATTCAATCTCTGCGAGACCTACTTCCCACTCTCCTTTAAGGTTTAGAGTTTTTGCTAACCTGGTCGTATAACTAGATATACGATTTTCAGGATAAACTGTCAAAGAAGCTGTCAAAGTTTTACCGTTGACGGTAAAAAATTCCTCCGTGTAGTTCTGCTCATACCCCTTGGCGAACGGACCTCTAACTTTAGAAATCCTGACCACGTCCCCTACTTTATATTTAAATAGGGGTTGATCGTTCTTCTTCACGCATCCTTACAGGTTTTGAAACACATCGTTTTCATTTTCTTTGTTGACATCCACCGGTCTCATCTTAACCCTCTGGGGTCGAAAAACGCGCCGGCGCGGTTTGTGGCCTTTTTTCTGATAACGCCAAAAAGAACTTCAATTTCTCTGTCATTTCTGATCGTACAGATAAGAGCAATACATCAATGGAATCTGTAAGGAATTCACTTTTATGTGTGTACACTCATAGTAACAACAACACTCTGTAGTTTTGTGAAATAAAGCAAACAAACAGGGTATGCAGTCTGCCGCGTTGTTGTCTGTGATCGTCATTAAGAAATGCGTCACTAAAATGAACTAAAACTCAGCGAATACTCCACACAGAGACATGAGAGAGATATCTATAGAAAGCCTGATATGTCTACTTTTAAATGGAATGTAAGTCTTATCGAAAACAAATATCATGTGTTAAAGTAATCTGTATGAAACCAACCCCATGTCCAGTCTTTCTCGTCAGACCTAATTATTTTTAATTTGTTCATGCCCACGAGCTGCTTTCGGTTTGTTATTATAATCAGCCACGTGGAGGCGCACGTGGCGAACCGCCCACATCAACGTAAACAAAGCGGGAGACTTCACTTCATTGTTCATCTCGGCTACTTGCAAGTGAAACGTTATGAAGTATGTTTCATTTCATTGCATCGAAATGTTTGACGACGCCAGGATGTTTTTAATGTTCTATAAAATAAAAATGACGCGATATAGTAATAGTGTTTACACAGTGTTTACACTGTAACACTGAATGATAGAGTCTAAGATTGTTTAGACAAAACTACTGTCATATACTGTGTTTCACGAATAGATGTTTATGATGTGCTTAACAATACATTAGTTTCTCAGACATAAAATGGCTTTGTATTGGATAAGACACAAAGCATGCTTGTGTTTATGACTATAAAATCATATTTATTTATTTATTTATCGTATAACAATAGGATACTATTAGTTTATTATTAATACTATGTTAATGAATAGATGTTTAACGTGCTAAACAATAATAATTAGTTTCTCAGATATAAAATGCCATTTTTTAAAGATAGTGTGAAGCATGTGTGAGTCTATGACTACAAAATCATACTATATGTATATATTACAGATGCTCCTGATATTAACATGCTCACAGATGTTTTTTTTTTGTTTTGTTTTTTTTCTAGTGATCTGATTCCTGCACCACAGATGAATGCCACACGAAGAGTACTGTACCCACATCAGATGTTCAACTACACTGATTTTTTTTTATTGTAAAACAATTTCCTGGACTACTGATGATGAGTTTTGTTTCTTAAATCCATGGAAAGAAGCAGCAATCACTTAAATATCAGGTATAATTTACTTGTTTCACTTGTTGAACAGAATTCAGAAAACAGTTTTCAGGAATGACACAAAGTCTGTTCACGTCTCTATGGTTAGATCAGTGTAGTCAATAATGTGCTTTTGACCTTCATTTTGTATGTTTATATTATACTGTGTTGTAAATAAAATACAAATAGTCTAAAACTCCATTCTCTGAATCTCTCATTGTTTCTACCTGACAGTCACAGTCTCGTTGATGGGCCATTAGAGGAGGGCCTTTTGTCTCTTTTGTGTGAATCACTAAATATTCATGGTCGTTGTCACTCCCTCGCATATTCCCTTTCAGTCACAAAACATGTTTTAGAAAATTGAAATCAATCTATTATTTTCTGTAAACAAGTGAATGAGATGATTTTCACATCATTTTGTAGAAAAAACTCTAGACAACCACATCCAGTTCTCAAAAGTCTTGTGGACTAATGTTCTGGATGCGTTTCATGGTCTTATTTCAGTGACTTAAAGATTTTAGTTTTTCACTAACCACGCATAAATGTTGTTTTCTCAAAAACACAAACATGTACATTCATGTTTCTTACATATTATTGTAGCCCAGTTTGTGCTGATTACAGTGTAGCCAGACTTTAGCCATTAATATGTTTTTAAGATACTGAAAAAAGCACAAATGTGAGGGCATGTCAAAACTTCTCCAGGGCCCCAACACACCCTCAGACCCCAGAAGGTTAATACTACGATGGTAGCTGGTGTTGTACCCCTGCATAATATCTTGCAAAACATCTACGTATCTCCGTGAATTTGTGGCTGTTAAAAATCTCCACATGCGTGATTTAAGCGAACGATTAAATCTCTCCGCCACGCTAGCTTTTAGGTCGGTAGCAGTAGCGAAATGATGAACGTCATGTTTTTTCATCAAACCTTGAAAATGTTTGTTAAAAAATTCTGTCCCCTTATCCGTCTGTAATTTCTTCGGAAAGCGCCCCTCTTCAAGTATAGACTTGAACGCTTTCGTAACCTCGACCCCGCTCTTATTCTTTAGTGTTCTAGCCCACGCATACTTACTAAATACATCGATACAGGTGAGCAAATATTTATTATTATCGTTTTCCTTGGAATAGGCCGACATGTCTACGAGATCCGCTTGAAACTGCGTATCAGCCCCATATACCACAACTCTATTGCGTTTGTAGTTTATAGGTGCAGCTCTGTGTAATGTATATGCGTCCTCCCCAGCCAACCAGTCTGAAACCTCCTTATCGCTCAGACGAACTCCGGTATCCTTTAAGACGGCATCCTTTAATCGTTTTTTACCCCCTAATGACCCAGGGTTGGAAGGGGTGTAATAAACTTTTTTCATGAGCTCGGACATGTTGACGTTTCAATTCTCCGTAAAAGAATAACGTGTACAAGCATTACGTCAAAGTCTTTTATTAAAAAATAATGATATAGTAAATGAAATAGTAAGCAAGAAAAGGATTCAAAATGGCTACAAGAATATATTTCAAAATGGTTACACAGCAACAAGAATATATTTAAAAAAAATGATTACAAGAATATGTTTTTAAAATGGTTACGTTGGTTACAAGAATAGGATTCAAAAACATATATTCATGATAATGAACGGTTACATGATAATAAAATCAGATAGAATGTTGTTACAGATTGTCTAGTAAGTAAAGACAATTTACACACGACATATAGTTGCGATCTAGTATGTAGTTTACCAGAATCTCTACTATTTTATCAACCTTGTTTTTCTGATTTTTTGAAACAAGTTTCAAACATAAATCTGTTACATACGTACACAGAGAACCTCTTCATCGGATGACGATATCTCATCTAGAATTTTTCTAAACATCACAGGGGGAGGGGTGGAACTGTTTACACACGTCTGTCAATTCACTCCATGAATCGGTCAGACTTCTTACAACGTCCATTTGTTTCTTGAGGTTTTTTACACGCCTCGTTTGTCCATCGTAATCTTTCTCAGGGTCACACTCTCGCTCGATGATCGTAAGCAACATTTCAATCATTTGAGCTTTATAACGGGGAATAATCACAAAGTCTCTGAAAAAATTCATTACGCTACACACGCACCACATGTTGTCGCTGTCACGCTCAGAGTGCTGGGGGGCTGCTTTGCCAGAGATCCACGGCATCGTAAATGACTTTCTTGTAGGTCTTGTCCTGCAGCAACTTCTCCCTGATTTCTTGCAGTTTTGCAACGATGTATGGTTCTTCTCTTAATTCGTGCAGGATGGCTCCGGTAGTTCCTTGAATCCTCAGAATGTTGTTGCTCATCAGACCACAACGTCACAGAGTGAAGTCGATAATGGTCTGAAAATCGGGTTTGAACAGTTTGCGGGTCAGCTCATCAAAACGTGAGTCAAAATAGTATGAAGAGGGTTCAAACAGACAGGAATGTTGCAGCTGGCTTGGGTGGTCCATCGCACACCCCTCCCACTCGTCCTTCAGTTTGTTGTCGATGATGTGTTGCAACAGCAGCATGATCGTGGTTTTTATAATTTTGAACCCAGCCTCGCTGAAACATCCGTCTGTGGTATCGAACCCTGTGTGAGTGGAGGTAGTACACATAGTCTTCAGGTAGTGTTGTGGTTTTCCCTCTTCTCGTCAAAGAATTACTCTTGAGTCTTGGGTTTTGATGCCAAAAGATAGACTTTATTGCCGAGACAATCAAGCCGAGTTGTCTATAGAGAACTGAACTTTACTTGGTTGAGGACCGCTTTTATACTGGTCTAGTCACGCAAGCATGTCAACTAAATCATTGGGGGGGTGCCCCCTAAGGTAAACACTTCCATGGGAAACAGATGGTTTTCCTTAACGGCCTCTTAGTGGCCCCTAAAGTAACATGAGATATGGCTCTGCTAGTGGGGCCCAAATATTAATCATATGGGCTTGTCTATTTTTTCCATACTTATGGGCCTCTTACACCAATATAGAATGTGCTAGGCCCAGCAACATATAAGTAAGACTCTAATAGTAAATTAATTTGGACACAATTCCTTTATATTTTAGTTAAGAAAATCTTCCTCATATTCCCCCTTTGAGACGTTTACGTCTCACCTTCTCCGGAGTGCTGCGTCAAGATCCAGCCTCTTAATAATTACTACTCAGTGACAAAAATAAAGTCACTATGTTTCATTATCAATTAACTAAATCATGCCACGGCATTCCGGAAGATGTTAGGGCCAAACATCTCCCCTCTTATCTTTTTGGCTAGAAGGGAGTAAAAGACCCTGACACCTTAACATACCCTTCCATTTAACATAGATTGTTGAAGCATGTGCGTGCAGTTGGTTTGGCCTTGACTGTGGTTATCACAGTTACGTAAAATACATAAAGAACAATGAAAATAAGAGTACATAAGAATAATACTAAACCAAAAAGAGAAACCAAAACAAAATATATACAATATGAAACAAAATAAAACATACATAACATAAAGATTTAGGTTACAGATACATTTGTCTTAATTTTCATCTGAGGAACTCGAAATCTGATCTACCAGTTGCAAATTCAATGCTGTTCTGTAAAGCAGGTCCCCATAATATTCATGTTTAATCAGATTCCTTTTTCATCTTTGCAATACCTTAACATGTCAATTTGTTTAAGTGTGGCCTTGATAACTAGGGATTTTAATAATGGTAGTACACAGCAAAATAGTAATCCTCCTATTCCGATTGTCACTCCCAAGAGTATTCCTAATTTTGCTAGCCATGCTCCCCATGATCCTAATTTTAAATCAGACTAATTCCATTTTTTTTCATCTCTTCTAGCATTAGTTGCCATTTCTACTTGTAATTCCTTAAGTTTGGTCATGGCTTTTGTAAATGCTCCTTCTGGTGCTGTATTGTTAGGGATATATTTATAACATAGGTCTCCTAATAAGACGCACACCCCTCCTTTGTCAGCTAGCATCCACTTAAGGGCTAATCTATTTTGCCATGTCATTTTACTGGTTGCATCTATTTATTCTCCTAAAGAAATTAATGCTCCATTGGTATAATTAATGGACCTTTGTTGATTGTAGTATATGTATTTTATCCATTCTGTATTTTTATTTTGTGAAATCCAAATGAATATTGGTTCAAGACCTGATTTGACTTCATCTCGTGCTTTGAATTGATTCGGTATACCTCTGGGTTGACCTATTGAATCTATATATACTTTAGGATCTGGTATATAATTTCTCTTAACTGTGATTAATTGTTTCCTTTCTCCCTAATGAGGATTTCCCATTCTATTATATGGAGTTCTTGCACTAATCGTACTCTCGTGCACTTTCCTCTCAATCTTAGGCCGGTAAGGCAGGTAAAAGTTTTTTGTTTTTCACAAATCCAAAAAAGGTCAGCTAATGCTATAGTTTGATGCTTATATATGTCTGGCGCGGGTAATGATATAGTTTGATTTCTACAGGTTTTAGCTGGACTTATCTGTTCTCCTTTCCTTGTTCCTGACGCCCGAAGGGATGGAAAGTCTTTAGAATCATCAACATTTCGAAATATCGTTGTATCCAAATTCTAAACGACACTGCATTTCCCTTTGAATTGTCCCACATTTACAACCCCTGTGGGTTTACTAAAGCCCTCATATTTTTTGCTGTAGTCTATGGTGTACCATAGTGGAATCTATACTTGGTCAACTTGTATTTTCAAATCTTCAGTTATATCTAAGCTTCTACATTTAGCTCTCAATCGAGGTATATGCTTGTAGAATGGTTTTTGTTTAGCATTGCTTAGGGAGCCTAGGCACTCAGCTGGACAAAAAGGTCTTAAGTCTTTTCCAAATGACAAAAGTTTCTGTTGAATTCAGCACTATGTTCATAACTGAATAGATTAGGGACTACTATTACTTGGCTCATCTGTGTTTTAGAACAGAATAGGCAGTCTTTTTAGTTTAACGGTTGTGAAAGTTGCCCAATTATCATTAATTGTTTGTGCTGTTTCCCATAAACATTTAGCTTGGTATCGTCTTCCTACATGTCATAATTCTCTTCAACATTCCTATGTTGTTTTTCATACAATCCTGGTTCAGTTGTAGTCGAGATTGAGCTATTATTCCCTTTCTGACCCTATATCTATCATAAGTCTCCCATGTGGACCAAAAATCCTCTACCTTTGTATTCAAGTGTGGTGACCAATACCCTTGTTGCTTAACTTTTCTTGTCACTTCCCCCTTTCGCACAACAGTCAAAACCATGGGCATCTTTCCCCCACATATACATTTTACTTCAGGGGAGAAGTAAAATATCCTGCCTCCCTACTCCTTTTAATATTAAAGTTCTTTCATGACACAGTTTTACATGTCTTCTTCATTCTCTAATTCTGTCTTTCTTTCTCGTGTTCTCCCTTCTTGTCTGCTCCACGTTTCCTTCCCCCTTTTGTCCATCTTCACCAGGGTGACTCTTTGCGAGTCGTTGCAATGGTCTTTCCCTCGTTGGCAAGGGAGGGTCGTTACTAGCACGCCCTTAATCCCTCACTCCATGCTGTGTAGGGTTGTTGAAGCTAGTTGGCGTGTTTTAGGGAGAGAGATGTGGTCCCGTTTTGCTGATTAATGTGATTTTCCCCTTGAGATCATAACTGCATACACTGGTGGGGCAAACCTTCCCTGGCCTTGATAGAACTGCTGTTGTCTGTAAATGGAAACTTTCAGAGGTCTTGATTAGTGATATCAGGCATGTTCAATTTTTCATCTGGCCAGTCGTCCTTTTCGGTGAGACCTGTAGAAATGTCAAGTGGGTTGAGGGCTGTCCTGGCCCCTTTTTGGCTTCTCATACATCTGTTTGCAATCCATTGTATTAGCATAAAGAGCAGGGTTAATACCCATTTTCTATAATAAAGAATTTGGCTTTATTAAATTGTTTTCATCCTTACTATTTTTGATTAATTTCAATGTTATTCTCAACAATTTGCTAATTAAGTTTTCTTTTTGTTTTATAAATTTAGTCCCTCTATCACTGGATACATTTTTTGGCCTATTTTGTTCAATAGCATAGGCTGTTTACCCTGGAAAACACTCAACCCACTTTATTAATGTTAACAATCAGAAAGACAATATTTTATCCTTTTGACACAGAATCAGCTCCATCATGGGATGCTGAAAAAGTTAGCTGTGGGGTGGACAGAGCAAGCTTCCTTGCTTTGCCTTCCCACGTAATACGCTGCGCAAGTGTGGCACTGTTTTTCTTTCCGCCACAACAATAACTTAGGTGCTGACCAGGAAACTTAACCAATTCATCCAGGGTCATTTTAAGGGCATAATCTGCCCTGTGGGCCCACATTTCAGTTTTTGTATACAGCTGTTTTGGCAATTTAATTGATTTGCCTCAGTGTCTCGTCAGACATCTTCTTTCACTCCATGTCACACCATTGCACACCATCATTCACACGTTTTCACACCCTTTCACACCCCACTCTTAGGCTAAAATCAATTTTTACTTTTGTGCAACCTCTTTTTTTCAACAAAATTTAATAAATTATTTTGTTTGGAATAATTAGCTCAGGTACTGTGCAATTGAGAAAGCCGATTGTAATTTCTCAAATGTCACATGTTTGTCTACTTTGAATTTTAGTCATGCTATCTAAAAAGAGGATTGGAGATCTCCACATGATCTAGGATCCATGGCCAAAATAATTTCTATCTTGTTACCCCCAGTGATGACAACATTTGTGATTTCATAATTTTGGAACTTTGCAGACATATTATTCTTATTTAATCTAGTCCTAGAAAATGACCATTAAACAAAATGGAGTGACCAATATTTGTATTTTATTAGCCCTATTTTTGTCTGTTAGAGTCTTCTTCATAAGAACTCCGCATTCTTGTTGACGATTCAGTTGTACCTTTCCCTAGTTTAATTAAATAGCGGTGGTTCCTGCCCGTTCTGCTGAAGAACCACACTCAAAGCCTTTGGTCTTGATTTCAGATGATAGACTTTGTTTACAAAGAGAATAAAGCCGAGAAGTCCTCTGCAGAGCAAATCTAACTAAGTTCTTTGCGTTGCCCCTTTTATACAGCTTTTTAAGGCGTGTTCTATACCTTATGTATATAATAAATTTCTCCCTAGAGTGGAAGAGAGAGGTCCCCCAGACTTGTTTTGGTACAGAACGAGACCCTTGACAGGTCCATATGTTTCTCATCTCTGAGGGTCCACACTGTTTCACCATGCAGGCCTCTGTCTCCCACCAAGGTTTCTAGGCACTATGCCAAATCCAGCTCCATTTTTGTGTGATTAGTAAGATATGCACTCGCTTCTGTCTGTCAAAATTCCTTTTCTTTAAGACCTAAGGCTGGACTGGTAACTGTTGAAAAGCAGATCAAGAATGTTAGTTAAAACACAGAATTCAAAGAACTGCTGTGAGACCAGTGAATAACCAATACTAATTACTCTAATATAATAAACAAATTTGAAGCAGTCTCTATAGTGATCATTAGATATGCAGCACAATTGCATGCAACGGGAAGTGATGAAAGTTCTTCTGTGTAGACCAGTAGTCTGTTGAAGCTGTTTGTCTGTTGCACTGGGTCGTCAGTCTGTGGTGGCCTGATGTGATGTATGGTCTTTGTTGTTTCTCTACCTCCTCTCAGTCTGGCTTTCCTGCCACAGTTTTGCATTTCAAGATGTTCTCTTCATCCTCAGGAAAAGTCTCAAGTGAAAGATTCACCTTTTCCTGTTTTGAGTCAGCCTTTCTCCATGCAGAAGTATGCACTCCTCTTTCTGGAGGGGGGTGGAAAGTCCATCTGCTTCTCCCTCTTCTTCTCTCTGCAGCTTTGTCTTTGCCTCTTCACCACACTGGTAGACAGACTCCAGCACATTGCTTCCTTTTTTCCAGGCACTGTTGTAGCCCTCTGAAACTCTAACACTCAGAGACCGCATTAATCAATTTGACCTTAGTCAAACTTGTGTCTGAGCAATTAGCTCTTTATATAAATTTCACTTTTCAGCCAAATCTTTCAATGGTCCTACCATATAAAACATTCATCTGGTTAAAGCAGCAGTTCCCTTATTCTATTTTAGTAAAGCAAGTTCTTCATTGCAGGAAAATAGCAAGCAGTTTTTCTTTGCAAAAAATGCAGAAAACAGCAGTAATCTACCTTTATTATCTAAGAATATTACAATTAAACAAAATAATAGTTTTTCTACAACAGCATGACATGCCTATAGTAAAAACCATCATCATAATTTTCTTTTAAATTCACATAGATGTTCAGAATAATCTAGTAACGGTGAATGAATTTCCCAACCTACATATATTTTAATCACCAAACTTACATTCTTATTGAGAAATGTCTATGGCTTATGTATCAAAATTTCTATTAATTTGGTCACCCAATCTTGCTCTCATTCAACATTGCTCTCCACAAGTTATCTTTCAGTTAATTCAAACCCGAATCTTTAAAACTCTGTAATGGATTATCTTCCATACTGTCTCCCAGGGATAACAAGATACAAATTTTAGACGTCTTCAGACATAATATATACATTTTTAAGCACGTGCAATCTTATTTATTCATCTATTATGATAAATCATTAAATAATAAATGTATATCTTATTTTTATTGGTCTCTTGCTACAATAATCTTCAAAGGCCATATCTTATACCTATTTATAATAAAATTCATATAAGTCACTTTATTATTTAAAGCTCTGCACTCATTTATCCATGTCCTTTTAATTCCAGGGCTAATACATTCACACTGTCCTTTATTTACAGGATTCATACATTCACACTGTCCCTTGTTTACAGGGTTCATACATTCATACTGTCCCTTATTTCGGGCCCATGCTCCTCTCAAGCGAGGCAACAACTACGCTTCCTCTCTGTGAAACACAGGAGGGGCCGCAGCCGCCGCTCACAAGATGCAGAGTCTGTTACACAATCAACCCCACACATACACTTAAATAGACTACGCTCTTCCTGAGTGACCTGTCAGTTCTACTCGCTCTTTTACTGAAACTTTTCCTCAACACAGTAAAAAAGCAGTACGCTGCAGGATTTTTGCCTACTCCTCCAGCCCTCTGTAACTTCCTAACACCAACAGAGCGTTAACCATAGGACTTAATAAATAAACTTACAAGTTTGCACTCTGTCTTCACTTGAGACCTTGACTCAAGGAAAGGCAACCCTTGCAGTGCCTACCCTTGTAGGACTTTCTTACCCAGCGCTTCTCTTTTAACTCTTTTAATCTACTTCTACTTAAATATAAAAATCTGAATTCACTGTTCTCCTCAAGTCCAACTCAACAGAAAATACAGATCAATGCATGCATTTAGTGCTTTTGGAATCAAAACCCCTTTTCCATTTATTTCAACTCTTTTCCTCCAATTATTACAGTTCGATACATTTAGAAGGATGTAAAGTGTTTGCTCACCACAAGCAAACTCTGGAAAACAACACAACCTAACTATATAAGCAAAAACTGCTTACCTTTGGCCAAGCTGTTGTGTTGCTCGTCCAGAGTCCGCCTGCCGTGGTCCACCTCGCTGTCCTTTCGAATCCTGTTCGTGACGCCAATTATGTTGTGGTTTTCCCTCTTCTCGTCAAAGAATTACTCTTGAGTCTTGGGTTTTGATGCCAAAAGATAGACTTTATTGCCGAGACAATCAAGCCGAGCTGTCTATAGAGAACTGAACTTTACTTGGTTGAGGACCGCTTTTATACTGGTCTAGTCACGCAAGCATGTCAACTAAATCATTGGGGGGGTGCCCCCTAAGGTAAACACTTCCATGGGAAACAGATGGTTTTCCTTAACGGCCTCTTAGTGGCCCCTAAAATAACATGAGATATGGCTCTGCTAGTGGGGCCCAAATATTAATCATATGGGCTTGTCTATTTTTTCCATACTTATGGGCCTCTTACATCAATATAGAATGTGCTAGGCCCAGCAAAATATAAGTAAGACTCTAATAGTAAATTAATTTGGACACAATTCCTTTATATTTTAGTTAATAAAATCTTCCTCAGTAGCTCATGTTGCGGTAGCCAAGTTCTGTGCAGAATTTATCCAAGTCTTCTTTGCGCAGGTCTGGAGATCGGGTGTCGTCTGATGGTATATAATGGACGGCATTATCATTAGGAGCTTTGAGGTTGTAAGGAGCGTAATCGCAACATAAAGAGTCTTCTTCTTGAGACATGGTGGAAATGTGATGTGGGTAGGGCTACTTACTGCTTTTTATAGTGTCTGTAGCAGATGGTCGGGGACGGTAACACCCCTGTGACGTCACCAAGGTAACTCTCAGGGTGAAACAGACGTCTTTTAATTTTGGCATATCTGTTGTGTAATTTGCACCACCTGAACATTTTGTTTATGTCCGCCAAGTGACCTGTCAGCAAATGCAGATCTCGCCACTTGAACAAAAACTGTATGGTGAACATATCATGATATTCCTTATGAGGGTCACCCATCGAATGACCGCTAAGCTTCGTCTTATCTCCGCAGGTTAATACGAACACGCAGTCATCCGGGTTCTTTCGAGAATGATCGCCGATCACTCTGTACCGGATATTCGGATCTACCCCATCCCACTCCGCAATGTACAGAGGCTCTTCCCCGCGATCGTTCAAATCTTTCCAGATACGATTGAAAAATATTTCCCAGTTTTTATCAGGAAATACCAGACAGGAGTCTTGACCCTGTACGAATTCTTTGGACTCGTCAGACGTGTAGAGCGTAACCGTTCAAGACTGTACGTGGAATATGTACCCGAATATACGTCCGCTGACCGGTAAAAATTCATCTCGCACATTGCCCATATTCTCGTGGAGAAACCTTGTCAAACAGACATTACTGTTGTACGGCTTTCTCGGCGCCAGAGTCACATTTTCCATCATCTCTTCGTCCCGTTCCTTCTCAGGGGTTTTAGGTGAGTTTATCACATCCATGTCTATGTATTTCACAGCTCTTTTCTGATTTTCCGCAGAAACGATGGGGCCCCTATTTATCTAAGAGAACCTTGGAACGCAACCTGACCCCCAAAGGATGCCCGCCCGGCAACGGATGCGGGGGCCAGACTGTGAAATCTCCAAAGCATTCCTCAGAGAGCTTCATTTGTCTCCTGTCGTTGGACGGTCACGCACATACGCCGTATTTCTGTAACCCGTCACCGGACGATCATGCACATACACCATATTTCACTACCCCTAAGTCATACGTTGACGCGACACCTGGTAAACCCATCAACCGGAGGTCATTAGAGGGTCACAAGGTCAACACATCCAGATAGAAGTCACGTGGGTCCGTGACACATGTGGCAGTCATGTGGGACAGCCCCCCCAGGTGGGGGAGGGGTAGTGGGTGAGGGGAGGGGTAGTGGGGGGAGGGGAAAGGTCGAAAGGTCAAAGCCATAAATCTTTTTGTCATAAGCAACAGTATATTGACTACTTGTGTGTGTGTGTGTGTATATATATATATATATATATATATATATAATTTACACAGTGAGTGAGTACTGAGTACTTGATAGTTGTAGTTCTTTGTCTTATTGCTTGTAATTAGTTTCTTATTCTTATTTAATCCCTGACTGTTTACTTGTCTTCAGTAAGCTTGAGTTTTTTTTTTTAATTTAGGAAACTGGTGACAAGAATTATGACATTTCTATGGTATCATTAATTTTGATATCATAAAGACCTTATTCAAAGCAAAAAAATATCTATACTGTGATATAAATTTTTACCGTGAAATAAAATTACTTATATCATGACATAAGATTTTGGTCATATTGCCCACCCCTACTCTCGGGGTTTAATTTTTTAACATGATCATATGTTAAAACGTGTTAAAATATGTTAAAAAAAAAAACACAATTTACTGTTTATATCTTGTTGCTGTCACGCTTCAGGCAGGAACAGACGAACAACGACGTAGTGAAACGAACAGTCTTTAATAATCCACGTGGAACAGGAAACACAGGGAGGTAACGATAAGGTCTGACAAAGCAATAGGGAAAACACACGCTATATATACACACAGACTGATTACAAACACAGGTGCAGACAATGAGGGAGAAACCAAAACACACAGAGCTGCAGGAGGAAATGATGGGAGAAACCAACTAAAAAGTCCAGGGGTGTGACACTACCTCCCCCTCCCGGAAGGCGCGTTCTCGCGCCGACAAACAGGGAAAACAAAATGTACCAAGTCTTAGGAGGGGGCTTCGGCGGAGGACGGACTCCTGGGAGGAGGGCAAAAGATGGAGTCCAGGGTGGTGATGGAATAGTCCATGGAGGTGATGACGGAGGGAGGAGCCAAGGAGGTGACAGGAGGGGGCTGGAGCAGGAGGAGCCAGGTGAGACCCAGATCGCAGCCATGATGGAACCCCACGGTGGAGCCGATGGAGGGAGGAGCCATGGTGGAGGAAAGGCTGACGACTCCAAGGGGCCGACTGACGGAGGCGGAGCAGGTGGTGGTAGAGCCCGAGGCGGAGACGGAGAGCCGATGATCCTTGGCGACACCGAGGATCCGGAGGGCCCAGGCGGAGCCCAAAGCTCTGGCGACCAAGGCGGAGACGGAGATCCGGAGGTCCGCGGCGGAGCCGGAGCGACAGAGGACTGAGGCTGTGCCTGCGGGAGGGAGGAGGTCCACAGAGCTGGTGGGACGGAGCGACGAGGCGCAGCCGGAGGAGTATAGTCCCGCGGCAAAGGTGGGGCGACGACTGGTGGGGGTAAATCCCCCTGCTTCAGCCGAAGGAGGATGAATTCCGGATGGAGTAGGGGATCCATGGGGGAAACACAACGGAACCAAAAGACTGGAAAAAAACGAACGAGAAACAAAACTGGGGAAACACGCAAAAAAAAAAAACTGTTTCGGTCAGACCTTCTGTCACGCTTCAGGCAGGAACAGACGAACAACAACGTAGTGAAACGAACAGTCTTTAATAATCCACATGGAACAGGAAACATAGGGAGGTAACGATAAGGTCTAACAAGGCAATAGGGAAAACACACGCTATATATACACACAGACTGATTACAAACACAGGTGCAGACAATGAGGGAGAAACCAAAACACACAGAGCTGCAGGAGAAAATGATGGGAGAAACCAACTAAAAAGTCCAGGGGTGTGACAGTTGCGAATGTTAACTGAAGCTTTGGTCAAGAAAATACGGTGTGAACAGGAAGTCTGCAAGATAGACAGACTTCCTGTTCACACCGCATTTCTTTGAGCAAGAAAATGCGGTGTGAACAGGAAGTCTGCCTATTTAACTCATCTTTACATCTGGACATTTATGAGAGCTTTTAGAGCAGCTCATGAGAAAGAAATGTATCTTGACATTGTACAAAATCATGCAATAAAGTTACAGGTACCTCAGAAAACCTCAGTGGTGGGTACCGCCATGATTAGACATTTAATCTCATTTTATTTTTGTCTTTTAGTTTACTGTCAGTTGCCAGTTGATATTTAAGACACTGCTTACGTATACAGAGGTAGAACATCTTTCTCATGTGTCTTTCGCTTAGTTCCTCATAGTTTTCACACTGTAGCCCCACCCCCAGTTAAACTGTTAGGAGAGAGAACAAGCAGGCACTTAGGTACGGCAGGGTAAAACCACTGACTTTTCTTTCTTTGGTTCCTTTAGATTAACAGTCCAACACACTGTAATCGCAATGGAATGCATATTGAAGAGGTACGTTCAGTCCTGCTTTTATTATATGCTGTTTAAACTGCGATTTTCATATGATGATCCATACCAGAGATAGGAAGTATCTCGATACTTTAGTTTTAATCAGCAATTGGTGGATTACCATTCGATAACAAATCTCTAATAAATCATGGATCAGTTAGTCTTGACTGGCAACGCGATTCGGCTCGCGCGCGCTCCGCCTCTCCGCCAAACGGTTTCTATCAGAGTAATCATTGCAAGTAAGGATGTAACGATATAAAAATGTCTTATTACAATTATAGTGACCTAAATTATCGCGGTTATCAGTATTATCATGGTATTGTTAAAATGTGCTGGTTCAAAAAGTACTGACACATGAAACATTTCACCAACTTTTGTATTTAAATTCAACAAAAATTTACTTTATAAAATTACTTTTTGTTTGCATAAACACTAAAACAATAATTTTACCTATGATGTCTGGATTTTAAATGACAACAGTTTATCTCATACGAAATATTCAAATAAAACTTTGAAAATGTTTCATAAAATGGTAAACCTCACATTTTAGCCATTAAATAAAGAGAAGGGTCAAAATTATATTTGATTAACAAATGTGTATATGTATTTTATCTGATTCATAAATACTTCTAGATACCTATCTGAATTGTTTAATGTATATAACACACATAAGCTTGTTTTTCATCAACCAGTCAAAATTTACAGCAGGGCATGTGTGACCGTCTTGCCTGGGCGGCCTCTCTACCATATTCGAGTAGCTGCACAGTGGAGACAGCGTGTATGAATAGGGTTTCACTGATTTTGCAAGAGAATAAACCATTTCCACAGCAGTGCTTCCAGGGGCATCGTTAGGGCTAATAAGATTTTTCTTTAGCCCTGAATGTTTTGTATCGTTGTATGATTTCTGAGGAATTCACGGAATTTGTTATAGTTTGAATGAATTAATCATAGGTCGGTCGTTACACTTTAAACAAATCGCGATGTAAAGACTACGGCAAACCAGCTGTTCTCCCGTAGTAGACGGCTGCAGTAGAATGTCAAGAAGTGGCAGTTAAAGTCGTGAACGCACAATATGACGTCGGAATGCCGTTGCCGTTCCATCCGTGGCTGCTGCTTAAAGGCCCTATTAACATTATACTCCACCGGCCTCTTTCCGTTCCAATGGCTCTCGGCCCCGCCCACTCATCACAAAAGGAAAGACTTTTAACACTCCCGTTTAGAAGGCTGATAAATTAATGCATACAAAGGTATCCTACTGATCATTGTACACAATAAAACGACCTACCATAGATCGTCAACCCTCACGTGCAGTAGACTGTGCTGATCATTCAGTGTCTGCCACTCGTCCAGCCCAAGTTAACAAGCATAAGAGACTCAACACATCTCCAATTGACTAAGAGCAATCACATAATTAAAAATTACTTCTATACAAAAGAAAATGTTGCAAACAATTTTATACAATAAAATGATTCACTTGAACCATCAGTCAATCATTAACACTCACGTGCAATATACAGTGTTGATCATTCAGTATCCACAAGTTACACTGTAAAAAATAATTTCACCATTTAGTTGTTTCAATTAATTTTTTTAAGTTGACACAACTTGCAGCTACTGAATTTGCTCATTCAACTTAATATCTTAAATATTACTGTCTCAACTAATTCATAAGTTGACAAAACATTTTTATTTGCCCCCTCAACTTAAAAAAATGTGTTGAATCAATTTAATGAGGAAATCACGTTCTTAATGTCACATATCGCGAGATCTCGTGAAGACCGTCGCAGAAAAAAGATGTCTGTCAGCCATCATGGTGAGCTTCTCCACAGCGTTGTAAAATGTTCTCAATCAACACATTTGGTAAGTAAATATTTGTATTTATTCGTTTAATATATGTACATTTATGTATGTTGTCAAAGAAGAGTACAAGTATGGTTTAAAGCGTCGTATTTTTCTAGTTGGTTATATATACTAGTTTCGCGGCACTCTAAGCCTCAAAATACACACGGTTCCACAGTATTTTCGATATAAATATTATATTCTCTGCTGCGGTACTGAGCTGAACTTATATGGAGAATGATAAATATACAGTTTGGTATGTATTATTAGAGGCCAGTGCTGCATTAGAGAGAGAACGGTTCAAACAGAGCGCGAGACGGAGAGGAACGAACAACTGTGTGGATTCAGAACCGCGGGAATTTTAAAAAATGAACTTATGAGCGAGTAAAATTAAGGGGAGAAAAACAATATTGCTACTCGAAGTGTCATTTTAATGCATGTTATAAGAGAAACAAATGAGCAGCTCCCTCAGAGTTCGTTTGAAGCGCGTATATTTGATATTTCTGACACAAACCGGTAACTCTCTCAGTTAACGTGCCTCACCGGAACCCACAGCATAAATATACGGTCAGTCTTGTAAATATTTGTATTTATTGGTTTACTATATATGTACAATTACGTATGTTGTCTAAGAAGAGTACAAGTATGGTTTAACGTGTCGTATTTTCTCGTTAGTAATATGTATTATTTTCGCTGCACTCTGAAGCCTCAAAATACACGGGGTTCCACAGTATTTTCGATATAAATGTTATACCAAGTATACTCCCATGAGGTACTGAGCTGGATTTATGTACCAGTTTGGTATGTATTATTAGAGAGAGACTGTTCATGCAGAGCGCGAGATGGAGAGGGACGAACAAATGTATGGATTTAGAACGGAGAATTCAAAAAAAAAAAAAGCGCGTATATTTGATATTGCTGACACAAACCGGTACAAACTCTTCTCTCGGTTATTGAAGTGCCTCACCGGACACATACATTATAAAACTATGGGTTTTTGAATAACAATAAAAGCGTATATCTTGTATAAACAGCCCTGCGATAAGGATTGTCACAAGTGTGTAAAATTAGCTTTTTTTTGATTGTTCTAATTTCCTGTGTTATGTAGTTTAAAAGCCTTTTCTGTATTGTAAAATAGGGTTTTGGTAATTGAAAGGTAAACTTGCAATGACATTTGGCTTTCTCTGTCAAGATTTATTTATTTCTATTTTTAGTGTTGTTTTAACATGTTTCTGTATTTTTCATGTTTGTGATGTTCTGGAATGACTGAAGATCAGCATAGAATTCAACGATCCTGTGGTTGGACTTCAGCAAGTCCTTTTGCAGTTGTATCCATCAGTGCTATGCAGACAAGGGATGACTATCACATTGGACAGCTTGGACAAAGTTGTAAGTAAATGTATTTATTTAGTGCACATATTTAATGGAGTTTGGGAATTAATATTATAAGGCATAGTTTAAGGCTTCCCTTTGTTTTTATTAAAGCACACAGGTTCTCGAGGTATTCATCCAGGACATGACTGTTGGCATTATAGTTGTGGGTGACCAAACTGAGCACCATCAATCTGCAGTGATGTGTTCCTGGTAATAGAAGGAGAATTCTTATTAGCGTATCAGCAGCTGTAACACGTAAGTTTTTGATATGGTACACAGTACTTACTGTATGTCATGATACATGGTACATTCACAATACTAAAAAAGCCAAAAAGTGTTAAAGGGATAGTTCCAGCCCCAGCAACAAAACTGTACCTTTTTTTGACAGTGTTGGAGTTTAGATTGGAGTGAGCAGGGCACATGCATGCCATTATGTAGATATTTGCAATGCACTTGGCAAAGGGAGCAACGTAATTTTCTCATTACTGTCACGGGTGAAGAATCACACAAGGTAAGCTGAGTGAACAACCCCGGAGGGTGGATTTTATTG
>VONZ01001227.1:0-186847 GCA_012976165.1 Labeo catla
ATGAACACCTAGCAACCATTGTCTCAAGGACTCCAACTATTGTGAGGTCTCTGTAATTTGTCATGTAACTGACAAAAATTTGTAAATGTGTCCTAGCGTCTGTAAAAAACTGTATTAACTGTATATAAAATTCAACCCGCCAAAGTGGTCAGTGGGAGTGACTGTGCTACCCGCTACAGCTGAAATCAACCTGCATTTGGCGAGTTGGCGGATGTTAATGTCAAGCAGTCCTGCTAACAATTTAATATGCACTGTAAAATCAATTCATAGTTAAAATATTTCCCCTTGTTATTATTATTACGTTTGTGGATCACTTGGAAACCGATGAAACGCAAAATGCAGTTTATTGCAGCACACTGCTTACGTTTCAGCCACTTGCTCGCTCGCATCTTCTACACACTTTTTGCAGGTGTCAGTCCAAAATGGCGGCAACGCCTCCGCAGCGCCATCTATAGACTGTTGCCCATATCACTACAGAGTTTCGCCTCTTGGTACTTCTATACTCTTTGCTGTTGCTGCTGGACTCGCTGCTAGAGATGGAGATGAAGATCGCCGGACAAAGCCTTGAATTTGGTTCTGGTCCTCGCAAATCGTATGGATTCTGAAGATCTGGGTTACAGCACACAAATAAAATTGTTTAATTTGTAATTATGATGCGTGTTCAGTGTATTTTATGGTTCTATTGTTAGTCACAGCATGTTAGAGAAAACGCCTTTGTGTTCCACCACGGCAAACGAAGTTAATATTACATGAATGATTAAACGACTGCAGAAATATTATTTATTTTAAGGGTTTAACGTGTGGTCATGATAACCTTATGTAGACCTATTCTTGGAAACGAGCTGGCAACAGAAATCACACAAAACAGAATGAAATGTTATAATTTCATATTAAGTAAACGTTAAATGTTTAGATGATGAAAATATGTCAGTGTTGTACATTTAGTGTCTGTAAAAATGTAAATAAATGTACATTTTGTAGAACCACATTTTACGTCGCGTTGTTATATGTATTGTACCTACCCTGTAACTTCGTTGAACAAGAGGGGAACAATCGCCACTTTAATTTACAACCCGCAGATGGCACAATTACCCTGTAACTACATGGAACAAGAGTATATTTTCCCAGTAATTTTAAAAAGCTTACGTATAGATACACCAAACGTACGATTTAATAGAACAGGTACCTGTTAAGTTTTTTAAATTAATCCATTATAAATTATTTGTAGGATATCTGTTTGCCACCCCCTTATTACCCAAACGTAACCTATTGTTCCCTTATACTTACACGTAGGTACAATATAAATACGAAACATTCACCGTAACTTTAGTTTACTTACGCAGTTCTTTGCAGGTTGTATATCTGGTTGTTACTCTCTATTACCAAAACGTAACATATTCTCTTATACCTACATGTACGTTCTTTAATAGGTACACTATAATTACAGAAACGTACACCGTAAATTCAGTATACTTATGTAGTTCTTTGCAGGTTGAATATCTGGTTTGTTATCCCCTTATTACCCAAATATAACATATTGTTCCCTTATACCTACATGTACGTTCTTTATAGGTACACTATAATTACAGAAACATACACCGTAAATTCAGTTTACTTACGTAGTTCTTTGCGGGTTGTAATCTAAAGCGTTACCGAAAATCCACCATCATCTCAAGGTAGTTGATGTGCAAGCCTTGCTCCAGGGTTGACCAGGACCTGAACGCCGGTCTGCCCTCACACAGTGTATGGCAAGCCGTTTTAACATTTAATCTAAAAGCCGTACTAGTATCTATTTTCATGCTACCAGTACTTATTTTTTAGATACTAGTATCTTTTCCATTAAGTACTAGTACTTATTCATTAGCTACTAGTGCTTATTCTTTAGCTACTAGTGCCTTTTGTAAAGTTACTAGTACTTATTCATTAGATACTAGTACTTATTCATTAGATACTAGTACTTATGTTTTAGATACTAGTACTTATTCCAATAGTGACTAGTATTTAATTACAATCTCTCTGTTAAGAAAAAATACAACTATGCATTAAACAGCTTTTATTTATTTCTACAACAGCCTTATGAAATTCCGTGTTGTGTATCTAAAAATTTCTGGTTATCAAATAAAGGCATAAAATATTCATTTATCTTTTAATTGATTAAAATTAAATTTTATTTTTGGCAAATAAAGGGGATGTATGATTAAAATGTAAAAGATGGAAGAAATATTGTGTAACAAAGTTTTATTAACTTTTCAGCAGTAGTAGTAATAGTAGTACTGTAGGTACATACATTCTACTGAATGATAGTAATGTGGTGGCACCATGTCTAAGTTAAAACGAACTTTTATTTTGATGGGCTGCCGTGAATACCTTTAAATTTCTGTGAGTATATGACACTGGTTTTACTCAAATGAAACAGTGAAATGCTCAGAAAGTACTCTCAGAGCAGTTCAGGAGATGTTGTTCATGCATTTTTTACAGCATTTACTGCAATTTTTTAAACGTGCGCTTCAATATGTGTGTAGTAATTGGCGAAAATATCACCGTCAGGAGATTTATAATGAGTAGTTCCCTGCATTATGACAACAAAACGCGTGATTACAGTAGCTGCTGCAATAGAGCAGCTCTAATGCTAATAAATTAAAGATGATGTACGATAGAGCAAAAAATGAACAGTGAAAGTAACAAAAATGATAAGTTTCGTTTTGCATGAATCTGGTTGACAGCATGCCCATGAGACTATAGGCTGTCATTGAGGCTAAGGGTGAATAATTTTTGGCTGATTGTAATCTGTTACATACCTTTCTATCAAAGTTACCTGACATTTATTAAGCTGAATTTGTTCTGGCACAGTTTAACTCTGAGTTCTTGTCATATTTCATTACCAGTTTCTAAACTATAGTAAATAAACTGTGTTATTGAGAAATGTTGTCTGATAATGTGAGAAAATGTGTCTGAACAAATTTTGGTTTGACTGTATCTATTTGATAAATTAAGTTAGCCAACATTATACATATTCTTTTAGTTTCTGTACCCAATATTTTATAAAATTTACATTTTTATAAGATTAATTTTATAAGATTTACAATCTCAGCCGAGGAAGAAGGGTCTTATCTAGTGAAATGATCGGTTATTTTCATAAAAATAATACAATTTATATACTTTTTAATGTCAAACGTTCACCTTGTCTTGCTCTGCCTTAACTCTTTTTCCAGTTCATGACAGTTAGCGTATGTCGAAAACTCCCATCTCATTGTAACCGGGAGTGAGAGACGAGAGGCGAGCGGATCCATATGCGAGCCTTTATTATTGGGACGAGACAGATACATGGTCGTACAGGCAGGGTCAAATCAGGAGCAGACAGGAATGTAACAGGCAATCGAAGAGAATAATCCAATAAACCAGAGCGAGAGTCCGAAAGGCAGGCAGCTAGACAGTCAAAATAAGAAAACCAGGCGGGAAAGACAAAACGCTAGGGACTAGGAACTCGGAACCAGAAACTAGGAAAACGCTAACAATACAACAATACAACAATCCGTGGTTTGCAAGTGGAAAGACCGGGGCTTTTATAGCCCCGCTGATTGGTCGCAGGTGAAGTGCAATGGCTGATGGGGAATGTAGTCCGGGGTGTGGTGCAACAGTCTGTGTGTGACAGGGCGAGAGTGACATCTGGCAGTGAGCGGACAGCGGGACACCGACCAGATTCGTGACATAGCCCCCCCCCAAGGAGCGGCTTCCAGACGCTCCAACAGAATAACAGTCCAGGGGAGCGGTGGGGCGGGAGTGAGACAGGGCGAGGGCTGGAGGACCAGGTCCCTGCGGAGGACCCGGTGATTGAGGCAGGACCGGCAGAGCAGGAACCCTCCAGGGCGGAGCCGGAGGCGGGACAGGCGACGCAAGAGCCCTCCAGGGCGGAGCCGGAGGCGGGACAGGCGACGCAAGAGCCCTCCAGGGCGGAGCCGGAGCAGCCCTCCGGGGCGAAACAGGAATCTGCGTCACGGTCTGGGACCTGGGGAAAGCAAGGACAGAGGAGGCAGACAGAATAGGGGGAGAAGGCGCAGCAGCCCTCCAGGGCGGAACAGGAGGCGGAGCAGGAGGTGCCGCAGCCCTCCGGGGCGGAACAGGAGGCACAGCAGCCCTCCGGGGCGGAACAGGAGGCGCAGCAGCCCTCCGGGGCGGAACAGGAGGCGCCGCAGCCCTCCGGGGCGGAACAGGAACCTGCGTCGTGGTCTGGGACCTGGGGAGAACAGGGATAGAGGAGGCAGAGAGAATAGGGAGAGAAGCAGAGAGACCGAAGGATAACGCCGCCCCCATAGGAGGTTCTACAGCAAATGCTGACACCTCTGGGGGCAATAGCGCAGCTTCTCTGATGGGGAAGGCCTCTGGAGCAGGCTCGAGGCCAGACGGGACCTCTGGAGCAGGCTCGAGGCCAGACGGGACCTCTGGAGCAGGCTCGAGGCCAGACGGGAGCTCTGGAGCAGGCTCGAGGCCAGACGGAAGCTCTGGAGCAGGCTCGAGGCCAGACGGGAGCTCTGGAGCCGTCTCATGAACTGACGTGGCCACTGGAGCTGATTTGTGAACAGACGTGGCCTCAGGGATTGACTTGGGAACAGACGTGACCTCAGGAGCTGACTTGTGAACAGCCGTGGCCTCAGGGGCACAGTGTGCAGCCCACACACACCAAATGGCAACCGCCATTAAAGGAAGAGCAGCAGCGGGAGGTTGGGGTGGGTCCAGTTGACTTAGGGTCGTCGGACGGGGCATGACCTGACTCTGGGCCGTCGGACGGGGCATGGTGAGGTTCTGGGCAGATAGACCAGACGTGACGGGGCTCTGGAAGGTCAGACGAGACGTGACTTGACTCTGGGCGGTCAGAAGAGATGTGACTTGGCTCTGGGCAGTCAGACGAGACGTGACTTGGCTCTGAAACAACAGCAATACCTTGACTTGGCTCAATAAGTGCTGCTGTGACTTGATCTGACACGTGAAGTCCAGTGATGATTTGACTTGGCCTATGAGGATCAACGGTGACTTGACCTGGTTCGTGGTGACTGGCTGAGGCCTGACTTGGCTTGTGAACATCAACTGTGACTTGACTAGGCTAATGGGGATCTACTGTGACTTGACTTGGCCCGTGTAGATCAGCTGTGGCTTGACTTGACTCGGGAGGATCCGTTCTGACCTTGCTTGACACAAGATCCTCAGTCTTGACCGTACTTAGCTCAGGAACAGCAGTTTTGACATTACTTGAATCAGGAGCGGCCGCAGCTTTAAATCGGTTTGACTCAGGAACCGTAGCTTGAACTTTGCTCGACTCGGGAACCACGGCTGTGACTTTGCTTGACTTAGGAGGAGCGGCCCTGACTTCACTTGGCTGATGAAGATCAACAATGACTTTACTTGACTCAGGAACCACGGCTATGACGTTGCTTGGCTCAGGTACGACAGTCTTGACGTTGCTTGGCGCAGGAACGACAGCCCTGACGTTGCTGGACTTGGAAGCTTGACTGGACTTGGAAGCTTGACTGGACTTGGAAGCGTGACTGGACTTGGAATCTACAGCTGTAGCCTGACTTGACTCTGGAGCAGCGGCTGAAGCTTGACTTGGCTCTGGAATAACAGCAGCCGCTTGACTTGGCTCATGAGGATCTGCGGTAACCTGGCTTGGCTCATGGAGATCCGCTGTAACGGGACTTGACTCATGAACAACATGGCTTGACTCAGGAACAACAGCTGTAGCGTGACTTGACTCATGAACAACATGGCTTGACTCAGGAACAACAACTGTAACGTGACTTGACTCGTGGGGAACAGCTGTGACTTGGCTTGACTCATGGAGAACGACAGCTTTGGCTTGACCTGACTCTGTGTCTTGACTTGACTCAGGGGTAGCCGCTGCGACATGAAGGAGCGCCACTTTAGCTGCCCATACCGTCATTAGGGGTGTGTCCAGCACGTGGGCCATCATGACCACAGGTTCAGGAATGGCGGCCATATCGTGGAGTGGCTTGGAGACGGCGGCCATCTTGTGCAGTGGCTCTGGCGTGGCAGCCATCTTGTGCAGTGGCTCAGGAAAGATGGCTGTAACTTGACTTGTGACAGAAGCGACAGCTGTAATTTGACTTGACACAGGAACCACAGTAGTAGCTTGACCTGACACTGGAAACACAGCTTTAACTTGACTTGCCTTAGGAAGAGCAGCTCTGACTTGACTTGATGCAGGAAACACCGTTGCAACTTGGCTTGACTTGAAAACTTGACTTGACTCAGGAAACGCAGCTGCAACTTGACTTGACTTGGAAACTTGACTTGACTCAGGAAATGCCGCTGCAACTTTATATGGCTCTGATATGGCAGCTGTGACCTGACGGAGCTCTGTTTTCGCCGCCATCTTGTGAACGGGCTCCGCCGTCGCCGCCATCTTGTGAGCGCACGCCGACGCCGGCGCCGCCGCCATCTTGCAAACGGGCACCGCAGTCGCCGCCATTTTGTGCACGGGCTCTGTTGTCGCTGCTGTATCTTGAACGCGCTCCAACGCGGCCGCCATCTTGTGAACGGGCGCAGCTGTCGCCGCGATTAGGTGAGCGCTCTCCGCAGCCGTCGCCATAGCTTGTGCGCGCTCCTGCACGGCAGCCGTTTCCCGAGCGATCCAGGCGGCAAACATGCTTGCGGCATCGTGCTCCGGCATGACCGCCAATCTGCGAGTGGGACGCGCGGTCGCCATTACCCCCACGGTGCACGGCGAACCCACACACAATAACGCAAAGTTCAAAATCAACAGCGTACGGAGGGGCTGGTTTACGCCGTCACAAAAAATCTCAATTTTAACACAGTCCGGGAGAGTGGAATAGTTTGAAATGGAAATAAACTCACGGGTATACTGCTCGAGTGTGTGTGATCTCTGCTTGATTCTGCATAGAATTCTGTCTGTGTCCATGTCAAATGAATGTCCGGAGGTGAAGCTGCTGGATCCTTGTGTGACGGATTGTTCTGTAACCGGGAGTGAGAGACGAGAGGCCAGCGGATCCATATGCGAGCCTTTATTATTGGGACGAGACAGATACATGGTCGTACAGGCAGGGTCAAATCAGGAGCAGACAGGAATGTAACAGGCAATCGTAGAGAATAATCCAATAAACCAGGGCGAGAGTCCGAAAGGCAGGCGGCTAGACAGTCAAAATAAGAAAACCAGGCGGGAAAGACAAAACACTAGGGGGACTAGGAACTCGGAACCAGAAACTAGGAAAACGCTAACAATACTCAACAATACTCAGATTCGTGACAAATATATGTCAAGAGTGCAACTTAAAAAAATCTACATCATAACATGAGTTCTGACCTTTGTTTCTTCGTTGCCTTATTCCCTATCACGTTTTAGAACTTAAAACCCTTAAAATTCATCCTTTAAAAAGGCATTTTAAAATCAGACATTGCATTTTCACTTAAAATGTACATTAAAATCATATTACAAAATGTTTTCATTCATGAATTATAAAAATTTAAGTCTGGATAGTGCATTTTTATGTCTGAGTTCAAAAATGGGAGTGACAGTTAAAGGGTTAAAGGATATTAAAATAAAATAAAACCATTATTTTATATTGTAATAACATTTTGCAATAGTAATGTTTTTTTTTTTTTCCGTATTTTTGATCAAATAAATGCAGCCTTGATGAGCATACAAAACGTCTTTTAAAACCATTAAAAATCTTACTGATCCCAAACATTTAAGCGGCAGTGTGTATATATATGAGCTTGTTCAATATATATATATATATATATATATATATTGAACAAGCTCAATTTTATTTTACCCTATATATGCGTGAGGTTTGTGTTTGCGCTCTGTAGTGATAGCAGCAGTGGTGTGTAGACCTGTTTTCCCTCCTCCTCTCCTCACTCTTTTACTAACTCCTGGTTGCCATGGAGAACTGTGTTGATCTCTGGTACTGAGAGCGATTGCTCTGTCTACTCAGAACTGGATGATATTCACAGAGCTACAGTCTTCACATTGTACATCTCAGTGATGCTTTGACCAAACAGATTACTGCATCATCATGAATAATAATGTCCATTATTCATGAAAGGGCATCTGATTGTAACCTAGTGCAGAAAACCACTGTAACTCTATCAACTTCCACAATCTCTGTATTTTCTGCAGTATGATTTAAGTATCTCAGCTGGAGAAACAGATGTCAAGAGAAGCTGAACATAAATAGGCCTGGGTGTGATTTATTGCACAATTTGTATGTAAATATGAGCAAAATAAGCAGCTCATGTTGCTAGCACAGCCAAGGTCACAGATTGCAAAATGCAAGTGCAGTTGTTGTCTGTAGTTTATCTAACACTTTTAATCTACCATTGTTGACATCAGATTGATTTAATCATATTAAATAGTATTGTTATAAAAACTGTTCATTTAGATTTGACCAAATTTTTAAAGTAATTTGGCAAAATATTATTATGCAGTATTAATGTGTAGATCTATTCTGTACAAAACATATTGCTTCAACTTAAATTAAAATTTTTACTCTATATAAAATACAAAAAGGGTAGAAATGTGTTTCAAGGTTGCATGCAAATTAGTACACTATACTCAATTTGAATGATATGTACATGCTAACCTTTTTTAGGGCAATTTGTGAACAAGAAGACACATGAATGATAGAAAAATGTATCATTTAAATAGGAATTTCTCCTTCAGCTGTAGTGTCTCCCATCAGATGTGTGGAAAAGGACATTTGGCAACATGCTGGAGTCTGTCTGCATTGCGCATTACACATCCACTCACTCACCCACTCTCTCTCTCTCTCTCTTTCTCACCCTCCCTCTCTCTGTTTGTGTCTCTGCTGTTCTGCTGCACGGGTTTGAGGAGCACTGCAAGTTTGCTGTGGTCTGACGGCAGTAGGATGTATATCGGGGATGTATTATATATTCTTGCTGTATGAATGTGAGGCTGTAATGTGAGATCTGTCTTAATAACACACAGGAGATTTTGCACAGATATTTCCTGCACTGCTTCTCAATCTGAGTGCCCACGTAAGTACAAAGACAGTCATTTTATAACATCCCCATTACCATCATTTGGTATCACTGTCATTATTTGCGTTACAAATGCATGTTCATATTGGCAAATTTGTACAGTGTCATGTCTTGATATTTGCTGAGAGCTAGCAAAAAATAAAATAAATTAATTAAAAATAAGATAAAATAGAAATAAATAAATAAACATTTAATAAAATGATTATTCATTATAATGCCTAAGAAACATACCAATTTTTTAAACATTTATAATTGTATTACTATATATTACATTAATTTAAATGCATAATAATAATAATAATAATTTTTATGATACAGCAGAACCTCAACCAGTGCCAGTTTTGACAGATATACTAAGAGCATATATTCACTAGCTGGCTCACAAGAGGATACGTTCTGACTGCTTTCAGGACACCACTTCCAAAGCTTGTAAATGTATTTTACAAGCAAATCCTATTCAAATTCATTTCACCCAATCAGTTCTTATTTAATCATTAGAATCCTTTTTGATATTATTGTGTAGTCTTAACCAGAACGTTACATGCATTGTACTGAAATATATTGCCAGCGGACTGTAGAAATTCACAGAGCAAAGGCACTGCAGAAATTCACATAGCAAAGGAGTTTAAAATCTGATTTCATCTTACTGGCAATCGTCGATAGTCCTGTTGGGAACTTTGTGTTCCAAAAGACCGTATTTTTATTTTGTTTTTTCAATTCCAAAAGCAATATGATTCTACATATATATTAGGATCCTTGGTTCCAGTAGAAAATGTCTTATTGCATCCCTATTGATTTTTGTGTGTGTGTGTGTGTATGTGTGTGTGTGTAGGTAGGACATATTTCTTTTCTCTCATGGTATCTGAGGTATCTCATTACTCCCCTTAATTTTCTGGCTGACTAGGTGAGGACACAAAGTAGACGCAGTGCTCCACTGGACATGGAGATGGTCGACGTTTGGTGGAACATGAGGCTGGATGCCCTGTTGGGTCGTTGACTATTCAAACTGCAGGGCGTTGGATGCGCACTCAACCCACCTGAACAACCACTGCCATCCAGTACTGCGAGTTTGATCTCCAGGATGACTGTGGTGGTTGCTGGAGATAATATGGATGAGACATCCTCCACTCTGCAGGGGCATCCACAGGACTCACAGTATTCCCCCGAGTGCTGTGAGCGAGTTGTTATCAACATCTCAGGGCTACGCTTTGAGACACAACTCAAGACGCTTGCCCAGTTCCCTGACACTTTACTGGGCAACCCCAAGAAAAGGATGCGCTACTTTGACCCTTTAAGGAACGAGTACTTCTTTGACAGAAACCGTCCAAGCTTTGATGCAATCCTCTACTACTATCAGTCAGGGGGAAGGTTAAGAAGACCCGTCAATGTACCTTTGGATATGTTCTCAGAGGAAATTAAGTTCTACGAGCTTGGAGAAGAAGCTATGGAAAAATTTCGTGAGGATGAGGGCTTTATTCGTGAGGAAGAGCGCCCCCTGCCAGAGAATGAGTTTCAGAGACAGATTTGGCTGCTGTTTGAGCATCCCGAGAGCTCAGGCCCTGCCAGAGGGATTGCGATAGTGTCCGTCATGGTTATTCTCATTTCTATTGTGATATTTTGCTTGGAGACTTTACCAGAGTTGAAAGAGGATCCACATGGACGGCTTCAGGTGATAGGCAACAGCACATTCTACTTCAAACCAAATATTCTTACCGACCCGTTTTTTGTTGTGGAGACACTCTGCATCATCTGGTTTTCTTTCGAGTTGATTGTCCGTTTTTTCGCTTGCCCGAGTAAACCTGCCTTCTTCAAAAACATGATGAACACAATCGACATTGTTTCCATCATTCCATATTTCATAACGCTCGGAACAGAGATGGCAGAGGACCCTGAGGGTGGAAAGGAGGCAAAAGGTGGAGGAGAGCAGGCCACATCTCTGGCCATTCTCAGGGTTATTCGCTTGGTCAGGGTGTTTCGGATATTCAAGCTGTCCAGACACTCCAAGGGGCTTCAGATCTTGGGCCAGACTTTGAAAGCCAGCATGCGTGAGCTGGGTCTTCTCATCTTTTTTCTTTTCATCGGCGTCATTTTGTTTTCCAGTGCAGTGTATTTTGCTGAGGCTGAGGAAAAGGATTCCTTTTTCACAAGTATCCCAGACGCCTTCTGGTGGGCGGTGGTTTCGATGACAACTGTGGGGTACGGAGACATGTACCCCGTTACTATTGGGGGCAAGATAGTAGGCTCTCTATGTGCCATTGCCGGAGTGCTAACGATCGCGCTTCCAGTGCCTGTGATTGTGTCCAACTTTAACTATTTCTATCACAGAGAAACTGAAGGCGATGAACAGGCACAGCTCCTCACGGTGAGCAATCCGAACATCGCGTCCGATTCTAACTCCAGTCGTCGCAGCTCGTCTGTCGTCAGCAAGTCAGAATACATGGAGATTGACGATGACCTCAATAACAGCATTGATAACTTTCGCGAGGCAAACCTGCGAACTGGAAACTGCACAGTTGTGAATCAGAATTGTGTAAATAAGGGGAAGCGTCTCACAGATGTATAGGTGTGTCATTTTAGGCCATTATAAGATGCCCCGACTGTATATAGTGTGGTCTATTCATTTATCAGAATGCTTTCACACGGCCTCTGATAATGTGTCATTTCATTACGTATGTTTTATCTCAAGTCCACGAGGGTTGCTTTGATTCTGTCCGAAGAATGGTAGTCTAAAATCTGCCTATGGATACCAAATATTAAATAATTAAAAGACAGAATAACTATCATATGTGCTTGGTAAGGTTGCAGTACTTGCATATATAAATGACTTTTCATTTTGCAGTGCACCTTATCCCAAAATATTATCAGCTATTCAGTGACTCATTTGCAAAAATAAGATCAGCATGTAGAACTAATGCTTTTTTTTGTACCATATGTTGACCATTTATTTATTTACTTGTTTATTTGCTAATTGTAGGTTATTGTAAACCATTTACAAACTGAATGTTAATTAATTATGCAGATCATGGCATGTTTATGAAATGTTGAGGTCTGTTTGATATGGTACTATGTATCCATCTTTAATTAAGACATGACATCAAAACAAACTTTATTACATATAGCCAAGCTGACAGTATAACTCTTCTGGACTACAACCACTGCCCATTAAAAGCACAACTTTCTTAAACATCTTCAAAAAGTATTTAAATCTGTTCCAGGCAGTATTACTTTGTAAAAGTATGACTTTGTTTGTTAAAGTGTTTTAAATGTACATATTCAGTGCTATACTTAATTAATCATAAGATCTATTTATCTATTTTAAATCATTGTAATTATTATATTCAATTATATATTATATGTAATACATTGTAATTGCATATTTAAATGAATAATTTAATAGTGCCTTCAGTCCTCTAACTGGCATAGAGTGTCTCAACATGCAATAGTTACTGTAAAACATTTGCATATCTAATCACACATGACGTGTCGAGGGATATTCCAGAGCTGCTGGGATTGAATTTCAGGAAACGGTCCCTCAACATCCTTGTACATACAATGGAAGTTCATCTCGCTGGGTCAGGCATTGCTTTACAAAGAAATGTGAAACATGCAGTATGTTTTCTTTTTTTGAACATCTTTATGTATTCTTTTTGTAATGGCTGTGTTTTTCTCATTGGTTGCTTTGGATCTACCTCAGTGTGGTCATGCATAGTATGCTTGTCAATGCAAACTTCATATTCTGTCAAATTATCCAGTCAAATTATGTGGGGAATGTGGGAGAGGGTTTAGAGGGTTTACTGGGGTTGGGGGTAGAAATGAGTATGCAATGGAGGTAAAGCATTTTATTTCAAAATAAGAGTCCAATAGAACTATAATTGCAGACAAAAGTCCAGAAAGTGATGCTAAGCACAAGCACTAATAGCTCTATAAAATACGCACAGATCTGCATCAGGGACTGTAATCGGTAGAAACTGCCATTACTTTTAATATCCGTTACAATGTGAGTTGAGATCTAAAATGAATACCTTTAATTTGAGTGTAAATGTTGTCTATCAAAACCTAATGCACTTTAATGAGACTTCATGTATTAATAGGTTTTGCAAAAAGAATGACTAACAGAACGAAAGGTAAAATAAAGAATCTGAAGACAATGTGTTGATTTGTTCATGTTAAGGATGTGTGTATATTTGCTGGACAGCATCTTAACCAGCATAGGTGTTTTGCAACCCTTTAATTCGTTCGTTGGGGCATTTATGATATTCACTTAAATAATAAACATCACAACTGTGGTGCTTTGCCAGCAAAATAAATAGTTGAGATTAAAGAAAAGAAAATCTATTTTTACAATGTGTTTATACAGTTATGTATAAAACAAATACATGCCGGAGTGATGTTTATTTATTAAGACTATAGATGTCTGCAGTTTGAGAAACACTTTTATATGAAACGAATAGAATACAATACAAAACCGTGGACCAAAAATAGTTGTAATGGTGATTTATGTGTTACAACGATAAAAACAAAGATTTTAATGCAAGAAAATGTCAATATATTATGTTAAAGTAAATCAAATTCTATATATCTGTGATAAAGACTGGGGAAAAAAAATAGAAACAAAATAACCATCTAATAACCAGGGTTCTGAATCATTGTCACGTCTAGAGATTATCATGTGTATTTTCATCTGGGCTTCTAACGTTGTTAGCATCAGAGTTTGTATAAGTTTGAGAGAGTTTGGTATAAATGAGTGAACTGAAATGTATATCTGTATTAAAAGTACTTTTTTTTTAAACAGGACCTGGTTTTCATGTTGGGCTTGTCATATGAGTGTTATGCCATAACTTAAACTAAAGCACTTTGATATTATGCATGCAGGCAGCTCTGGGCTTACGTTGCTCTGACATGAATCATGCAAATGCTGGGAAAAGCTTTTTTTTTTCCTTTTTTTTTTTTAAATTAAATAATCAAATCATTTAATTGTGATCAAAATGATCTAATACCCTTATTTCAGTTGTTTTTGGTGTTTGGCATACTTTTAAACATGTGTTAACTATTTATGGGCTGATAAGGTGTATTCTGTTACATGACACTATGACCATTTTAAGTTTTTTTTTTTTTTTTCTTACAGTTTTTAAAGAATGTTTTTCTAAATTCATTTAACTCAGTCTTTAGAATAAATGAAAAGCTTCAAGGATTCACATTGATAAATAAATCTAATTAAAATACTTATCTTGCCTCATCATTGTTATTTCTGTTCCATTTCAATTTAACAGCTCACCCTATGAAAGCACATGAAACTGGAAATCAGGTCAAAACATTTTAAAGGTCACATTTATTGAAAAAATGAACAAATAATTAATTATTTAAAACAGCTATTAAGGTTTAGTTGCATCACAGCCATTACTTTTTTTATATTTAATTCCAGTATCGAGTTTTGTATTTAATATTTGCCACAAATCAAAAGAAAAAAAAAAAACAAGGCTGGAAAAGGAACTTTATGTGAGGTCCCCATGTTGTTTTAAGGAGTTTTGGAGTTGCATCCAAAATGGCATCTTAAAATCTACTGTCTTCTTAGTGTATTTGATAATATGACTGTTTATGCCTTATTGTCCCCACAGTGTATGTATTAGATCCCCATACAGATTACTTAAGAATGTTTTAACAATTGTAACATAACCATTAGCTTTTAAAATTTATTGGCAATGGCATACTGTGCTTTGCGGAAATCTATGATGAGTTGTACAAATGATGTTTGGTACAGTACAAAAATGCGAAAAAATGTCTACTAATACTTTTGACATTAAAGGGTTACTGCACCCCAAAATGAAAATTTTGTCATTAATCACCCCCACGTCGTTCGAAACCCGTAAAGCCTTCGCTTGTCTTCGGAGCACAATTTAAGGTATTTTGGATGAAAACCGGGAGGTTTGTGACTGTCCCATTGACTGCCAGGTAAATACCACTGTCAAGACCCAGAAAAGTATGAAAAACATCAAATAGTCCATCTGCTTGCGTCCAGTGGGTACTCTTCAAAATGGCACCAAGCTGACACGGAGGAGATAAATTGTTGAATAAAGTCGTTTTTTGTTTTCTTTGCGTACAAAAAGTATTCTCGTAGCTTTGTAAAATTATGGTTGAACCACTGGTGGCAGCTGGACTATTTTGACAATGTCTTTCATACTTTTCAGGGTCTTGACAGTGGTATTTACCTGGCAGTAAATGGGACAGTCACAAATCTCCCAGTTTTCATCCAAAATATCTTAAATTGTGTTCCGAAGACAAACTAAGCTTTTACGGGTTTAGAAAAACATGGGGGTAAGTGATTAATGACAAAATTTTCATTTTGGGGTGGAGTAACCTAAGACAGATAATACTTATACAAACTCTTATATGTACACACAGATATATAATTTAACTTAAGGAAAAAAAAATTATTATATGCTTATCACTAAAATAATGTAAGCCCTGTCTTTAACTTACTGCATTTACACATTTGGCATTATCACACCTTAATATAGCTATTCATTACATTAAAGCATTATATGCAAAGGTAAAATGCAAAGACTAATAACTGTTGACTTATTATTTTGATCTTTAATAGCATTGCAAGTGATCTGGTGTGTATTTTCCATTGAGGTATTTATGCATGCACATGGCTGGAGAAGCAGGACGGTTTGGCAGAGCCTTGAGCTCGGTGCATGTGAGGTTGGCGTGGGAGGAGAGAAGCAGGGAAAAATATACAGACCTGAAGAGACGGGGTGAGAGAGAGAGAGAATAAAAATGAGAGTGAAAAAAAAAGAAAGAGAGGTAGGCAGAAAAGAGTAGAGGGAATGAAGAGCTAGTGATTCAGCCACAGCGTGTTGAAACTGGGGCTTGCACGCCTACAGGGGAGAACGAACATGTACGTTTGCGCACATATGGCCAGAGATGCACAACCGAACGAAAACGCACTGACTAAAAGCTGCTGTGCTCTTTACCACAGGCATTCTAGGAGTTATAGACTAGACTAAAAATAAGATGTCTTTTATGCCGACATATGCTCGCACATAGGGAGGCACAGCAGGAGGGGTGCACATTCATGGACGGCTTCACTTGCGAAATCACAGGGCTACAGAAAGTGCCGTAATGACCTTTGTGACAGGATGCATCCATATAGCAGCATTTTACACTTATATATGAAATCTTTCCACAGACCTTCTTCCTACACATTCCCAGGCTCCCATCCTCTGGGTCATCCTCTCTTTCGCTTCACTGCCCTTCCCTCTGGCAGCCCACTCGTAAGGCCTGTTGCGTAATGCCACCAGTCTGTTCAATTATTGAGAGCTCTTCCATTTCTCTATTGTTCGGGTGGAAATCAGTGAGCTGATCATTGTGAAACCGAACCCTTGTGAATGGGCTTTGTCCCCCAAGCTTCCCCCTCACCTAATCTATCCTGACAACAACTGGTGGATTGATGGATTGACTGATTGATTGATTGAACCAATGGGCTGGCTTTGATTCAAGCAGTGGAACTCTACTCGTCTCAGCCTACAGTATCCGAATACTGTTATCAGAGCTCATCTGGGCCAGACAACTAACATGTTAGGTCACAACCTTGTAAGATAAAACTTTTAATTACGTTACATTAAACATTGAAATTTGTGTTTCTACACATAGTTCCAATCACAGCTTTTAAGCGCAGTTAAAGTCCATGAAGAACCATGAGGTCCAGCAGAAAGACCTCTATGCTGGGGCACACATAGCCTTCAATAGCTGCTCAGGTTTCATTTTCCATGGCCTACATTCATGTTATCACACTGGATCTACTGAGGGACAGGCTGTATGTACTGTCACTCTCTATTCTGATGTCACCTGAAAAAGCATGAGACTTGGGGAGTTTCTGTGGAGTTAGCAGGTCCGCTGTCAGGTGTTTCATATGACCTTGGTGACATCTCTGACATCAACAATCATTTGTGAGCATGACTGCTGTGCTTGGATCAGTTAGATGGGCTCAGGTTTACTTCTCATGCACACATTTATTCTTGTGACATTTATTTCTAATAATTGTGAGTTTAATTTTTGGAAATTACAAAATATTTTCATGGAACATGATCTTTACTTAATATCATAATATCATTTTTTTTTTACATTCATAGTCAGTCGTCATGTGAAGATGTGTTAAGCTGGTGTCCTATTTCCACTTGGATTCATCAGGTAATAAAATATTTATTTTCATTTAGAGAGCAATTGAACTTTCCTGCAAGGCTCAAAGCCTTTAGTATTCTGACCTTTTGACCTCTCAGACAACTCAAATGTCCATGAAATTTGTATTTGGGAGAAGATGAGATTATGGACCTTAGGAGCCTACAAGCATTTCTCTTTTTGAATGTTGTACTTTTTTCTTGGATGGTGGCAGGCAGATGATCATGCATGTTATATAGGTATGGCAAATTTGTTTTCCTCCCAGGAATCTATACATAGTCTCACAAAAAAGTGCAATCATCTCAAAAAAGTTATTTTCAAAATATTAATACTTTAATCCTTTATTACTGTTATTTTAGTAAAATGCCTATAATGAGATTATTCCCCAGACATTCCAACCTTAACATTCTCATGTTAATACTTTATTTTTGAAATCTTAAAGTTGTTTCTTTGAACATGAAAAGTAACTGTGTATTCTCACAAAATGCATCTTTTGCAACCAACATATAAAAATTGTATTTCATATTTTTAAGATGGAAAACAGTGGTTTCAGAAAGTGGTCTAGAAAGATTACTATCAAAGAGCACAGCCCAAGAATTAAACAGAGCAGCCGTTTAACACATCAAGTGTTAGAAAGTATTCTAGGTCATGGTGTGTCGAGGTTTTTGGCCCAATAATTAAAACCTCTGTTTTTCAGAATTTAGTCGTTAGAATATTACTATTCATCCAGTTTTTTAAAATCAACTATTGTCAGGGTTTTGGACTTTGTATTGCATTTTGTTTTATTAAAAATCTATTGTTTTGTCAAGTTTACCCCTACATCAAGTTTACTTGTTGATGTGGAGGATCCTAATCCTCCTCTCATCTGGAAGCATGCGCACACTCCATCTCACAGCCAGCCAGCACCCTCCACATCCTAAAGGGTTCGCTCCCTTCATTCCTCCCACGCTTCCCCAAGTACTCCAAAGCTCCTCCCTTGTTCTCAGCCCAGAAAAGATGGCCGCCTGAACTGCCTGATCCGCCATGGCTCCTCGAACTGCCTGCTCTGCCATGGCTCCCTGAGCTCCCTGCTCCGCCATGGCCCCCCGAGCTCCCTGATAGGTTCCAGCCTCCAGGGTGTGTATTGTCAGGGTTTTGGACTTGGCTTCCTTGTTTTTACCCCAGCCTTAGTTCCTTGTATGGTCATGTTTCCTGTTCTTGTCTAGTTAATTTGATCCTAGGTGTGTCTTGTTAATTTCTTTGTTTGTAATGTATTTAAGCTCAGTGTTTCCAGTGTCCTGTGTTCGGCGTTACATGTCATTAGATGTCTTCCTGTGTTCCTTAGTGTTTCTGCCTTCCCTGTATTGCTTTTTGTTTTGTTTTGTTACAAGTCTGTTACTTTGTGAAGTCAGCTATGCATTCTGTTTGTTTTGTGAATTGGTATGTTTCATTAGGCTGTGAAGAAATATAGAGCCATCTGCACAGACCACAGGAACCAGACAAGTTTTCTGCACAATTCTGACTTGTTTTACAGCCAAAGGAGAAATGGCTCCCCAAATGAACCTATTCTTTTTCAAGTTTTTTTTTTCTCCATTCTGTCACCGTGAGTAAATTAAGTGTAAATTTTTGTTCAGGAAGTGAACTTCTCCTTTAAGGCCTTTCTGTAAGTAGAAATACTGTCCTTCCATGCAATGCAAAATACCTAGTTTTGCTTTATTCCAACTGTGCACCAATTTCTGGGCTACTCTTTTAAGGATGCTAGTGCGTTCATTATACCATGGCATTGGACTGTTCTCCTTAAAGAGAGTCTATTGTTTCTGTTGCAACATCAAAATATTTCGAGGAGTTGAGGCAAATCACAAAGGTTATTTACAAAGTGATTTTTAGTGGAAGAAGTGATAGTTCTACCATATTTGTAGTGAGGAGGTGATTTTGTAACTTTGGCTTATAATATGGAGTATTCATGAAACAAGATAATGATCTAAGAAGTCATCACTCTGTTGCAGTATTTTAATGGCAACAACATCAATTCCATGTGACAATATTAAGTATGTTTTATTGTGACGATGAGTGAGTCCTGACACGTGTTTAGAATAAACGCTAATCCCAATGCATCTGTTTCATTATCTACATGGATATTAAAATCACCAACAAATAAGACTTTATCTCCACCCATCATTTAAAGTAGACTCATTTAAAGTATTGTAATCATCTGGTTTTAGCCAGATTTCTGTCAATCACAGCACATCTAGGTTTGTGATCATATAAAGTACTTTCGTAGAAAGGGATCTAATATTCAACAAGCCAAGCCAATCATTTGTTTATCCTTATTATATCTGTTTTTATAATGTTGAACATCAACTAAATTTTTATCATTTAATGGGTTCTCTTGTTTGTTTGTTTTGTTTTGTTTTGTTTTATGTTGTTTTGTTTTTTTTGTTTTTTGTTCTGACTTCTGTGATGTAAGGCGGCTACATCATGTTGGCTACAAATGGTTGGTTTAGCCAAGTCTGTCTGCTTCCTGACCTGGACCCCAGTTAGTCAAGTACCAACTCTAAGACTTCCTGCCATATTTCCAGAGAGAAGGGTAGCATCACCCCAAGAGGAATTAAGACCATCTCTTTTCAACAGGTCAGGTCTTCTCCAATTGTCTAAAACCTATGTTATTTTGCAGGCACCACTTAGACATCCAGCCATTGAGCAACAACGGTCTGCTATCTCGTCACCACAGTAAGTAGGGAGGAGGCCAGAGCATATTACTGTGTCTGACATTGTAAGTGCAAGTTCACATACCTCTAATGTTATTTTTAGTGATCTCTGACTGGCAAAGTCAGACATCATTAGCACCAACATGAATAACAATCCTGAAATATTTATGTTTAGCATTAGCAAGCACTTTCAAATTTGCCAAGATCTCAGGCACTATGGCTCCTGATAAACATAATTCTCTGCATTTATCACATGTGAATCCCTTGCCACCAACAAAGAAAGCTACACTTGTCAGGAGTGTGGGTTGCAGGGATGAGGCGAGGACTCAAAATGCAGGAAGGATAGGGCTCTTTATTAACAAGAAATGAAAACAAACAAAAACTACCCCGTAGGGGAAACAGACAGCTGGCAACTGGCTGGACAGGCAAGACAGGGCAAGACACAGGAGGGTAAATACATTGACGAACACGCCCTGGCCTGCAAACACGAGGAGAATAAAAGGGGAGCAAATGAGTAGGGTAACATGGAAAGAAAGGTGGGGCAAATGAACCAATAATCAGGTAACAAGGTGGGTGGGGTTAGACAATAGACATGAGAGCACATGGCACACTGAAACAAAACAAAAGCCATGTGCTCACACAGAACACAAACACAAGCACATGGCTAGCAAAAGAAAATCAATAGCTATGTGCAAAACAGGACACGAACACGCAACTAATGAGAACACTCATAAGCCGCGTGTTCACACTAAACATGACAAACAAGAATAAAACAAAAGAAAGCAACAGAATAGAACAACGAAAGAAAAAACACGCGGCCAGAAACAGTCCAACATAACTAAAACACACGTGGACAGAGGAGCACATGGCCCGAGCGAACACAAGACCGCACGCGCCCCCAGCAAGACAGAACATGGAGCGTGAGTGTCCGAACCCCGACACCAAACAAAAACTTGAACAAGACATGAGTGCCGGGATCCGAACACCATGCTCGAACATGAAAGAATGCACGCAGACAAAAGAGACACACAAGGACTACACCTGGCGTCCCTATTGAGGAGAACATAAAACAAGACAAGAACATGACTGACACAAACATAACACAAAACAGAAAGGGTTCAAACACACGAGACAAGGAAGGGTGGGAGGTAGGGGAGCTAAACCAATGCCAACAGAAGAACTCAGGAAGTCTTTAGAAGAATCCAGGGAGGGATGGGAGGGTTGAGCCAGGGAGGCTCAAGCAGTTCTGGAGTTCTGGCAGGACACCAGGGAGGGGCCAGAGGGACAAAACCAGGAAGGCTCCAGCCGCGCAGAAACCCTAGCGGACAGCCAGGTTGGAGCTGGTGGGATGGACCAGAAAGGTTCTAGCTGAGCAGGAACCCTAGCGGACAGCCAGGGTGGAGCTGAAGGGATGGACCAGGCAATTTCTAATGCTCCTGGAAATGTGGCAGGAGGCCTGGGCAGAGCTGTCAACTTTGCGTACAGCAAGGGTGTAGCCCACATCAAGGACAGAGCCAGCAGAGCAAGACATTTGGGAGGAGCTGGCCTCAGGGCAAGAAGCATGGGCGGCAGCGCCGGCAGGGCACAGAGCTTGGGAGGCGCCGGCAGGGCACCGAGTTTTGGAGGCGCCGGCAGGGCAAGGAGCTTGGGAGGCGCTGGCAGGGCAAGGAGCTTGGGATGGCCTCTAGGCCTTGCGGGGTGGAAGAAGCTTTTTTCCTTCTCCTCCGTCGTTTCAAAGAGCGGGATTGTGTGGGGCGCAGAGGCATTGTTGGCCACCACTGGGGATGCTGCAGCTTTGTCGTCCGCCTCTGGGGGAACAGCTGCAGCGTTGGCTGCTTCTGGGGGTGCTGCAGCTTTGTCCACTGACTCTGGAGGGTTCTCCTGATGAGCGGGAAATGTACTTACCATGTAACTAAGTTATGGAACAGGCTGTAATTGCAGTTTGTAATTATGTAGATGTAATAGGCAGCCACTGTTACACATATGTAACAGGCCAAATCTGTTACACAGCAACTTGTACACTTAAGTACAAATTTTGATACACTTTATTATAAGTACTTTATTACTTTATTATAAGTAGCTTATGCCTGTGTAATATTCTGTAATTTTTAAGTAATTAGAAAGGTTTTACATGTATTTAAGCTGTGTACCGGTGGGTTAAATCAAGCTAAGGTGCAGCTGGCTAAGGTGTACAGTATAGATACACATAAAGTACACTTAAGTACAGTATTAATACACTTTATTTTGTATAGCTTATGCCTGTGTAATATTCTGTAATTTTAATGTAATTAGAAAGGTATTACGTGTATTTAAGCTGTGTACTGGTGGGTTAAATCAAACTAAGGTGCAGCTAGATAAGGTGTACAGTATAGATACACCTGAAGTACACTTAAGTACACTATTAATACATTTTATTTTAAGTAGCTTATGTCTGTGTACTTATATTTTTAATTACGTTGTATAAAGTGTGCAACACATATGTAACAGTATTTTGGTTACATATGTAGCTGTGTAACAGTGGCTGCCTATTACATCTACATAATTACAAACTCCAACTACAGGCTGTTACATAACTTAGTTACATGGTAAGTACATTTTGTTTCATGTAAGTACAATGGCTACTACTAAGTACTTAATTAGGTAATTACTCTGTATTATGACACCTTAAAATAAAGTGCTAAGGCAATTTTATATTAAAAGCTAGCGGTGTCATATTAACATTATAGATAATATTAGATGTACAGTATGGTGACAATACAGTTATATTTAACAGTTCAAATGACAAAAAAATGGTAAGATAAAGATTCAGATACAATCACAATCTACTCAGCACAAGGCAGACAGGAACCAGAAATCAGGAGACCACAAAACTCTTGACCACACATTGCCAGTTTTTTTTTAGAAAAATTATTTTTAAAATGTATATGACCTTGTGCATACTGTATCATTAAATCTGACCTTTATATCATTAACTTACTGTACTTGGAGAGTGGACAGGTACTTTTTGATCTTTTTAATCAGTTGCATGTGGCCTTTGTACTCGCAAACCAGAGGTCAAACTTGTGTGTGACCTGCTGGAAGTGAAACTGAGCTGGTTGTTGAAGGCAGGTAGAGGAGATGAGACATGCTAATTACTGATGTAACTTTAGCCTGGTGGGAAGGCCAGATGAAAGTGTTTAGATAGAGGCCAGCGACGCAAATGACCTCACATGAGCCAGCGCTTACAAAGGAAGCTGTACATATGAGACTTTTATGCTGTAGTTATATATTAGGGTATACTACTACTGTATAACCCTCAAACTTGCTCATTAGACTAGTTTGCTATGTAATGGTGAAAGTAAATGAATAAATAAATCTGAATATGTCTCATTGAGAACACAAAACAAATACAACTAATTTAGATGATTGTGAACAAAAGGTTTAGCATAGTGAAGGCATTTGACTAGTAATTTGGAGCCACAGAACAGGGATACTGTGCAGTTTAGGCTTCTGAAGCAGTTGGTTACTGGCGAAACTTAAAATTCAACCAAATATTTATGACATACATGTTGTATATGCTGTATCTATCAAAATACACATAAAAAAGGTGTTTTGCCACCATAATCATGTAATTATGAAATCTACCAGAGGCTAATTGGCTAACACTAACCAGTCAAACCTTGCCTCCTTTTTTGAACATTTGTGCGCTCTGCAGAATATATAATATGTAGGCCTACTATATACCAAAAAAAAGCTGCATGTTTTGAACATAGGTGAACATTTAAACAACACTCCTAAACTGTATAGGTAACACTGAACAATTACAAATAGTGCTAAAAACAATAGCTAGCAGCTCTGCGTTTCTCTGCCTCAGACCTGACCTATATTGAGAGCACATTACATAATGAGTGTAGATGGAGAGAGCTAAAACTGAGTTTGCCCTCAAGTGCCTACAGATGCTTCTCACACACACTGACAGAGGAAGACTCCATGTTATTATGATTCAATACAGTACATCAACAGTACATGAAAGGACATTTAATAGAACAAAAGAGGATTTTAAATGTAAATACACGTAATGCACAGACGCATGTAAACATACACATACTTACTTCTATGTTAATGTCCAAGAAAACATAAACTTACACTATATTTGAAGTTAAAGCTCTGATGAGTTGCTTTTAGTTGTTGGGACGACTATGTGGTTTGTTACATTGTAATAAGTTAAAAAAGAAAATTCTGTTCTCTGTTTATCCACTCTCATAGCATTCTCAACCTGACTTTCTTTCTTCTACACAACAAGGGATTCGAAGATTCTCCTTGCAGAAAATTTCTGATGGAAAGTCAGAGGAATTTAACATTACATTCAACAATAAACTCCAGTTATTTTGAGAATTACTGAATCATTGAGACTGGATCATCAATTGGTGAATGATTTGTCAGGTTAATTTAAAAGAAGTGGTTCAAACTAACAAAATTCAGTTATCAAGTTCAACAACTTAATATTCTGAATCAGTTCTCAAGTTAGCAGCCTCTGGTAATATTTACAGTAATAATTTTTTTTATGAAGGTATGAACTGTCTGTATTGTACATTTTGGTGTTACTTTTTTTCATTACATTGTTATTATCTTCCATTACATTATTATTTTCCAGAACATAATTAACTTAAGCAACAGATTTCAGTATTTTCTATTAAATTTCTCATTTCATTTCATTATATTATTTATTTATTTTTTTTTCACAGTGTAGCTTACTTAGGTTGACTTTTTTGACTGCCAGGTCAAACAGGGGTGCAAACTTTGTAGACCAGGGGTGTCAGATTCAGTTCCTGGACTGTCACTGCCTTGCTGAGTTTGCTCCAACTTGTGCAGTAAGAGATGCTGAAAAAATGCTGTTGATGTTTGAAATCATCAAAACAAACACACCCCTTTCCAAAAGGATTAAACCCTCATTTTGATAGCTCCACCCCCAATTTCACAAACATACCATGCAACACAGGCAACTCATCACCCATCATGAGTGAACATGGCTCTTACTGGTGACTGTCTATAGGTGTGCTTTGGTGCTCAGTCCCATCCACTTCAACACCGTTTTCTCAGGTACCACTTACACCACTTCCAAGCACACCTGAACCTGCTAATCAATGTCTTCAGTACTGTTTTATGGCGTGTGTTTGTGTGTGTGTAAAAGAGAAAAGTCTGGAATGCTAAAGTTATCGTGTGAGTCAAAGATGGATGAGCACTGCTGGCAGAAAGCTGTCAGTCATCACTGCTGTCAGACTGGAGCAGGGCAGGAAGCACCATGTCGCATAGGGTGAAGGTTGTTGTGTGTGCTTGAGACAGGAACTGTGACGGTGTGTGACAGAGGTGAAATTCAGAACTGATTTGACAATGACTTGTTAATTTCACTTCCAGAATTCCAGTTGTGGTAGTAAACAGGATACAGAATTGTATAGATATGAAGTAAGTTTTCCCAACAGAACCAACCATTAAACATCCTAATATAGGATTTTAGCAAAGTGTAAACTGTAAAACACAAACAGTTCATGTAGCAGTAAAAATCTGGCCAACAAATGTTGTAGGGGAGAGTGGGGTAAGATGAGCCATTTTTTTTTTTACTTATGTGGTCCTCAAGACAAAGGAAAATGAGGCACAATTTGCCCCAGGTTAGGGGTAAGTTGACCTGAGCCAGTGGGTAAGATGCACCATCTGGGTGATAACTGACCATCTGACTGAATCTAATTCAAACCCATGTAACATTTTAAAGATAATTTACCTCTTTTAAAAACTAACTTCAAAATTCATTTTTCAAACAGTCCTATTTCTTTTCCTAAAGCTAACTTAAATGAAAAACCAGTCAAATGAAGTTTATTTTTCAATCTTTATTTATTTGAATTTCTGAAATAATATGTTGAACAGCAAAGTTTTACCCTTCCCAAAACAGACTAAACAGAGATTTTAGCATTTTAGCAACCCTTTTTTTGCAATGTTGATCAGGTGGAAAGATATATTTCATTGTAATGTGATGAAAAGCATCATCTGGTTCTAAGAGAAGTATTTGGTGCACTTGTACACTGCCCCTATCAAATACACTACAAATAATATCTATATATATATATATATACATATATGATAAACTAAACCAGATGCATAATATCACATCAGTTTATACTTCAGAGGTTTAATTTAAATTCAGTGCCTTATGGTGGGGTAATTTAAAATGATGGCTCAACTTACCCCACAGCATTTGGCTCGCTTTGCCCCGTAGCTGCTATTTCGGGGGAAAAAAAAGAAAAACTAGCTAGCTTACCAGTTCAGACTAATATTTAGCTAAATAATTTCCTATGATTTCCTCTTCCTAATCATCTATGTGCATCATAAATATTTTTAGACCTGGATAAATTTGCTTTGATGTAACAGCCATTACATCTGTTATGTTAAAATTTTACTTTGACAAGCCAAAAGCTGTTTTTAAAGTAAATGGGTGCCTTCCACTCCTCCATGTGTTTCTCCTTTTCACAGTCTGGCAGAAATAATGTGTGCTTCCAAAATACATGGTCACATGACAGGAAAAGTGTACAGTTGCCAAGATACAGGGGGGTGGATCAACTTACCCACTGGCTCAACTTACCCCACTCTCCTCTAAATAATAAACTGTATGAATGTATAACATTTTAAAAACATTTTTTTTTTTAAATAATCAAGTAACTAACTAATATTACTGAGATAAAGCTGATTTAGCAAACATGCAGTTGAACTTTGCATGAGATGGATCAGAGTGGCTCATAACAGTTTGTACGAGCGCAGGTAAAATGCAGATTAGCTTTTCTGCTGTATATTTGCATCTCACCACAGCTTAGCACAGAAAATCCTCCAGAGACAGAGACAACCGCAGGCCGCCGTAAACATTATGAGTCACAGTGTTCCCTTCTCTCTCCTGCCATCATCTCTCATCTCATGTGCTCTCCCTGTTCCTTACAATGTTTCCTCTTGCACCGTAAAGTGTAAAGCACTGGTGGTCACCAGGTCTTAAATGTAAAGGTTTAGTTGATCTCAGAAATGAAAAATCTGATTCGCTCATGTTGTTTCAAAACTGTATGACTTTCTTCTGCAAAACACAAAAGGTAAGGCAGATTTGGGCATATTTTTGTGCATTTTGGTGGCTTTTTTTTGCCCTAAGTCCCCATTCATTTCCGTTGTTTGCACCGACTTTAAATGTATACCATCCGAGTTGAAAGTATGTACTTTTGTATCCTGCAGAAAAAAGAAAGTCAAAAAGATTTGGAATTATATGAGGGTGTGTAAATAATGACAGAATTCAAATTATTGAGTGAACTATTCCTTTATGTCTGCAGCTGTCCATGACTGATATAACCCTTGTTTACTCTATAAGAACTAAGACTGCATGATCTTGTCTCAGATTAGACTGTGAGGCCTTGTGGTTGGGAGTGTAAAGACCCGTCATATGAGCAAATGCTGAGATTAGCTATGCATGACACTTCTTTTGTCATCACCTCATTAATGACATATATCCCAGCTAAAGACAGAACAGAGAGGCACAACAACATGAGGGGTAAACAGAGCACCACACCATCAAGAAAAACGTTCTTCATTTGCCTGTACATGGGGTGTGGAAACGTGAGGATATTTGTGGGAATTTGTTTTTCATTTTTTGACAGAGCTATGTCTTAAATACAGTTCAGATATCTTTTTTACGTTTATGTTTAGTCCGATCAAAATGGCAGGCTCATATTGCAAGCATGCTACGTGTAGAATTGACCAGTATAGCTCACTGTGGGTGACTTACATATACACTTAAGAGACTTCATAAGTGGAAAATAATGACTAATATAGCAACAGACATCTAGAACTACTAGAAGCAAAATGTCAACACATTGTCATCTGATTTTATTAAGGCATTCCCCAAAGTTCCACAAAGTCTTCGCAATGAAATTTACAAATGTAAGACATGTTTCTGTTTCATGTTTCTTCACTTTATTTGTCTTGGAGCAACATTCCTATCAAAATCAGTACTCCCACTAATTCAGGAATATTTCCTACTTGGGTAAATCATGTTAAGTTAGTTAAGTTAAACTACACATGCCCCAAATAACACTTGTAGTGTTAGTAAGCAACAGGTAAAATAAACTTTAAATACCAATAAATGATAATTTTGTTTTTCATAATTGTATTCTGTGGGGTGAAAGCAAAATCTGCAATATTAAAAGTTTTGTTTTAAGTACACTCTTACAAATTAAGGTTCCAAAAGGGGGTTTTCACAGCGATGCTATAGAGGAACCAGTTGTGGCTCCCTAAAGAATCTTTCAGTGAACAGTTCTTAAAATAACTGTTTTTTTTTTCTTAGTGTGAAGGACATTTTCTAAAGAACCTCTTTTCACTGTAAAGAACCTTTTGTGGTATGAAATGGTTCCATGAATGATAAAGGTTCTTTGTGAAACCACTGATGCCAATAAAGAATCTTTATTTTTAAGAGTGTACATATTTCATTGAATTTGAAAGTGTTCATTTGTAACAAAATCTGCATGTTCTCCACATATTTCAAAGAGGTATTGTGCTCCAACTGCAACAAAATAATGTTTTCAACAAGCAGAATTGAATTCAGTTGTGTCTGTGGCATTACAATGGATGTTACTCCTTTAAAAAAAAAAAAAAAAAGTAATTCTATATCCACAAAAAAGTGAGCTGCTTTGTAAATTCATTCTTTTTTATTAATTTTCCTAAATTTAGCTGAATTACTGACATTTTTACAAGTTTTAGCTTGAAGATTTTACATATTGTTTTTCTACATTTAAGTATAGCCTTAGTAAACACAGTAAACAGTAAACATAGTCTTAATATTTTGTTTTAGTCCTTTTCTCCATAAATCCACAGACAATATACTACAATTTTTAAGCATACATTTTAATGATTAATCAAGTAATCATACTGTTGATCAATTTTAGCATCGTTTTCAATATATTTTAATTATTTTATGCAATATGATGTTTGTGGTGTCAAAATGTATCTAAAATTCCAAAAATTTTCTTTAGATTTGGTCTTTACATTTGACATTTTCAGACTTTAAAATGATTCTGAACATTTAAAATAAACACTAAAAAGATATCACAGACCATTTTTCTTCTTTCTTTCTTTCAAATTATGTCAAATTAAATACAGTAAATGGATGGATGGATGGATGAATGAACATATACTGTAAATAAATAAGTAAATATTCTCATTTGGTGGAAAATGTGGTAAAACTGAAATTTTTATAAAGCAATTAAAATTTCATTAAAGTTAATGTAAAGTTCTTTATTTTTCTTAATGATTCCCTGACATTACATATTCTGCTCATTGTAGGATAGTCCCAGATTTTGTTTAAAATATTGGTAACAACTCAGGCACAAGAAGTAAAAACAAAATATGCTTACATTTAAAATAAATTTGATAGCAATACATGTAATAAATGTAAATCTAAAAGTTCTCAGTACTACATGATGCCAGTAGAGGGCAGAGTTTGACTTTGTATTGATGATTGACACTAGTTTTACTGGTACAGACTGCAGCACCAACACTTTGAGCTTTCAGTGAAACTTGCACATTAGTGTTTATTTGTCTTATTAATATGCACTACAGTGGTTCTTTGTTGACACAGTGTTCTTGGTCTGATTATGCAAAATCAGAGATTGTAATTCCAGTTCATGTGCTCTGTATTTTGCAGCTATTCATGTGCAATGATGCCATCTTGTGCCAAAGCTGATTAAATAGATTGGATCCTATCATCATTAAATATAAAGCATCAATCTGAAATGAAAAAAAAAAGACAAGAAACAAAGTGTGAATTCGTAAATTCATCAACATAATTTTTTGTTTTATTTTTCTATATGGAAAAAGTGGAAAGATAACTGTATTTTTCATAACATGAAATTAGTTATGAAAATAATGTTTTATTTAAGGTATATAGACAAAAAATGATTAATGAAAGTTGACATATATACTGCATATAAGATTCTAATGGTACTAAACTAACTGGGTTTTTATTTATTTATTTATTTATTTTTATTCATTCAAGTACATCTAAACACCTCCAGTAACGGACAATGAACTTGTCACGTATATTCTATTTTGTAGAATTTAGTTGCTTCCATGTATACTCCCTTGATGGTCAGTAGGGGTCGCTAAGTATTTGTGTGTATTTTGTAATACTGTTGTATTGTTTTTAACGTTTGATTCTTACTGTTCACAGTTACAATCCCATTCATCTCAAAGACGTTTTCATGGATTGCTCATACAGCCCTGTAAGTATGACTATGCCGAGCTGTGAAGACAGCAGACACAAAATAAAAGGCCATTTCATTCTTTCAAGAGTTTCTAATTTTCAATAACACAGCTACTTTCGAACTGCTATTAAGAACTTTTTGTCCTGACAGAAAGATATAGGTTTGCTATATAATGACGTACATAGATCCCTCATTCCTTTTACAAATTGTCTTTTATGACATGAATAATGTATCGTGAACACTAATTTGGACACTAACAAGGGCCTTTCATCCACAAAATATTGGGACACAGATGATTCAGTGACCTACAACACGCAATGAAAGTTAGCATTCATCAACAGCACTGCATTATAACTTCACCATATCCACAAACTCCACCATATCCAAAAAGAATGACAAATACATGTTGTGTTTGTCATTCTTTTTGGTGGTGTTATAATGTGATATGCACTCTGTCTTTCCGCCTGTTTGTTTACAGTGTTCCAGAGTGGCATTTCTGGATATGGAAAACAAGCATGGCCAAATGGAGCGTCAGAAGATGGGGTAGATGTTTCATGCCTCTCCCACGCTGCACATGTGAACTGTTACCAATATTTAAATGATGTTTGAGGAATGAGCGGAACTGATGCTAGCATAATATCTACTGCTGTATTTTTTACATGAAATGGTCTTTGCATCTGACATTCCAGGAATTCCTTAATGTAGGTCTCTGTTGACAGACAAGCCTGTATGTTGGCATTCATTTGAGAGGTTGTTCTGGGACATTGTGCTGTATCTTTCTTAGTCTCTGTAAACATAATAGAGTTCTCCGAGCAGGGCATCCTCTTGAGTTCCATCCTAAAGTCTCTGTGGGCCGTCTTTAGGGTTCTCATATCAGTTTTTACATCAGTCTCAGAGGGGTCTGACATCTGTCACCAACCACAGCCTATATTTATCATCATGCACAAATGGTCCAATTTGTTTTCTGTGACACACATAGTAAAAATCATACGATGAGTTTTTGCAGTAGCAAAAACAGCATTGAGTTTTTTAATGACGATGATGTTTGTAACAAAAAAAATAAGAAAGAAAGAAAGAACGAAAGAAAGAAAGAAAATGTATATTTGTGTTTTGTTTTCGAGTAAAAATCAAAACATCATTAAAACAAGGTTTACTGTTTAATTTGATTGAATACATTAGATCTATGCCAAGCTCCAGATACATTCTCTGAAAATAAGGCTTAAAGGCTTCCACTTCCAGAACAAAAATTTACAGATAATGTACTCATCCCCTTATCATCCAAGATGTTCATGTCTTTCTTTCTTCAGTCATGAAGAAATGATGTTTTTTGAGGAAAATATTTCAGGATTTTTCTCCATATAATGGACTGCTATGGTGCCCCGAGTTTGAACTTCCAAAATGCAGTTTAAATGTGGGTTCAAATGATCCCAAATGTGGTTGTAAATGATCCCAGCCAAGGAGGAAGGGTCTTATCTAGCAAATTGGTTATTTTCATTTTTAAAAATACAACTTAAATACTTTTTTAATCTCAAATGCTCGTCTCGTCCTGCCTGAACTCTGTGTATTCTGGCTCAAGACAGTTAGGGTATGTCGAAAAACTCTCTCCCTCAACTTCAAAAATCATTTCAAAATGATCCTACATTACTGCAGAAGTACCGACCCAGTCTTTACAAAGTGAACATGCAAAGAAGATTAAACACCCTTAACAAAAAAGGTAAAACAGTGATATAGGATGATTTTGAAGTTGAGACAGAACATGAGATGGGAGTTTTTCGACATACCCTAACTGTCATGAACCGGAAAAAAACAGAGTTCAGGCAGAGCAAGACAAGATGAGCGTTTGACCTTAAAGAGTGGATAAATAGTATTATTTTTATGAAAATAACCGATCGTTCCACTGGAAAAGACCCTTCTTCTTCCGCTGGAATCGTTTAAAGTCACATTTGAGATCTTTTGAAGCTGCATTTAAACTGCATTTTGGAAGTTTAAACTCGGGGCACCATAGAAGTCCACTATATAGAGAAAAATGCTAAAATGTTTTCCTGAAAAAACGTCATTTCTTTACGACTGAAGAAAGAAAGACATGAACATCTTGGATGACGTGGTACATTATCTGTACATTTTTGTTCTGGAAGTGGACTTCTTCTTTAATGTTGCATGTGGTTTTGCTTGTCAAGACCTTTTCTTGTTTAAGAAGGTTTTGATTGTTTGTAGTATAAGGTCACTTTAAATATCTGCCCATGTTCATGTCAGAATTCATCCAGCATAACACAGTATGTGCTCATAATTTAGTCGGCTGCATGTGCAATGAGGACATCTCTGCAAATCCCAGTAGATTGAAAAGCAATGATCAGACGGTGTTATCTGCAGAAAACACACACTCTTTCACATGTTCAGGAAGAGAAAGACAGGAAAGGACAGCAGTGCGCAGGAATGCTCTGGCTATGATTTCCTCCTGTCGCTCCTCTTAATTCCTAATCTGAGGGGAAAGCTGTCTATCTAGGGGATTTGTACAGCTGTCAATTAAAATCCCTTGACACAACCCTCCCCCTCCCTGTCTCTTTCTCTTTTATTCACTGTTTTTCTCTCTTTCTCTGTTTCTTCTCATCACTGGAGCTGCGTAGTCTATAATGGTAACATTAAATGGTGTTCGCAACCCATTTTACTTCTATAATGTGACTTGTTTCTGAAGGAACAGAATATTCAAATAGGGGAAAAAAGTTTTTTCTTTATAACATGCATTGACAATAATTTTCCAATCAGTATTCTATAGTAAATGAAACGTTCGTTTCTGTAATTTTTCAAATATAATAATTTTCTCCATCTATGAAACACCTTTAACTGCCAATGTAATCAAGACCGAATAATATAACTCATATATCTAACTAATAATGATATCACAGCTCACGTTTTACAATCATTCAGATTCTGATGGATATTAAGTCCTGCTTTCTGTCATTATTTTGTTTTACTTGGAAATATAATGAGTATGAAAAATACTTACTTGCTTTCTTTTTAATCCAACTCCAAGTATTATCACCTATATACAGTGCACAGCATATATGAGTACACACCCTCTAAAACTTAACAAATTTAGCAATTACTCTTTACTTGCAAGACATATTAGGGTTTTTTGGAGATATAATGTTCCAACAAGCCTGCTTAATCAATTACCAAAGAAGAATGACAGAATTATTTAGCAAAATAAGATTTTCTTATCAAAGTGATAAAATGTTGTGTTGCAAAAATGAGTACACCCTCCTGAAAGTTACTAAATAAAAAAAAGAAAACAAAAGTGTAGGTTTAAGGTTATGTTTGTTCAACAGGTAAGTATATTAAACCAAAACTTTTAAAGACAAGTAATTTCCTGACAGTTAAAGGCATTTTATAGCCTGCTGAATCATACACAGACTTAATGCTGTCAGCACTAAAACCATTTGGGCGAAAACTGCCAGGTGACTTATTTCTTAGCATAAAAGAGGATAATGGTGTGAAAATATAGCAGAAGTAGCACCATGGACTTCTGACAAGGCTCTTAAAATAATCAGGTATTCACTTTAAGTTTTCATTTAATGATGAGTGAATTTTTGCTTCAAAAAGAGCCGGAGAAATACCATGCAAAGAGTCTCAGAGCTGGCAAAAGCTATGAAAAGAGTCACACTTTACCTCACAGAGTACAACACAGCCTGCAGAAGTGACATGCATGGTTGTTGTCACCATTAGAATAACCTACTGTAGCCAAAGCACAATAAACTCATGTAACCTCTTCCAAGGCCCATATTTACAAAATATAGACTTATGGGAATCCATACTCTTGTCTCAAGAGACCAAGTCAATAATTTTGGATCCAAAAGCATTCAAAATGTCCTGGTGTTGCTAGAGGAGGAGTACAGTGAGAAGTGCCTGGTACCCACAGTGATGTTCAGTGATAATAAAGCTCTTATATTGGGAAGTATGAGTGCTGAAGGTGTGAGGGAGTTGTATTTTATCAGTGCTGTTATGAATTCACACACCACTGTGTGATGTAATACAAAAACTTGAAACTGAAGATGCTACCCTCCCGTCATTTCCTGCATTATTGGGCATTTTTTTCAGCATGACAATGAAGATATTCATTCTGCCAAGGTGAAAATCCTTCAGCGGACATGTATTTCATTTAATCTTAATGCTTTTGAGCAGCTGTGGGGGATTCTGTAGACATTTGTTGAATTACATCTAGGATGTACTCATTTCTGCAATCCTTTATTTAAACAAAATTGGCTAATTTACTTATTTTACCGAAAATACTGGCATATAGTTTATTGTTTTTATTAAGTATTTGTTTAATACGTTTAAATTTTGCCATCTTTCCATGAATTATATTAGTGATCATTAAGAAAATACATCTTTTATATTTATTCAGAGGGGGTGTACTCATTTATGCTGTGCACTGTACTCATTATTTTGAAAAAAGTGGGGTATTTTTTTAAGGATAAAATAATTATATCATTTTAATATTACATTTGAATGGTAATAGAATTAAATACACTTCAATGACTATGACTAGACCTTAATTTATTATTATTTATTAATGAATACATTTTTAATTTAACAAACTTAACAAACATCTATAATAATAATTCTCATTATTTAAGTAGCGTGAAAGTTTTCACTCAAGAATTACAATACCTATTGATTTTTTATGCTAAAAATAAAGATAAATATTTGAATAGGTCATTGTCCACCATAAAATGTACGACAGTCAGTATTGGAAATATTAGTATTTCAAAATCAATCACCCATTACCAAAATATGTGACATCACCAAAGTTAAAAGTAATGTGAATCCTGTGTCACAATCTGTAAAAATATTGGATTGTAAATGTTATACTGTAGTTCTATTGGTTCACGTTTTCCCCCGCCCACACAGTCATCATATGACATTATCAGAAAAGGAGTCTTTTTTATTAGAGTTGGAGCATTTTGATAAAAAAATTGGAAAAACTTGCACTAATCGATCGTTCAAAATACCTTTTGACCATGAATGTGTATTTAACAAAATATCTAGAGCCAGTTTTTATTCATGTTGGATGTAAAGGGCATTTCAGCAGGTAGACACCTGCAGAGACATGCTGTGCATGAGTGGCCACTTTATTTTCTGCTACAAGAGGTGCTGTAGACAGACTTTAGTCTTGTTTAGAACAAGATAAAGACATTTCCCTTCCCCTGACATGATGAAGGGATGACTCAAACGTCTGTGATGCACAGAAGGGTTTAACCCGTTCATGAGCGGCAGGAACAGGCAGGATGCCCAGTGATGACAGCAGCTGCCGTCTGACTCTTCAAAAGAACTCCTATTATTGATGCTTTATGTAATGCTCACATGAGACATACCATAAAACCCCTCAGCATCAAACCGGAAGGGATGAAAAGATAACATAAATCAACAAATATTAGATTAACAATATATTCAGAACAATGAATAATAATAATAATAATAATAGTATGTAAAAGAATAAAAAGAAAACAATAATTAATAAAACAAAATGTAAATAAAGTGACTTATAATAATGAATCAAAAGATTGTTAAAAAAATGTCTTTTCAAGGTTTGTTTTATGTTTTTAGGCAGCGTCACTGTACGTTTTACAGTAGAGTGTGGCAAAAAGTATGTAAACAGATACTAGAGAGATACTGTACAATGAGGGAACAACATTATTTGATCCCCTGCTGATTTTGTACGCTTGCCCACTGACAAAGAAATGAAATGATCAGTCCATAACAACAAGAAAAACAAGAAAAATGCATTTAAAAAAAGTTATAATTGGTTTGGATTTTAATGAGTGAAATAAGTATTTGATCCCGTGTCAATCAGCAGGATTTTCTGGCTCCCAGGTGTCTTTTCTACAGGTAAGGAGGTGAGATTAGGAGCAGTCTCTTAAAGGGAGTGCTCCTAATCTCAGTTTGTTACCTGTAGAAAAGACACCTGTCCACAGAAGCAATTAATCAATCAGATTACAAACTCTCCACCATGGCCAAGACCAAAGAGCTGTCCAAGGATGTCAGGGACAAGATTGTAGACTTACACAAGGCTGGAATGGGCTACAAGACCATCGCCAAGCATCTTGGTGAGAAGGTGGCAACAGTTGGTGCAATTATTTGCAATCTCCCTTGGCTCCATGCAAGATCTCACCTAGTGGAGTTTCAGTGATCATAAAAATGGTGAGGAATCAGCCCAGAACTACACGGGAGGATCTTGCCAATGATTTCAAGGCAGCTGGGACCATAGTCACCAAGAAAACAATTTGTAACACACTACGCCGTGAAGGACTGAAATCCTGCAGCGCCCACAAGGTCCCCCTGCTCAAGAAAGCACATGTACAGGCCCATCTGAAGTTTGCCAATGAACATCTGAACAATTCAGAGGAGAACTGGGTGAAAGTGCTGTGGTCAGATGAGACCAAAATCAAGCTCTCTGTGGCATCAACTCAACTCATCGTGTTTGGAGGAGGAGGAATGCTGCCTATGACCCCAAGAACAATATCCGCACTGTCAAACATGGAGGTGGAAACATTATGTTTTGGGGGTGTTTTTCTGCTAGGGGGACAGGACAACTGCACCACATCAAAGGGACGATGGACGGGGCCATGTACTGTCAAATCTTGGATGAGAACCTCCTTCCCACATTGAAAATGGGTTAGGATGGGCATTCCAGTATGACAATGACCCAAACCACACGGCCAAGGCAACAAAGGAGTGGCTCAAGAAGAAGCACATTAAGGTCCTGGAGTGGCCTAGCCAGTCTCCAGACCTTAATCCCATAGAAAATCTGTGGAGGGAGTTGAAGGTTTGAATTGCCAAACATCAGCCTCGAAACCTTAATGACTTGGAGAGGATCTGCAAAGAGGAGTGGGACAAAATCCCTCCTGAGATGTGTGCAAACCTGGTGGCCAACTACAAGAAACAGCTGACCTCTGTGATTGCCAAAAAGGGTTTTTGCACCAAGTACTAAGTTATGTTTTGCGAAGAGGTCAAATACATATTTCACTCATTAAAATGCAAATCAATTTAATGATAGATTTTTTTTGTTGTTATTATGTCTCTCACTGTTCAAATAACCTACCATTAAAATTATAGTGATAATTTCTTTGTCAGTGGGCAAACGTACAAAATCAGCAGGGGATCAAATATTTTTTCCCTCACTGTATACTGTAGTTAGAAATTATTTTTGAACATATTTTTGTGTTGTAAATATTAAGAATGATGCTGTGTTTTGTGGGTATATGCCCTTACATCAAATCAGATCTGCTGTCAGGACGCTTTACCTTCACAGCAGTGCACTTAAACCAGCCCTCACCGGCCAGCTCTATCTCTCTCAGCGCACAGATGCCACGGGCTCTCACTGTTTGCTCTGCTCTGAGTGCATGATGGTCAGTGTTAGTCATCCGCTCTTCTGTTCCCTGCAGGTACTTCAAGACTTTTTTTCTTTCCAAATTCTGTCTTGACTCAGTGCACTGAAAGGGCTTCAGATAATAGTGTTTCAAAGGATTCATGTCATGAGGAAACTCATTTCCATTGATCTTTTGAGATAAAAGACTTTATTGTACTAATAAAAAATACTGTAACTTTTAGAGGTCACTCCATTTAATTGATAAAATATACACTTTAATACAATTTAAGTTTCTTTGGATAAAACAGCCTGCCAAGAACGCATAAAAACGTGACTGTCCACAACTAAAAGCAACAATACTGCCTCCTTCATCCTGCACAGAATAGATGAAGACTGACAAACCTGATCAGAAGAACTGAAATTCTGTACCTGTTATGGCAACTGACATGTGGCTGTATTGTAATGGTTAGAGTTGTTATACAACCCCAATTCCAGAAAAGTTGTGATGTTTCGTGAGATGTCATAAAATCAAAGATATGTTATCTGTTCATTCTCTTTAACCTTTAATTATTTGACTAAAGTACAAAGAAAAAAATCCAATGTTTTCAGTGGCTAACTTTTACTTTTATTTTGTAAATATAACCAAATTTTGATTTTCATGGCTGCAACACACTCTAAAAAAGTTGGGACAGAGGCCAAATAAAAGTGAAACGGTTATAGAATATCCAAATTAAACTGTTCACAGTAAGCAGGTGAAATGGAAGTAGGTGAGGATATCATGTTTGGGTATAAATATTCTGTTCAGACCTATTTCTTTGTTCCTCGTGTCAAAAAAACAATTGGTAAAAAAGCTTTTATGTTTAAAGCCCCTATTGACTGGAACAATTTACCTGTGTATATTCGAACTATTACATCATTTAAGATGTTTAAGCAAACTTTGTATTCACAGTTTGCTTTGGTTTGTACATGTTATTATTGAAAATGGTACTGTTGTTTTTTTTTTGTTTTTTTTGTGTATTGGATCCACTGATCAGTGTATAGTGTATTTTGTATTAGGTTTTGTTGTATATTCGTTACTAGCTTTTAATGGGTAGTTAATAATTTTGTGGTGCTTTTTTTTATTTTTTATTATCGTTTGTGTTTAGTGTTGTTTAAAGATGTATCGTTAATGTGTGTTTTTTTTGTTTTATGTTGCGATTGTATTGCATTGTGTTCTGGGACCCCCTTGAAAATGAGATGGTACATCTCAAGGGGTTAATCCTAATAATAATAAATACCTAATAAAAGGAGCATTTCAGTCTTTGAAAGTGAAGTTGAAGCATGTCTCATCACTTTGTGCCAAATTTCATGACAAAAGTATCAAACAAATCAAGAATCACATTTTTAATACCCTGGTGAAAAAATCAGCATATGCTGATAGGTATGTTTTGATGCTGGGATGCTGGTTAGGTATGTTTTGATGCTGGTTTAAGATGGTCCTTTGCTGGTTTATGCTGGTCATTTGCTGGTTTAAGGTAGTCCTTTGCTGGTTTATGCTGGTCCTTGACCAGCAACATGATCAGCATAAACCAGCAAAGGACCAGCATAAACCAGCATCAAAACATACTTACCAGCATATGCTGGTCTTTTCACCAGGGTATGAAATCACAAAGAATTTAGGTCTTTCACCAACTACTACACATAATATTGTGAAAAGATTTAGGGAATCCAGAGAAATTTCAGTCTGTGTAGGGCAAGGTAAGACACCTCAAGTAATGTGCATGACCTTTGAGCCCTCAGATGGCATTGCATAAGAAACTGTCATGCTGCAGTGTTAAATAGCATATTTGGGCTCAGGAGTACTTTGGAAAACTGCTGTCACTTGACACATTCTGCAGCTGCATCAAATCAAGCCACTTGAATTTCTGTTACTCTAGCAGAAAGCTATAAATCAATTCTTTGCAGTGATGCCATGGGGTTCTCTGGTCCCAGAACTCATCTTAGGTAGTCAAAGATGATGGAAATGTGTGCTATGGTCAGAGAAATCCACGTTTCAGCTTGTTTTTGGGAAAAATGTATGTCGAATTCTTAGTACCAAAGACCAAACTTTTACCATCCAGACTTTTATCAGCGACAGATGCAAATGCAAACAACTGTCATGGTGCAGCGGAGCAAACGGCACTGGTAGCTGGAATATGTGCGAAGGTACCATTGAAATGGAGGCATGTATTGGGATTGTACAGACACTGCCATCAAGATGACATCTTTCATTAGAAATCCATGGTTATTAGATAAAGACAATGCCAGGTCTCATTCTGTATGTGCTACAACAGCGTGATTTCATAGACACAGACTGAATTTGCTAGAATGGCCTGCCTACAGTCTCCTATTGAAAATGTATGACCAGTCATGAAAAAGAGATTCAGACAACGACAATCAAAGACTGAGCATCTGAAGTTTTTTTATCAAGCTAGACTGGACAACAACTTTGCTTGCAAAACTTAAAGTATTAGTATCCTCAATTCCTAAACAATTAAACATTTTAATTAAAATAAAAATTGTAATTAACATGCATCTGTCCCAACTTTTTTGGAGTGTGTTGCAGCCATAAAAATCGAAATTTGGTTATATTTACAAAATGAAAAGTTGACCACTGAAAACACTGGAAAAAAATTTATGTATACTTCAGTCAAGTAAATAAAGTTTAAAGAGAATTAACAGATAACATATTCTTGATTTTATGGCATTTCATGAAGAGTCCCAACTTGTACCTCTGTACAGATTGTACCTCTGTGGATTGTGGCTTTCTACTTGTGTTAAAAACACTGTAGTCAAGTCAAAGTTATTTGTATCGCACTTCTCAAAATGCACATTGTTTCTAATCAGCTTTACAGAAAATCATCATGTTAACTGTTAAATCTTCATGCCTGGGTGATAATATAGTTCACATTTATTCAGCTTACAATTTCTTACGATACAAACAATGAAAAAGTTCAGATTATAGAGGTTATAGTCCATATATCGCCCTACACAGGTATAATGAATGTATGTGGATAAAGTTGGACATAGTTATAAATTTATAAAGGGCTGGGCGATAATATAGATACATTTTGGACAAAAATCGGTCAATTGAGATGTGCTATATGTATGTAGCGATCATATCAGAGTCAAGTTGTTATTTTTTAACAAACTAATGGCAAGTAAAATTGTAGGACATGTTTGGCATCATGTCTTATGAAGAGGAAGGGAGCTGAGCTCTTGCTCTCGTGGATATCACCATTTCCAGCCTGCTGATCTGAACAACTGAATTCTTCCACTGCAATTAGAGGTGCTCACCAGGGTGCTCAACATGATGAACGCTGGTTGTTAGTGGTTACCTGTTGTTATGGTTACCATTTCCCTCGATCCTCGCAACAAAATCTCCCAAGAGCTCTGTGTAAGCACCAAGATGCTGCATACTGTATGAACGTGGCATTTGTCCCTGTGTTATAAAGCAGACACAAAAACACACAGCCGGTTACTCAGCATATACAAACACACACACACTCACTCACTCACTCCGTTTAACAATAAATGCAATGTGAAAATATTGCTGTCAAATTTATTTTGTTATGTTTGTTTATGCATCTATTTTTGTTCTGGAAAAGACAAGTCATTTTTATTTTAGTAAATTAATTTAGTAAATTCCTGTAGTTTTGCAGTATTTTTTACAATATGATTATATGTATTTTTTAAGCATAGGAATACTATTTAATAGTGTAAGTATGGTGTTTGGGATTGGTGAATAAGATGCATCCGATAAGAAAATGTTGTATCTAGTGCATGAAATTGTAATGTGGCTAGAGGCCAATTACACTGCCACATTAGCTGCTGTTGTATGCTTTTATATTAGCACAGGCCTGCGGACAAAACCTTCATATGAGTCAAGAACATGCAGATTCTCACATGATTAAGCTGGAAGAGCAGATAAACATACATACAACCATCACTCTCATCAAATGCACTCAAAGCTTTTAAATAGGGACATACATAAATAGGAAGCAGCCATCATTCAAGCTGTAGTCATCTCTCCATCATGTCCAGAGCTTGCGTCTTTTTGCATTTGCATCTCACTGAAGACTGGCATTATTGCTCCGGGCGCACTCTCATGACGGTTAATGCAAAGATGAGAAGAGCTGTGTCACGTGTGCAGATTAGAGTCTCTCACAAAAGCCATGCATTCGACTTCAGCCCTCGGCATCTGCTGCACTCTCAGTTCCTGCTAAAACAAGAAAAAGACCTTCTTTAAACCTCTGTTGACTTTCTGCTTGTTCAGAATGCCTAAAGGAAGTTAAAGCAACAGAAGACTATAGCTCTTTGCTGTGTAAATATATGGGGGCAGACTGGCAGTGCCTCTTCAAACAAAAATCAATAGTATAAAAATAAAACAAGAAAAAATAAAAGATCAAACAGTATATAATCACTAATATTTCGGTAGTAAATTTGATGTAAATCGGCTGCTCAAGTAGAAAAAAAAATCAGAGGGAGCCTAGCAAACACTCCCTGTTCTATTAACATTAGTGCATATGGTTTCTGTTCTGTTCTGTTATTTTTTGGGAAGCAATTCCTAGCATTCTAGGAATGTTCTTTTTAGGTTCTATCATTTGTAACTATTGTAATGTTCTGGGTCATTCTATAATTAGAGTTACATTTAGAATTTGACAATGTTAAAAACAGAATAAAAAGTTTTCCTGTTTCCCAAAAACCCAAACATGACCTTACATAGCTGCTTTGACACAATCTATATTGTATAAAGTGCTATAAAAATAAAGGTGGTCTGTAGGAATATGTGCATAAAATACCATCTATGTTTGCTGCTGCTGATAACCATGATAACCATGTTATCTTTACTAAGTAACAAAGTTGACAGTTAACTTAGCTGACATTTTTAGTGTTTTGTGCCTATACTCAACATAGAAGCCTACAACTACTAAACATATGTTATTAGAAATATATTTTCCTAAACAAAACGTAAGTTTTAGTTAAATTGTCTTGTTAAAATTTGCAGCAATAATACTTGTGTAACACTGTTGACAGTCAATTAATCCACTCTTGACACAGGTTTGCTAGTTTAACTAGCAAAGGAAAGAGAGAGAACATAACTTCTAGTGTTTCATCCATGTGCTTCTAGAGGAAATATCATAATACTGTGGGACAAACCATTCCTTTTGGGGGGTAACTTAGTTGACAATGGTTTTTTTTGGACACAAATAAAACAAGTTATATCACAATAAACACATTTGATTATTTTTGAAGCGCACACCCAAATGTCTTGATAGCCTAATCTAACTCAAGGCAAAACTATTACATTAATTTATATCTGAGGTCATTTTCATACAGAGTACAATAAGCAACTTTACAAAATCGGACAGGTGAATACCAGGGTTGTATGTGATATGAACATCATTTTTTAACAAAAGATATGACTTTTTCAACATACAGTAGTGTGATTGGGAAAAATATAATTGTGTACTTGAAAATGAAGCATTGATGAAAAAATATTACAAATATACTTCATGGACATGAGATGTACCCACAATTTTAGACTGACCATTCTAGTTAATAAATTATAAACTAATGCAGAGTTTTGATAATTTGCAGTTTACACTTATTACACACACAGATATATATATATATATATATATATATATATATAAAATAGCTAGCTAGACAGATAAATAGATAGAATTACTGATTTTATCTTCATATAACAATAATAATGATAATAGAGGTATTGCTTTTGGTATTAACAATGACCTTAGCATTTAGACTGTGCTTAGTATCAGACGGAAAATAAAATTGGTGATAGCCCACACCTAGTAAAAATTTTGATTAGTTTTTAATAAATATCATATTATGTAATAATGTGTGAGAGGTTGTGTTAAAGTGAATATAATCACGTCTAAACAGAATGCAGTGACTTCATTCACAATATAGCAACACCTTAAGTGTCTTATTGGTATTTACACAATCTTACATAATAAATACATTATGCGATGTGGTTTATAAAATATATAACTTTAAGTGAATGCTTGACCTTCATTTAGGGGTCAAAATACTTTAAGGTCTGTTCTAACAAGTGATGGGAGAAACAAACTACACACAGAGAGAATAAGGTGCCTTCAGTTTTATTTTTAAACTGTTTTATATAGCTCCAGAGATTATCTTAGAGCGTGAATAAAGATTGAGGTCATCTGAGTCATATTTTATCACAGAATGCAGCGATTGCCAGGAGCTGTAGGAGATCAAGCAGCACAATAAGAGAAGCAACAGCAGGTTTTCAACCACCTTATTCAGTGTTAATACTCCACCGGGATCAGTTCTCCGTCACCTGGTACCTGCTTGACTCATTCAACACTTAAGCTCTCTCCTTACATCTTACACTTAACTTGCTCATTCTAAGCATTTACCATTTTAGCAGCAGTCTTTGTGCTTTATTTCTGCACAGGCAGATTGTTCAGCATATGGAGAGGGCAAATGAGGCAGTGTTTGAGGGATAAAGCACTTCTGTAAGATTCTGTAAGAAAAACCCTCATGATAACAGGGACATGTCTCGCCCAGAGTGATTGAGAGATTCTGGATTTTCTGGTTTTCTGGTATCTCAGTGAAAACGTTAAGATGATGAAATCATCCAAACACAATATAGAGATGTACATACAGGTACTTTATAGCCAGGATGCTGTAGTAATAGTATAAATAAAGCCATATAAACCTGTGAAGACAAATCAAGACGTGCAGGGCATTTGTAAAACAGTTTTAATGTGTAGGCTATAATGTGAATTCAGGTAAATTGGGCCTACAGATAAACAAACAAATAAATAAATAAATAAATATCATACAGACAATGATTCTTTTTTTTTTTATTAAAAAATCTAGGTGGTGTAACTGTCCCGCCCTTAATGATTTTTTGTAAAATAACATTTTTATTCATAAAATACCATGTATTGTGAATTGAGTATTATGACCATCAGTTTTTAACTGATGCACCTACACGAATCATCCATGTAATGCATCTGTGCTCAGTTAGGCGAATATGTGCACTGTCTCTTAAAATAACGTCAGAAAATCACATATCCAAACACACACACTTACTGAGAACTTACTGTGGTGATGCAACTTAGTCCGAGGCAAAATGTTGTCAACTCATGTGTGAATGCTTGCTAATTTAGCACAGATGCCAGAAATAAATTAAATGAAAAGGGAATTTTTTTTAACAGAAGCTATATTAACACCGTCTGCAAGTGATGACCGTTTTAAAACATACCATTGTCTATAAAAAATGGGCAGGCTCATACATAGGCTATAATGTGTAAATAAAAAGCTTATTGAGCATGATGAAAGAATCTGCAACACAGACAGTGATTATTTATATTTTATTAAAGCTTCATTTTGCAACCCTTTTGTGGTGCTTGCTGAAGGTTTTATGTCGATTAGTGAACTCTCAAACCAAAATCTTACAAATATGGATTTGACATGTTCGCATTTAGGGTAGAAAAATACATAAACACCAAATTGAACAGAGGGATAGGGCTCTTTCTCTCCACACACAATTAATTTCAGCGAAATGGTTTGCTTTAATGATTCAGTTCATTTGTGTGACCACTCTAGGTTTCTAGTCGCGTTTCCAGATCATTTGAAAGAATCTGTTCAACAGAACCGAGTCGCCTGGGAATCACTCCAGTACTTACGCTCAGAGCGCACACATGTATTTACCAGAGTGACTGGAGGATGTTTGCATTATAGTACACATCTTTATCCGCAGCAGAACAATCTAGCGGCAAAGAAAACGACAAGTGTGGATATACGAGGGTCTTTTTGTTTTGAATTCTACAGGTAATATATTAATGAATATTTAATGGCTTGGAAATGGAGATAGCTTTGGTGAGCTTTGACAAGCGGGGTGATGGAGGCAGTGATGGAGAACCCTACCAAAACCAAAACTCGCTGGATCATCCTCGCTTGGTCCACAATAAAGAACTATACTCGAGAAGTCCACAACAGAGCTCATGGAAAATGAACGACATGAACAACACAATGATGGGCTCCACTGAGAATACGGTGGATTATTACAGTCCCCATTTGTTTGATGAGGACATTCTGGACATGGATATGGACCATGAAAACAACGAACGAGTTCTTATCAATATCGCCGGACTGAGGTTCGAGACACAGTTGGGCACTCTGAACCAATTTCCCGACACTTTGCTGGGAGACCCGGACAAGAGAATAAAGTATTTTGACCCCCTTAGGAACGAGTATTTCTTTGATCGCAACAGACCCAGTTTTGACGGAATTCTTTATTTCTATCAGTCCGGCGGGAAAATCCGACGACCTGTTAACGTGTCGATCGACGTGTTTGCCGACGAAATCCGCTTTTATCAGCTGGGAGAAGAAGCAATGGACCGTTTCCGCGAGGATGAGGGCTTTATCAAAGAAGAAGAGAAACCATTGCCACAGAATGAGTTTCAGAAACAGGTATGGCTCATCTTTGAGTACCCTGAAAGCTCTAGTCCTGCACGAGGCATAGCTATTGTCTCCGTCATCGTCATAACCATCTCCATCATAACTTTCTGTTTGGAAACTTTACCCGAGTTTCGCGACGAGCGAGAGCTTCCAGTGACTAGTCGCGCCATCAATGGTACTCAAGAGCGTCCATCGCTCACCTTTAGCGACCCGTTCTTCATCATTGAAACAACCTGCGTGATTTGGTTTACCTTTGAGCTCTTTGTGCGCTTCTTCGCCTGTCCTAGTAAGTCTGAATTCTCCAAAACCATCATGAACATCATTGATATCATGTCCATCATGCCTTATTTTATCACCTTGGGCACAGAGCTGGTGGAGCAGCAGGGCCAGGAACACAATAATGGCCAGCAGGCCATGTCACTGGCCATACTGAGGGTCATTCGTCTAGTTCGGGTATTTCGCATTTTTAAGCTCTCTAGACACTCCAAGGGGCTTCAGATCTTGGGTCAGACTCTAAAAGCCAGCATGCGAGAGCTGGGCCTCTTGATCTTCTTTCTTTTCATTGGTGTCATATTATTCTCCAGTGCTGTTTACTTCGCTGAGGCAGATGAACCTGAGTCTCACTTCTCCAGCATCCCAGATGCCTTCTGGTGGGCTGTGGTGACCATGACAACAGTTGGGTATGGTGACATGAGACCAGTGACTGTGGGGGGCAAAATTGTGGGCTCTCTGTGTGCCATCGCAGGGGTGCTGACCATTGCATTACCGGTGCCTGTCATTGTGTCTAACTTCAACTATTTCTACCACAGAGAAACTGACCAAGAGCAGGCGTCTCTTAGAGAAGAGCCTAATAATGGTGGCCCTTCAAACCCATGTGACGAACTTCATGGGTTGAGGAAATCATCAACCTCTAACTCAAAAGATGGAGAACACAATGAAGATACAAACATTCCTATTGAGAAGACTAACATGAAAGCGAACAGCAGAATGGATATTAAACGCTCCCTTTATACGTTTTGCTTGGACACCAGAGAAACGGACCTCTAGGTGGTCCATCTCTATCCCATTGCACTACCGGTGCCCATCACTGTTTCCGTCTTCAACTATTTCTATCTCAGGGAGACTGACCAGGAGTAGGCATCTTTCAGAGAAGAGCATAGTGGTGGCCCTTCCAGCCCATGTGATGAACTTAATGTGTTGAAGAAATCTTCAAACGCAAGAGTTGGAGACCACATTGAGGAGGAAAACTTATATTAATTAATTTACATTATATTAAATGTTCCCAAGAAACAGAAACTTATAGTCAGTCCATATCCACCATGCTAAGTTAATGCACCCAGGTTCTGTATAATCTAAGGATCATCGCACTGTTAAAATCCTGGAAAGTTGCGGTTATTTTTTTAAAGCACATTTTAATCTGTTAATCTCTTGGGCATCAGCAGCTTTTAAGCATTACTTTTATAATTTCATATTCAGTAACACACAAAATAATGATGAAAACAATTAAGAACAACTGTGATGCTTTGATCACAGGCCTTAACTCTTTTACGACCTCATCTGTTTACTGTTGTTACTGCTGTCATATTTGCCCAAATGAAAAGCCAAAATAGGTTTTCTTCTTTCAAAACATACTATTTAAAAACTTATGTACATATTTTTGTAAAATAATTGTTTGGTCTTTAGGGTCTTGATCAATACCACTTTCATAGTTAGTCTAAAATACTGTTTATGTGTCGTTTGTGGCTATCAGTATTTTAAAATTTATTTATAGCAATATTTTTTTCACTCTCAGTTATCAATCAGTGGCATGTGAAATCTAGGAAGCACTTCAAAGAAAAGGACAACTTTAAGTTCTTTTGCTTCCGAATTCACAACGATAAAGCCTTGTTGACTTACAGAGCAAATCACATCACAGAGCTTTGCTGAAAAATGGATTCAAACAAAAATGACTGTGTAAAGGACAAGGAAACCTCAACAAATGACTGAACCCTGATGATCTACTAAAACTTGAGGAGAACTTGAAGACAAGCCAGTGATTCACTTTTTTATATAAGGTCAGTCACCTTTTTAAATCTTCACTGTTTGACATTTTGTCTGTTTACTCAATTGCAATTATTGTATATTATACATTTGTGTTCATGGTCATTCATTTAACCCTATTAGACACGAAAAATTATAAAATTTTTGTAACATGTTAAAAGAAAAAAATGTGCACGGAATTACTGAGGTCTGAAGAAAAATAATTATATAAAGTCATTGAAAAACATTAGAATTGGGGCAGTCATGGCTTAATGGTTAGAGAGTCGGGCTTGTAACCCGAAGGTCACTGGTGTGGTTCCTGCACCAGTAGGAATTGAAGCTGGGGACTGTGAACGAACAGCGCTCTTTCCACCTTCAAGGCACCGAACCCTCTTGTTGAGCTGTCAAATAACGTTATAGAGAAAATGAAAGCCAGTGAATTTGTAAGTTAATTTCTATTATTAACACTGTATGAACCTGTATGCAAGTGCTTGAAGGAGAAAGAGTTTGTAGTACACTGCCCTCCAAAAGTTTGAAAACACCCCTGGCAAAGTGTAGTTTTGGACAATATCAGCATAAATCCTTATCATTTTTTGGTGCAAATACATTAAAGTAACTCGACATTATCATTGAAGACCAGCAATAATAATTTTCATTTTGATTATATAATAATGGCAATATATACATGCCTGGTTACTGGTTTAAACTTGGCCCAGGTTTTTAAAAGATTTTTGGGTCAGCACACCTTAAGCACACCTAAATCAACTTCAACAGTTGATTGCCAATTAAGTTTACAATACAATGAATTTAGGCTCAGATTATGCAGCACTGTAATAGCTGCTATTGATGGATATTTTGATGAATCGAAAATGTAAGTTTTTTCTATGTATAAAGTGTTTATGTAATAAAATATGTTTTCTTAGTTTGTGTTGTCCGTTATCAGTGCAAAATTATCAGAAATTAAAAAGGATTCATGCCAATATTGTCCAAAACCCCACTTTTCTAGGGTGTTTCTAAATTTTTCGAGGGCAGTGTAGGTGCCAGGAACCAGAAAATAAACGTGTGTGTTTGTGGCAGCGATCACAGACAAGGTAGTGCTATGAGAAATGACATATCCTGTTTCACAGAGGATTAGATATGCCCGTTATAGGTTATATCACATAACCTTTGAGAAAGTGTGTGAGTGTGTGTACTGCATACTTGTTTTGGTTGCTTAGATACATAAGACAGCTGCAACTAGACAGTGGGTAATGTAGGTCAGGACTGACCGGAATAAATACTTTGATAGTATTAAAATGTCGTAAGCACATCAAAATGACGTTGTTAGATATGTGACTGCAAGAAGATCTTCATCTGTGAGGTTACAAACTTTCAGACTGAACTGAGCTCTTCTAACAGTAGTGTTTTCATTAATTACTCAGTAAAATGTGAAAGCTGTTCCAGCAGAGACATCGTTTAGACCCCTTGGCTTTTAGCCCATATCTACAGTATTAGCTAGAGGTCATCTACTCCTCCATGAACTTCCTATTTCAATAGAAAAATTTCACAGAAAATTTCCTGTGACTCTTAATTTTTTGATTTGTCATCAAGTTGATTTAGTAGATTTTTTTGATCAGTTCATTTTGACATTATATGACATATCACATTTAGGTTACTTTACAAAACATTTTTGCAAGGTCGATCACTTCAACAGGTGATTGCCTGAATATTCCAGATATCATGAGCAATTAAAACATTTATATTGATCTACAGAGTATCCTAAATTATGCATTCTATAATGTTAGAAATCAAACCACATTAGGCCCTCACAGGCTTGTGAGTTTTTAGTTGCTTCTCAGACAATGTTATGATGTGGATGAGTGTTAGAAGAGATTTGGTGACATGGTAGGCCGATGAAAAGCAATAATCTTTAAGCTCTTGAAGTGCCTTGTGATAGCAAATATGTCAACTGTCAACAACTGTCTGTTTTTGATGTGTGCTAGCTAATCATGCTATATTCGGTTCAAGCGGATAGTCTAAGCTCATCACATTTTTGGCATGTTCAGACCCTCTTCTTCAAATAAAAATTAACTTTATGGTTAGGCTTTAAATGGGGACAAAAATGTGACCAAGAGCAGTTGTTGTAATGGTGTTCAAAGCAAGATTCATTGCTACATTACAAAAACAGCAAAGACCTTTGCTGTTATATAAAAAGATGTACAGTAACATATTCTATACTGCTATAACCAAAAAAAATTCCCCTGTTGCTTTACATAAAAGTTTGAATGTAATGCATTTCAAAGCACTCAGGCATTAAAAGGTCACAATCAATAAACAGCAGCTTTGTAGATATACTAGTATAGTATCAAATAGTTTATCCATAAGATAATTGAGTGCTGCAGTGATGATGTATTGTTGTAGGCCAACACGGAAGTTAGCATCATCCTTGTCCCCTATTCAAAAACCCAACAGGATTTTTCCATTAGCTTTTGGATTTAGGACATAAGCTGTGACCGACTATAAGTTCCGAGTTTACCTGTTCATCATGATGATGTTTTAATGTTCCTGACAACCCCTGTAGTACCATTTAATCACTTGCTAGGCATTTCAAGACAAGTAAAAACTTTTTAGAGTAGCTTTTATGTGGTTATTTTGTTATTGTTTTGTTTTATATTTTAGCATCATAAATAGTTGCAATGCTTTTCATTTTGTTCCATGTTTTTTATTTACATTTATTTACATTTACATTTATTTATTTCACTTTTTTGTGAAGTGCTTTGAGTGCTATAAAATTAAAGGCACTATAAAATAAAGTTTAATCAATAAATAATATGCATCTGCATCTCCATAACTGAGCCCAATGCGATATGTATCTCGATGCATAGCCAGTGATACGATACATTCAAGATACATATGAACCAGCTACCGGTGCGATGTGATACGATTTACCCCTAATACGATGCAGATTTCAATTTCAATTCAATTCAAGACAATGCAATTCAATGTGATACTATGTAATGGAAAAAAATACTATGCTATGCAACTCAGTATGGCATAGATTAGGGTTGTTCCTGAATCCGAATACCATATTCGGAAAGGAAATGATGTGTACCCCTAAAAAATTATGTTTCAATATATAGTTGGGTTTTCGCAATTATATAGTTGGGTAATTATACTCTATATAAACTGCAGGCATCAGGGAGCTGATATTAATATGTGGTGCATTGAAATCGCTTTTGAATGCACACTCGCTTTTTACTTTTACTTTCGAGATTCTCCATGACACATACTCTGTTTATACAGTGGAGCAGAGGTACTTACCATACATTTTACAAGATTAGATGTTTATCAGTGATTTTCAGGATCTGAAAATCATTCGCTATCATTCTATCAGTAATTTCTCATTTTTCATCTCTCCTCTCTTTCTCAATTTCTCCTCTCTCTTTATGTGGTAAATGAAGGTAATGTAATGTACTGTAATGTACATACTGTATATGTACTGTAACAGGCTACTGCTTTGCAAGTGGCTAACCATGTTCCTAAAGTGGCTCCGTACAACGCATTCGTTTTCTGTGCCTTTCCGAAGACAGATTCACTATTTGGGAACATCCCACATTCCTATCACAGATTCACAGGTTTTTATTGCCTTGGTTCATTTTAATTATTTGGTGGAAGATGCAGCTCTGCCTCTGCCATGTTAATCTACATTCTATGCCTCAGTCTTCGTAGTGTTGTGATATGACATATTGATGTAGCAGCAGTGGTGATGAGAGAACGTGCTTCAAATCAATCTACATATTAAATATGGGTCACAAATTTTTGGTCACTTTCTAAATAATAAAAGTATAGTACATCTACTGATAATTGTATATAGATAAATCATTTTATCCCAATGCAAATACTTTAGAAACAATGCATCGCGATACAAATGTCAACTTGTGTCCGATGCACACTTTTTAAATCAGTGCATGGCATTGTTAACTTTTATGCCGAGGCACCGGTGAGAATCGGTGAATCTTACCATCGCTAATAAATAAATAAAGTAATACCATGGTGTAACCACTAGACTATATATAATGACATAACCATTTGCTGAGAGAGAGAGAGCATGACAACATAAACCATAAAGCACATTTCTTGTATTAATTTATTCATTTGGATATATTTTAGACATTATTAGTGACTACTTTAAGGAAAAGTTTACATTTAAATGTTGATTTGAAGTGTCACTTTTTATTATTGCAGCCATATCTGGACACAGAGAAAGCATTTTATTTTATGTATTTTATAATACTAGCTACAGTGTGATCAGTTGCATGAAAGTCAACAGAATAAAGTTGATTGTTTACAGTTGATTGTTTACATACCCTGAACAGAGACAGTCTGTGGTCGAGTTGTGCTTGTTCCTTTTGTTTGAAGAAAATCTGCATCGCTATCGTGACTGACAGATTCAGTTTACTGGCATGGTAAAGAGGCTTTACAAAGAATTGACAGTGCTTCAGTGCTTCAAAAAGCTCTCTAATCCAAAAGTCAACAACATATGAAAACAAAATAATCTTTAGAGCAGTGGTTCTCAACTCCAGTCCTCGGGGCCCACTGCTCTGCACATTTTGTATGTTTCTGAAGCTGACACACTCAGTTCAGTTCATGGATCTTTCTCCTCTTGAGCTGATGATCTGAATCAGGTGTGTTAAATGAGGGAGACATACAAAATGTGCAAAGCAGTGGGCCTTGAGGACTGAAGTTGAGAACCACTGCTTTAGAGTAGTTTTATGAACAAATGTGGAAAATTAAAAACATAGAAAAGCCATGTCATCTTAAATTTCAATGTGGTAAAACAGAAGTTGGCAGGGGTGCTGCGGCACCCTCAGCACCCCTAGTTCCCACAGCTGTGGCGAACACTAAATAGCGCTGCGAGATACAGTGTGACGTGCTTTAATTCGGCGGAGAACACAAATGACTCTGTGATTTTAACTAGTTAAAAGGCAGATGAAACAGTGCTAACAAACAGGCACAGCGATACAGAAGGCTTTTCAATCTACAAATTGCCATCATTTACTGTGGATTTACTGTAGTAACACTAACTGCACCATGGTATTGTGTCAGAAGTGTGGGATATTCATATGGAATTATATTATTAATGTAGAAATGTATTAAAGAATTAACGGAATATAATTACAGTATTTTTTATCTTTTTTTTTTGTGATTAAGCTATAGCGTTTGTGCATTTATACTAAATGTATTTAGTCTACTGTTTTTCATACAAATACCTAGAAACCATATAGTTATTTTTCCCATGGTACTGAGGTACTATACCTAAATGCATGTTACTGTAGAAGACCAGTGGTGAATTTTAATAAAACTCAAACAGAATAATTACATTTCACCATATAAAAATGAGGTTGTTACAGTTTTTACAAATGTTACTGTTTTTGATAATGACATAAATTAACATCTGCATCCTAACTCAGGTACTACTGCTACTACTGTCAGTCAAGCCACTGTTAAATGTGCATTTCTAAGAGACAAAATAATGCACACATCAAGTCAGGCAAGACAAACTTGAAATAATCACTCATTACAACATGCAGAAACTAAGAAATAATTTTTTTAAAATAAAAGACATTTATTTTGTTAAATAAAAATGACTGGAAAAGTGTAAAGAATTCAAAAACATGAAGTGTTTGTCATGTTCTGACCAAAAAGAGTAGTTTAAAACCACATTAATGGTCTGATTTCTACAACTTCCACTTAGGAGCAAAAATCTGCCTTTAAACTTGAAAGAAATAAAGATTTGAATTTTATCTTGCTAATTATCAATATCAAGTGATATAAAACAAATTACTGTGATAATCTTTATTGCCATATTGCCCAGCCCTAATTAAATTTTATAGCATCACTGTAGGATTATGGTGAGAATATTAGTAGAGCATCAGCAGAGCATTATTTATTGTGTTTATTGACATGTAATTTAATAACAGATTAACATTTACCATATTTTTTTATACTTTTGGAGGCAAAAATAAAATTATGTCACTAAAATGATGTTAGGGTATGACTAGTAGTTTTGAGGGTGTTGCTTAAGTTAATGTCTCAATGTTGAAATGCTTAGAATAGTAAATTGTCACCCTAGCTCAGTTTTCTGGTGTGATATCAGCGTAAATGTTGTCTTGGTCATTTTGTCTCAATTCACACTCAAACATCTCTATTGATGAATTAGTTTTTTTTTTTTATATAGTCTGTTCAGTGAAATACAGCAGATAAAGCATGATTTCAGCACCACAGACAGCTCCATAAATTCTAGCACAGCTTGTAAAAGTACACAATTCATGCAATAAAAGGATCATTTTGAATGGTGGACAGCCATCATATAACAGATGAAAATGGCATTAGACAGGCTTTATCTAAGTCTTAACCTCTTCCCATTTTCATTCGAATGAGTAGCTCAACTGATTTGTCCAGGTAAAATACTCCTTATGACCCATAGTACTGCGGGTAACAGCAGAGCGTCCTACAGTTTTGTGCAGTAGACCACAATTATGGAATACTGTAGATTTACCTGAAAATAGATAATTTTTTAAAAGGCAAAACTCCCAGTTAGCAGTTGTTGTGAATTTTTTCTTAGAGACCAGGAGACGTTTTTGGATATCTTGAAGCAGAAGTTTCTCTTTATTCAGATACTCGCTGCTCTGCACTGCAGTCTTCAAAAAGTGGTCTTCTCAAAGCTCAGCACAGCAGAGTATATAGGTTTGAAGGGGGAGGAGTACATAGAGGTGGAATCAATCTAAACAAAGCATGCAAATGTGGTACAGAAAAACAGCTCAGTTAAAGATTTATCCCAGCCTTGATCTATTTAGCATACAAGTGTCATTCAAATGCATAGGTGCTTAAACAAAAGGCACAGTTGTACCTTGAGCTTAGAATTCACACTTAACTTGGGAAAACCTGCCAGATGCTCAGGAACTGCATAAAGACAAAAGGTTACTGTCTCAGGGCCTGGGCTGCCTGCTCTTAGACTGTCACAATATACATAACTTTTTCAGTTCAGTTGTTATATTGGAACCTATAACAAATATGCATAAGATCAGCATATTTTAAACAGATTCTTAAATTTGTAATCTTTCAGTCCCCCCTTTGAGAGTTCTAATAACTCTCACATAATTCAAATTTAAACCTCCATAAATCCATTCTATAGCCTATGTTTGTTAACATTAAGCCCCATCTTCCATTCATGTAACTTGAAATAGTTACAGGCTCATATATCTTAATCTGTGTCTTGTCCTAGATTTAATTAGGTGTAATAGTTCTTTTCAGAACCATAACTGTTGACACATACGACATGGATGGTAACATGTCGTACAAGCTACATGTTGACACAGAAAACCATGTAGCGTAAGAGTGGAAGTCCTGACGTCCATGGCGCCTGAATAGCTGTGTAGTCTAGCTGTGTAGTTTTCTGTAGTCCATTTCCCACGTAGATTCACTTAGATGACTCTTTGTCCTCATGAATCTTGTTCATGGATGTCTGAGGTGATGCTTTACTCCAGGATGCTGCATTTGAAGACATCATGGCATGTACACATACCTGCAACACAAGAAAACAGAGAAACAGCAGACCAGCAGTATTCATGCATAGACATTTTAGACTTCTGTTGATCGTATAGTGGTTTTAAGTCTAGTGATCGTATAGTGGTTTTGCTGACCTAGTCTTAAGTCATTTGACACCTATGGACCAGTGAGGTGGGGACAAACTGATGAGGGGAAAAACCTATGAGGAAATCTTCACCACAGGGTTGGCCCCCGAGGCCTGTTGCACTTCGGTTCTTCCCTGGGCTCCTCACTGTCCTGTGTGTCCTAGTCTGTCCCTGTAGTTAGTGTGCGAACTTAACTGTGCAATCACTCCATCCTCTAATGAAACATCAGTCACAACAAACATCATAACCCATAGAGGAGGGATGAGTGACTGTAGTGTGCTGTAGTATTGTTTTTGGCTGTGAGTGTACTTAACCAGAGTCCCCCAATGGAAGGAAGTCAACTTCCTTTTGTTCTATTTGCAAAGAATCTTTTCATCTTTGTTGTAGATTAATGGGGTAATTAAGAACTCACAGCCTTAACAGTTAGCACCTCAGCAAGCTGCCCCACGAGTTTGGTGTAGTGGGGAGGGTCTGCTTCAGCGTTGCAAGCAGACTGAGAAGGAGCTGATTTACACTGTTCATTTCTCTTACATACTTTTTGTTTTTTCTACACTCTTTCATCCAGTGTCCACGTTTACCACAGTAATGACAATTACCCTCCCTCTTAGGACATTTATTTTTCTGTTGGTTCTTTATGTTGACCTGAAAGGATGCTGCTGCAATCTTTACTCTTGCTTTAACATCAGAGTCTCTTTCCCAAATAGCTAACATGTCTAGGTTACTTCTGAGAGTTTTGTTAGACCAAGTTAAATCCAGGAATGTCAAGGCTTTTCTGTACTCAGCTACAAGGCCATCTGACCAGATGCGGACTAAGGGTCCCTTGTCATCTAGCACACTTTCAGGATCCTCAACTATTCCACTGTAAGTTACAGCTGACTGGCAGAACCTTTCACTGTATTCATTCACAGTTTCTTCTTTCCTTTGCACACAGTTAGTGATTCTGGACCAGTCTATTTTGGGTCCCATGACATTCTTTAGAATTTTCAAAACACCTTCTCTCAAATCCGCTTTACTGGCATGTTGTAGTTCAGAAGTAACAGCAGACTCAAAACTGTTGAATTCAGATTCAGTTAGAATTTGTGACATCAGCTGTGTGACTTCTGCTAACGACATGTCGTAGAGATGCATTTTGCTAGTCAATGCTCTTCTAAATTCAGAAAAATTTGTGCGTGCTGAGGGTAAGCTCTGGGATAGTCTTTCTATATCTTCAGGTCCTAGCGCTGTATGGACTGCTTGTAACTGGAGTCTGGGGGTTGCAGACGGAAGTGTTTCAACACCTTCTACCCTACTCTGAGCCCTTTTTCTCGCTCCACATACTTCAACTGCATTTACATTTTTATCTCTTAATCCAGTATTGCTATTGTCCTCTAGTCTACACAAAGACTGTAAGTCAGGATAGCTTTCATCTGACTGTTGGTCTTTTGAATCACTTTTGGTTGAGGCCTTGTTATGGCCCACCTTTTTAGTGAGACAGGACACTCTAGTTTGTAGTTGTTTGTTTTGTTCTTTTAACTTAGCAATACATTGAGCTTGTTCTTGTGCTAAGGATAAGGTAAATTCTCTGTGGCAGCAGATAATGCCTTTAATGTTTTTCTTTCTGATACATGCCCCAAGTACCTTTTTGCATTCTTCAATTGACCATACTTTTTCTGGATCAATACTAAATTTCTTTGTCAAATCCAATCTGACTGACTCTGTCACTATTGAGTCCATGTGCTCTCCTAACAATGATTTGAACTCATTGTCTGTCCATAAAGGGGTAGCTAGTCCACCTTTCTCAGTTGTGGGAATCAACCTAGCATTCCTTCTCAACATTTTGTAATGTTTTTCTGACACAACAATACACTTCTAACACCTGCCTGGCAAGCAGAGGATAAATTTGTTAACACAGAACAACTGTTGTTAACCTTCTCTGGCAAAGCAGAGGAAAACCTAGTTAATACACATTATCATGTATTCAACCTTCTCTGGCAAAGCAGAGGATTCCTGAACATAAACTACTAGCACTTTACGCTAATCTTCTCTGCCTAAAACAGAGGATAACAGATATTAGCACGTAATGCTAATCTTCTCTACCTGAATAGAGGAAAACTAGTCTGTTAACCAAACCCTGCAGCTGTTTGTTAACACTTCTCTGGCGGCGCAGAGGCTAACCACATGTACTGGTCTGTAGTGGTTCTTTGAATAGAGTAACACTCACCAAATCGTTGTTGAGCTGAAAAAAGTTTCTGGAATTCAGTCTGGACCAAAGTCAGATCTTTGTTGAGCTTGAAGTTTCAATCTGGATTAAGGTGAGGAGCTCTATCCGGGTCACGGCACCAAAACTGTTGTGAATTTTTTCTTAGAGACCAGGAGACGTTTTTGGATATCTTGAAGCAGAAGTTTCTCTTTATTCAGATACTCGCTGCTCTGCACTGCAGTCTTCAAAAAGTCGTCTTCTTCTCAAAGCTCAGCACAGCAGAGTATATAGGTTTGAAGGGGGAGGAGTACATAGAGGTGGAATTAATCTAAGCAAAGCATGCAAATGTGGTACAGGAAAACAGCTCAGTTAAAGATTTATCCCAGCCTTGATCTATTTAGCATACAAGTGTCATTCAAATGCATAGGTGCTTAAACAAAAGGCACAGTTGTACCTTGAGCTTAGAATTCACACTTAACTTGGGAAAACCTGCCAGATGCTCAGGAACTGCATAAAGACAAAAGGTTACTGTCTCAGGGCCTGGGCTGCCTGCTCTTAGACTGTCACAATATACATAACTTTTTCAGTTCAGTTGTTATATTGGAACCTATAACAAATATGCATAAGATCAGCATATTTTAAACAGATTCTTAAATTTGTAATCCTTCACAGTCCACTTTCCAATAAAATAACATAATTAAATTAAATGAAACTTACTCATATTTAATGGGAGAAATTTGACCATGACTGTGAAGAGACATTTTCTGTGAATAAGTAAAAGTTTGTCTTACATTTCAGTATATTCCTCACACAACTATTATATGACTTAAGATATCTCGTAATAAAGTGCACAACTTATACAGGCTTCTTCCACAGAAGTACAAAGTCAAACGGATTTGGAAGGACATGAGGGCAAGTGAATAATGACAGAATTTTTGGATGAACTATAATTACTTAGAAACCTGCACATTATTTTGTTTTATTTTATTATTAAACCTCCACATTATTTTGTTTTATTTTATTATTTTATTTTACAAGGTGATATTATGCCACAAATGCTATGACTAGAGCTTAATTTGTACTGAATCCAGAACAACCTTTTAATCTTCGAGAGGTTAGCAAATGTTTGACTCCCAAAAGAACAGTGACTTCATTTTAAGTAATGCAAAAACACTCTTTTATTAGATAGAATTGACAAGCAGTGTGATTCTCATCTCCCTCTCACGTCAGTATTTTCACAGGAAGTGTCACATGCAGTGTAGCTGGCATGGCAGGATAAATCAGGTTCAATCTGGCAGAATTGCACTGTTAAACTACATCAGCCTATAAAAACAGTAAGGACAGTTAAAAAGCTGTTATAGAGTTATTGGCAAATCACTAACCTACAGTATTTAACTTGTGAAATTTAAAAAACGAAAATCTTTAAAATTTCCATATAATTTTAATTTAAGGAAAAATAATTGAAACTAAAACCTTTCTACAGTATTTTAAACATGCACGGCCATGTCAAACATGACTCAGACAAAAGTAAAATTTCTACTTATCTCATTTTAATTAATAAATTACAAGTTGTTTTATTTTTATATAATTTGAGTAATTGCATCAGAATTAAAGCCTTTGGTTGAGTTTGTGTTAGAGAACGTTGCTTATCCTGACGTGACTGGGGCTGTGTTATCTTGCCTTTCTAATATAAAAAAGGCTTGAAGCAACAGAACCATTCCAGGCCTCTTATATAAGCAGCCTTTCCTCTCTGACCGCTGCTCACAAAGAGTAAATGGCCTTTCAACTAGACGAGAAAAAGAATGTCTTAAAAGGCAAGGAAAAGTGATATAGAAGGAAACGGATTTAACCTCATGAGCTGAGTGAAAGTGGATTAAAATATATCACTTAAAAATATATTATCTTTGACATTTTCCTTGTGGCTTTCATTTTGATTTAAGACTAAATTCAGTTCCTCTATAGGAAAAAAGTACAAAATCTGTCACTGGGAAGATATGTACCATTTAGGTACTAATGTGTACACTAGAGGCACTAATATGTACCTTTAAGGTACTATTATGGACATTTTAGAGGTAAATAAGGTACAAAGGTGTACCAGTTGAAAAGGTACCAGCCCAGTGCACTTTAATGTTGGCAAAATTCACTTCGATGTAAGCAAAATACATCTAAATACAATATCATAATTATTATTATTTGTATTTTATTCTTTTATTATTATTATTATTATGGTACTTACAGTTTGGTTTTGATTGTTTGAAGTGTCCAGAATATTTTTCAAAACAAGTGATGACAGATTTGTGTTTTGTGGACATTATTTAAATACTCTGTAGTGTATAAGACCACTTACATTACACCACAAATTCTGTCAAGTTAAGGTTTCTCAGCATGCTTGGTAGTTAAGAAATATGAATTTAGAAATGCTTTGCATTGTTTTGCATTTTTATTATATTATGTGCACAGCATGAAACAACTTGTGAAACGCATTACATGAACCATTGATCTGTTGATTGTTTTATGGCTCTGCATTGTTGTGTTTCCTTTGGATTACTTAAATGAACATGTCAGCTAGTGACAAAATTAATCGACCACTTGACTAGTCAGTGCAACCCCTAACAGTTAGACATATTCTCTTTTTTGGTGGTCTTTTTCAGTCCCTATATAGCAGTGGTTGTGCACCATTTTCACTTGAAGGACCCTTGAACTAGCTATGATATTTTCTCAGGTATTTCTGTTGTATCATCACAATGCTGTTTGCTTTCACACTTTTTATTAAGAGAAACTGGGAGTGCTGATATATCACAACTGATTTTGCGATTTCAAAATATTCTTCACTATAGTAAAACTAAAGTAAATGAGGAGAAAAAATACTTCAGTGTCCATCTTGATTTTTTTGTACTTTATTTGTCCCATCCCTGACAACAGCAAAACAATGGGATTATAGTTCAATGCTACTGATGAATTTGAATGTTAATCTCTTTATTTGCATAGATTTTCTGTCCCTATGCACATCAGTTGTACGTGGTCGTCCAAATCAGATTTATAAGGTCAGAGGTCAGTGCAGGTAGTATATTACCTTAGCAGACATGATTATCCAAAGTGAAGAGATCATTTGTGATGCAATCTAGGAAAACCCATCACATGGTGAAATTTTACCTTTTTTAGGTTTTGATACCATATGAAAACTGGGTTCAAGCCCTTTCCAAAATCTTGGCTTTCTTAAGTTGGCTGATAGAGACAATTTTCAGGAATGGAAGAAGTGAGACACCTTTCACTTTCACTTTACGGGTTTAATGAGAACTGTCTGTCAAGTTAGGAGCGCTTAACTGCATCATTACACAAACAGACTAACGTCTGTTTTTCGTTGTTTATCATTGGCATAGTCTCCGAACTTTTGATTGCCTATTTTATGTTTAGATAGCACAAATAATGCAGCCTACCTTGTAGTAAAAGCGAGCACAGCGCAACTGTCATCGGACTCCTTATTAGTAACTTCATCATCCGATCCTTCATCTCTGGATGTGAAATAGTCCGTTATAACATCATTTAGGGCACTGACATCACTAAGATTGAGCAGACTGAGACGAGTGAGCTCGATTAAGTGAGCAGCTGCAGTACTTTAGACAGCGTTGTTGCGCTCCGCCATCTCACAATATTAAATAAATCAATCAATCAATCAATAACTTTGTGTGCCGTAGTTTACACAGGACTGGCGGAGAATGTGAATTAATACGCCTTTACTAAATATGTTACATGGTTTATTTTGATAGGTTAACTGTTTTTGTGGTGTAAAGGGAAAGCATCTCCGCAGCGCGTTCTTAACATAAGAGAGAGACACAGTCATTTCTGCTTGCTGCAATAAATGGCTATTTTTCTGCACTAAACAAGTGCATTTCGCCGAGATATTTTTTTAGAGATGATAGGCAAGATGTTATAGAATAATAATAACCAAATTTTGACAAAAAAGTGATATTCGACCTATTTTTCGAATTTCCTGAAAGAAGTTCATCCCTTACCGAGGCCAGGTCCTGGGGGCTGCTGCCAGTGAGCAGGCAAAGCCACCTACAAGTCCCTTGCACCGCCAACAGCAGAAGTAGAGTGTTGCCTCTCAAGGTCAGTCTCGAGATGGATTCCCATGGATTGGTAGAGTTTTTGGCAGCGTAGAAGCTTCTGACAAATTTGTCATCATGGGTCCTGTAGACTGAAGAGAAGAGGTACAAAATAATGAAGTGCTGTCCGCTGGTCAGCCCTGAGCAGTTCAGTCTCTCTGACCAAAGAGGTCTCTTCTTAAGACTCTTCTTACTCTTTATAGTTCCAAAGAGGGATGGGGTTTTTTAATCCAATTTTAAATCTGTCTTCTGATCTGTACTCTTGAAGATGTACAGGTTTAAGATGCTAACGATGATGAGGGATTGTGAAACAAATCAGGGATGCATACTTCCATCATATTCAAAGCATGTATACTTTCTCAGCAGAGGAAGTTTCTCAGGTTCCCTTTTTATGGGCCAAGCATTCCAATATAAGGTTCAAGCTAGAGCTGAAGATCTTTGCCCGAACCCGACGGGACCCAATGGGTTCGGTCGCATTCAGGCTTAATTTATATCATTTTACACGGACTCGGGCCGGGCCCGTGAGGCCGGATTGTGTAGAGAAGTAGCGAAGCAAATCCCGCGGAGCCTTTATCTTAATTTTGTTATTGCCAAATGCCAATCTTAATTTAGAATTTATCTTAATTTAAATTGTTAAGAAATACTAATTTTTATTGGCGCGTTGGCCTAGTGTATGCCTAGGCCTATTTAGAGTGCTGAGATGTTACGATGTTACAGAGGACTTATTTTATTTATTTGTTCCAACTTCCAAGTGGCCTATAGCCTAAGTTAGTCATGAATAAATTATGTTAAAACATGTATAAATGCCTCATTCTTGACAAAAGGCAAAAGAGCTGTGTGCTTGCGCACATTTGAATAATGTCGGGCTGTAAACGGGTTCGGGCTTTTAAAAAGCCCTCAATCAAAATGTACTTGCCGGGCTCGGGCCAAATTCTGTCAGGCTTGGGCACTGTTGGGCCTAACTTTAAAGGCCCGATTACAGCTCTAGTTCAAGCTTGGTCATGCCATCACTGTAACAGTTTCAGAGACCTGTTGGAACTCATGGCAGCTGTGTCCAATGTAATTCCTTTTGTCCTTCTATACAAGAGATCATTGCAGCGGTGGCTGAAGACCAAGGGGGTTACCCTGAGAGGCAACCCATTTCGCATCAACAGGGTTATTTTCAGAGGCCTTTGTACCCTAGTGACAGAAGAAACCTTGGTTCCTGTTGCAGGGACCTGTGAGATTGTCTTGTCATTGCAAAATGTTGATGACAGACACTTGAGAGGTTGTTAACCCTTGTGGCACGTAAATTGCCTGGAGATGATGGCTATACTTTTAGTGCTGAGGTACTTCCTGCCAGACCTCAGACGCTATCATGTTCTTGTTCATTCAGAGAACACATCAGTAGTCTCATATATCAATCACAAAGGGTTTCTGCAGTCACACCCTTTTGCAGACTGGCACACCAGATCTACCTGTGGGCTCAGGCCAAGCTGCTATCTTTGAGGGCAGTTTATGTCCCTGGGCAACTAAATCAGAAAGCAGACATCCTATCGAGGCAGGGGCTGAGGCCTGGGAGACTCTGACTGGAGATGGAGGAGTCGATCTGGAGGAGGTTTTGGCTGGGCAGAAGTTGCATCTCAAGAGAAGACCCACTGTCCACTCATCCAGGTCCACTGGGGTTGAATGCCATGGCGCAGACATGGCCAAGACTACATATGTATGCACTTCCACTGATCGCTCTGCTGCTGGAAGTCCAAGAGATGGGGTTTAGTTTCTACTAGTAGCCCCATGGCGACTGTGGGTTTGACCCCTGAGGGGGACCGACTCCTGAATTTTGGTCTCTGAAATTGTTGAGACCATTCTAAGCTCAAAGGCTCCCTCCACAAGAAAACTATACACCTTAACGTGAAGAGCTTTTAGCAGAAATAATTCTTTAATAAAATTTACTGTCTACAAATCTCAAGATACTTCAGGTTTTTTTTTCTGCTGGACATTTTTTATTAGGCTGTAGTAAAAGGACAGCAATAATACTCTAAGTAAATAAAGAATTTTAATAATGATTTTACATTAATTGTGTATTCAAGAAGGTGATACCCCAGTTCATCCAGTTTGTTCATGAATAAAACGTCTTGTTCAGTGCTGCAAATGAAGGTTCAGCAAATGGTTTAATTTATGTGGTGTATTTGTTTAGTAACAATGAAAATGATGTTCTTTCATCAAATGCTGTTTGTTAATGTGTAGTCAGTCTTTGAAGGCAGGAAAGAAGTCACACGTTTCAAAACACATGCACTGCACGCCCATATAAAACAAGCTTATGTATCATATATCCGTTCTTTCTAAGGTGCATGCAAAAGTTTTGGCATCCAGGCGTCTGGTGCCTCAGGGCCTTGCAGGATCATAATCCATCCTTGACATAACAACACAACTACCTCATGAGCTGCAGACACACTTGAATTATTCAGGGAAACTGAGCTCAGCTGCTTACAGAAACAAATGAGTGTGTTTGATCAAGGAATCTGATATGCTGATCTAGATGACTTGATATGACGCTGATGTTCAACATCAAATATCATGATTTATAATGTCTATAAGCCACTAAAAATATGTTTATTTTCGTATCAAATACATGATGTACTGGTTATATAAGCGGAAGCAGCATATAAAGGCAGAAAGACCAGTGAAGCGAGTGTTGTGTCTCTATCAGGTTAAATGAAGGTGTAATGATTCCCTGAGGCAGTGAGGGGGATAAGGAAAACAAATTCCTATTAAGGTCAGTTTAATACTCAAGAGGTACACTTTTTCAGCTATTTAGGTTACTTGCTTTTTCAGAAATTATTAATAACTATAATAGCAATAAATGATTATTATTAGTTTCTAAAGACCTCTGAATTCAAAAGGAGTTTGTCATGTTTATTCCATGTATGCCACTGATGAGAACCAGATTTATTTTATTATTTTTTTTTTTTAAATATCATGATAATTTTAGTGCAACTGCCGAATAAACTTAACATTTATTGAGCTATTTCTTTGCTGTGAATCAAAAGTGTGCACATTAATGTTATGATAATAATCAGAATTTGATAATATTCTTATTAGTATAATACTTATTAGTCTTAATACATATACAGTAAATGCTACAATCTGATTGCCCTGGGGTGCCATTTTTAATACAATTATTAAAATAAATCAGTAAAAGATTGTTAATATAATTATTAAAAGATATTAAAATATTATTATTAATGATTGCTCTATTCTCTCCATTCCATGGCATTGTTGTTGGCCATTTTTGAAGGTAAGAAGTGTTAGATTCCTAATTGAATTATTGTGAAAAAGTTGTAATAAAACTAGTAGATTGTTATACTTGTATTTGTATATTTAGATGTATTCAAATATGACTGCATCCCATTTATAGACCTGAAGACCTCAAATATAGATTATGTCACGGAGGCGAGAACAGAAATGAATGATCGAAATATGTCCCCGTGTAGCGCAGCGGAAAACTCAAACGCGGATACACACGAGTGAGTAGGTAAACCACGCAACTTGATCTGAGAACGCTCCAACACTGAGTTGAGATTTCCACCAAGAAATCCGCGTTCTCACACGCACAGACAGGTAGATAAACGCTCCGGAGAGCAGAGAGATTACTCACGTGAGTAGATGAAGAGTCGGGACCTGATGTTGAATCTCGCATCGAAACTCAATGTCTGGTGCTAGACAACACCTGCTTCCTGTTTAAATACCTGCGTGAAGTTACTTCCGGGACCTCGTGACCTCACGTGATCTGGTACGTGTGACAGTACCCCCCCCTCCAGGACCGGCACCGGACGGTCCCGGGATGGAGGATACCCGACGACGGTAGTCCTGGATGAGAGCTGGATCCAAGATGAACCGCCCGGGAACCCAAGACCGCTCCTCCGGACCGTAACCCTCCCAGTCAACGAGGTACTGGGTGCCACGGGATCGCGAATCAAGGATTCGCCGGACGGTGTACGCAGGACCACCGTCAATGATCCGGGGCGGGGGTGGGGCGGTGACCTGGGGAGACAGAGGAGAGAAAAAAACATGTTTGAGTTGGGACTGATGGAATACAGGGTGGATCCGGAGGGAGGGAGGCAGCTGGAGCCTGAAGGTGACAGGGTTTAATCGATGAGTGATCTTGTAGGGTCCTATGAACCGAGCAGTGAGTTTTTTAGAGTCCGTCTTTAGGTTGATATTGCGGGTGGAAAGATAAACCCTGTCACCAACATGAAACAGTCGTCCCGGAGGGTGCCGGCGGCGGTGTTGGGTGGTGTAGTGGGTGTTAGCCTTCAGGATGGAGGTGCGTGCTTGATTCCAAAGCCGCCGGCACCGGCGGACCAACTGTTGGGCGGACGGGACCTCAACCTCCGGCTCTTGATGTTCGAACACCGGAGGTTGATACCCGTAGCATACCTCGAAAGGGCTGAGGTCGGTGGCTGAGGAGGTGAGGAGATTATTCGATAGTTCAGCCCAAACGAGGTAGCGTGCCCAGGAGCGCTGATGCTCGCCAGCAAAGCATCGGAGGAAACGCTCCAGCTGTTGGTTGGCCCGCTCCGTCTGGCCGTTAGTCTGCGGATGGTGCCCTGATGACAGACTGGAGGTGGTACTGACCAGATGGCAGAAGGCCTGCCAGAACTTGGCCGTGAACTGGGGCCCTCTGTCTGAGACGATGTCTTTGGGGAACCCATGCAAGCGGACTACGTGTTCGAGTATGAGTTCTGCGGTGTCCTTGGCAGAGGGGAGTCCGGTGAGAGCCACCAGGTGCACAGCCTTAGAAAAACGATCCACAATGGTCAGGATGGTGTTCTTGCCTTGAGAGTCGGGGAGTCCAGTGACGAAATCGATGGAGATGTGGGACCAGGGTCGTTTGGGGATGGGGAGGGGCTGCAGCTCGCCGGTGGAGGGAGTGTTGGTGGTTTTGGAGCGAGCGCAGATGGTACATGCCTGGACGTACTCTTGTACGTCTCTCCTCAACGTCTTCCACCAAAACGCCCTGGTGATGAATGAGTTGGGGTGGGTGAGGACTGGAGCGGTGGTGAACAGAGTGCACAGTGTCTTGAAGGCTTGGATGGCTTCGGGAGTGAGTTGAAAGTCTCCGTGTGATGGTTTGGTAAGAGCAGTGAGGGGTGCTGCAGTCGCACTGAAGCCCTGGATAAACCGCCTGTAGAAATTGGCGAACCCCAGAAAACGTTGCAACTGTTTAAGCGACGTGGGTAGGGGCCACGAGCGCACAGCCTCCAGCTTCTGGGGATCCATGGCCACACCCTGAGAGGAGATGACGAAGCCGAGGAATGTGGTGGAGTGCTGGTGAAAAGCACATTTCTCCAACTTGCAGTACAACTGGTGGGCCAGCAACCTCCGAAGCACTGCTCGGACATGCTGGGTGTGTTCCTCCAGCGTCTTCGAGTATATCAAGATGTCATCCAGATACGCATAGCACCATCTACCCAGCATGTCCCGGAGAACGTCGTTGATAAACTGTTGAAATGCTGACGGACTGTTGCACAGACCAAACGGCATAACGAGGGTCTCGTAGTGACCAGTGGGGGTTATGAAGGCCGTCTTCCACTCATCGCCCTCCCTGATGCGAACCAAGTTGTATGCGCTCCGTAGGTCCAGCTTCGTGAAGAAGCGGGCACCAGAGAGGGCGTCCAGGGCGGTGTTAGTGAGTGGGAGTGGATGACGGTTCTTGACGGTGATCTGGTTCAGCCCCCGATAATCGACACATGGACGAAGACCCCCGTCCTTCTTTTTTACGAAGAAAAACCCCGCGGCCGCCGGGGAGCTGGAAGGACGGATAGTACCGGCCCGAAGTCTTTCAGCCACGTACTCCTCCATCGCCTGTTGTTCGGTGGCCGACAGGGAGTACAGGTGGCCGCGAGGGAGCACCGCGCCCGGCACGAGGTCAATGGCGAGGTCGTAGGGGCGATGAGGTGGCAGTTGGGCCGCACTGCGTTTGCTAAAGACCTCGGCCAGGTCACGGTACGGAGCGGGGATCTCCTCCAGGTCGATGTCGGAGGCCTCGGACTCCCCTGAACACGTCCCAGCCTTAGCCCGGAGACAGAGCTCCTGACAGGTCGCCCCCCAGTGGACGATCTTGCCACTGGTCCAGGATATGAAGGGGTCGTGGGTGATGAGCCAAGGGTGACCTAGAATGACAGGAAGTGAGGTAATCTTGGTTATGTAGAGTTGGATCTTTTCTGAGTGGTTACCTATGATGAGTTGGATCTCCTTAGTGCGGTGAGTGACGGGGCTGAAGTTGAGGGGGTGACCGTCAATGGCTGTGATTTTTAAGGGCTGGGATAACACCTCAGTCTCAATCCCCAGCTGGGCAGCATAAGCATGATCGATAAAGTTCCCAGCCGCACCTGAGTCAACAAATGCGGTGGTCACGATCCGTTGGTGGCCCACGAGGATTGATACCTGAAGTAGCAGCCGGGGTTCAGCGGGACAGGATTTAATCATCACAGGACCAGATAAAGACCTCCCCCTCTTTACCTGGTCTGGCCGTTTCCCGGACGCAGAGGGCAGATGGCACGATGGTGGTCTGGGGAGGCGCAATAGGCACATAAACCCTCGCGGTAGCGTCTGGCCCTCTCCGCTGCCGACAGGGAGGTGCGTCCTATCTGCATGGGCTCCCCGGCTCCGGTTGAGTGGGCCTCTGAGGCGACAGGTGGAGGAGGAGTCGGCGCAGTGACAGCGTGGGTGACGTGGTGCTCCAGAAGGCGATGACGGGTAGCAGAACCTGTGGAAAGACGAGAAAAGTGTTTAGTGGAGTGATTCATACGCTGATCCACCCGGAGGGCTAGCTGTATCATGCCCTCCAGGGTGTCGGGAAGCTCCCGCACAGCCAACTCGTCTTTAAGACGGATCGACAGTCCCTCATAGTAGGCTGCGCAGAGCGCAGCATCACTCCATTGGGTCTGGACAGCGAGGGTGCGAAAGTCCGTGGTGTATTTGCTGACACTGCGCTCTCCTTGCTTCAGGTGGTATAGGCGAGAATCCACCTCCACCTCGCTCTCAGGGTGTTGGAAGGCGGCCCTGAGCTGGGTGGTAAATGCTGGATAGGAGTGGGCGGAGTCTCCGTCGGCCTTCAGGACCGCCGTAGCCCACTCGGCTGCCTGCCCGGTGAGAAGTGAGATGAGTAGCGCAATCCGGCTGCGGTCGGTAGGGTATCGTGAGGGCTGAAACTCAAATATTAAGGAGAGGTTAGTAAGGAACACATCACACCGGGATCCGGATCCGTCCCACTTATCAGGAAGTGAAATTTTGGGTTGGAGGGCGGGACGGACTTGTTCCACGGGGGCGATCTGTGCAGCAGCCAGGTCGTCATAGTCTGCTTGCAGAGTGGTGAGATCCGATTGGAGAGCCCCGCACTCCGCCCGGAGACCCGCGGTCTCGGCACGAAGCGCGGTGATTTCCGCCCGAAGTCCCACCATCTCCTGCCTCAGACCCATGATTTCCATGGACTGCTGCTGAATCACACCCCACAGTTGTTCAAAGTCCGCCGGGACCATTTCGGGACCAGACATTCTGTCACGGAGGCGAGAACAGAAATGAATGATCGAAATATGTCCCCGTGTAGCGCAGCGGAAAACTCAAACGCGGATACACACGAGTGAGTAGGTAAACCATGCAACTTGATCTGAGAACGCTCCAACACTGAGTTGAGATTTCCACCAAGAAATCCGCGTTCTCACACGCACACAGACAGGTAGATAAACGCTCCGGAGAGCAGAGAGATTACTCACGTGAGTAGATGAAGAGTCGGGACCTGATGTTGAATCTCGCATCGAAACTCAATGTCTGGTGCTAGACAACACCTGCTTCCTGTTTAAATACCTGCGTGAAGTTACTTCCGGGACCTCGTGACCTCACGTGATCTGGTACGTGTGACAGATTGCATGTTAATATTGTCACGCTGATTTCCAAAAGAATGACTCAATTGAATGAACTGGTAACACTTTACAGTGAGGTTAAATGAGTTAATATAGGTTAATGCATTAACATAACATAACATAACATAACATGGCCCATTAATAAAAATACAATGGTTTATTGTTAGTTCATGTTAGCCCATTAGATAATATTAATCAATACAACTTTTTAATTTTAATAATGTTGAAATTAATAGTAACTAAGATTAATAATGCTATGATAATGAGGGTGCTAGGATGTCCTGATTGGTTGTTAGGCAGTTACTAAGGTGTTCTGTGTGGTTTCCAAGTTATTTCTACATGGTTGTTAAGGTGTTATATGTGGTTTCTCAGGTGTTGCTTGGTAGTTTCTAAGAATTTCTGGGTTTGCATGTTATCGCCTTTTTGAAATGTCCTAAAGTCTCTATGATATTCTAACAAACTACCAGAAATATTTCTCAAAAATATATTATAAATTATATTTTGTCAATTGTGTTGCTAGATCCTCTAGGGAGCACAAGGATTTATGCAGCTGTAACCACAGAATTATGCCGAACATAAAGACTATAAAGGCCAGTGATTATGTCTGCCTGCTTCAATTTCAAATCCTCAGTCTCTGATAGACATTGAGGTTTTACTGTAAATGTCATAATGTCTGTAAGAGAATATTGTATCCTTTGAAAAAAATATAAAAATAAAATAAAAATAAATAAATAAAAAACAGAGAAAGACCAAGATAGATTTGACAGCCTATTAATATCCTTTCCATTCTTCACAATACAGTTAGCTATGAATTGAACTGCACAGAAACTACACACTGTGTGAAATGGATTTGATGTAGTAAAAAGTGTTTAAGTGTAAAAAGTATATATAAGACAACGCTACACTACAAACATTGAAATAAGAAAGTTCAAAGTCTGAATTGTGCACAAAAAATTGCCCCCAAATTCCCATACCCAGAACAAAGATTTACAGATAATGTACTTACCCCCTTGTCATCCAAGATGTTCATGTCTTTCTTTTTTCAGTCGTAAAGAAATTATGTTTTTTGAGGAAAACATTTCAGGATTTTTCTCCATATAGTGGACTATGGTGCCCCGAGTTTGAACTTCCAAAATGCAGTTTAAATGTGGCTTCAAACACAGTTGTAAATGATCCCAGCCGAGGAAGAAGGGTCTTATCTAGCGAAACGATCGGTTATTTTCATAAAAATAATACAATTTATATACTTTTTAATGTACAATGCTTGTCTTGTCTTACTCTGCCTGGACTGTTTTTTTCTGGTTCAGACATGTCGAAAAACTCCCATCTCATGTTCTCCCTCAACTTCACAAATTGTCTTATATCACTGTTTTACCTTTTTTGTTAAGGGTCTTTGATCTTCTTTGCATGTTCACTTGACTGGGTCAGTACTTCTGCAGCGAAGTAGGATGATTGGAGTTTTTCGACATACCCTAACTGTCTTGAGCCAAAATACACAGAGTTCAGGCAGAGCAAGACAAGACGAGCATTTGAGATGAAGAAGTATTTAAACTATATATTTTTTTATGAAAATAACCAATCGTTTCACTAGATAAGATCCCTTTTCCTCGGCTGGGATCATTTATAACCACATTTGGATTTGAAGCCACATTTAAACTGCATTTTGGAAGTTCAAACTCAGGGCACCATAGCAGTCCATTATATAAAGAAAAATGCTGAAAACTTTTCCTTAAAAAACAATTTCTTTACGACTCAAGAAAGAAAGACATTAACATCTTGGGTGACAAGGGGGTGAGTACATTATCTGTAAATCTTTATTCTGGAAGTGGACTTCTCCTTTAATATATGTGACCCTCAACCATAAAACCAGTTTTAAGTAGCATGGATATATTTGAAGCAATAGCCAAAAATACATTGTATGGGTCAAAATTATTGATTTTTCTTTTACGCCAAAATCATTAGGATATTACATTAAGATCACGTCCCATTAAGATATTTTGCAAATAGGAAGTACTTTATTTAAACAACTTTAAAGGTAATTTTCTCAGTATTTTGATTTTTTGCACCCTCAGATTCCAGATTTTCAAATAGTTGTATCTCGGGCCAAAAAATGTCCTATCCTAACAAACCATATATCAATAGAAAGCTTATTTATTCAGCTTTCAGATGATGTATAACCTACCCTTATGACTGGTTTTGTGGTCCAGGTTCACATATTACTACATATCACATATTATTACATATTACATTAAGTTTTATTATTACTGTTCTCAATGGTGAAATCTCATTAAATTACAATACAATTATAATCATTACTATTATTTAAATATGATGGATTTGTTGTGTGATCAGTGTGTAGGATTTTGTCTAGAGCAGCAAGCTCTCAAGTGGCTGTAGAGGCCAATCCTTGACTTGCAAGCTTTAGCGCAGATGGGCCAAGGAAAGATTGGATTGCTGCTTCTGGCTACTTGAATACGTTTGTGCTTTTCTTGGGCAGTTGTCACTCTGCATTCTTCAAACTCCCCAGCAGCTTTCTTTGTGATGGTCCTCCCAGGTCTGTCTGCTGCTAGTGTCTCTGAGTTTTGGGGGTTGTATTTTTTTTTTTTTTTACCCCAAAATCTGTGGTCATGGAATATAAATTAAATAATGTATTATTTTAGAACACTTTTGTGTTGTTTTACTCAAAACATTGCGGTTGAGTAAGAGTCCAGTGTGAATAATGTCATGCTGCGATATGACACAAGCCCACTCCACTTAAGTCCACCCACATACTGTACAGCACAGCAATCACACAAAACACTTGAACAAGCTCTTCTGACTGCATGTACCAAACACATACAATCACATACAATATACATACAATATCTTAAAACACACAAACTAAGCTTATTTATATCACGTCTCACAGTCATAAACCAGACCTCCAAAAAACACGTCATGCTACCCTTTCAGAGATTATCCACAATAATGCACATCATCGTTCATGTGTAATACATATCACACATGAAATAATGTCTCTCTCTCATACATGCACACTCGAGGGTTAAGGGGTTAGGTTATAGTACTTATAACTAGCTCAGTGTAAAAGCAATACAATAGTCTATACAACAGTATGCAACAATTAAATCATTCATTCAGTCATTTAAATAGCATGTATGTGTGTGGTTAGGTGCCATATGAATTCTCTCTCTCTCTCTCTCTCTCTCTCTCTCTCTCTCTTTTTCAACACTGTGAATTTCCCTGTCGGCCGTTAATTAAAAAAGAAAAGATGGAAGCATTTAGGTCATGTACTTCCAGGACTTATGCATCTGAGCAACTCTTCCCAAATTAATGGGAATACTAATGGATAGCTTTTAAAGATAGCAGAATTATCAGTTTGAACTCAGCATGGGCAGACAAACACAAACCATGATTCTTTGGCTTTCCAATTCATTATAAGACGTTCAATAGAATGGGGCATCCACATACTTTAGGCCATGTAGTGTAAATCATGTCTTTCCTAAAGTTACGTCAGTAACTACTGACCTCAGTCATGCATCCCAAAGAGGTGAATTTCCACCATTCCATTGGAGATTTCCCATAAAGCTGTCTTTAATCTGCTTTGCATCATTAAATGGAGGTTACATTAATGCTGCAGAGTCCAGGGAAAAATAAGTCGATGTGGACGCTGCCATTTCAATCTTAATATAGATTACACAGCTCATCTGCCTTCCATAGGCGCATGTAGGCGGCAGTAGTTGACAGGCTTGGCAGAGCCAGAGCACTCTGAGTCATATTAATATCAAGTGTCTATTTTTTTTTAGGTTTAGTCTTCTCAAAAGACATTTTGTGTCCACCACAATAACAAAGACATGAAAATACATAAATGAGAGGACACTATTCATTGTCCACTCACATGCAAAGCATACTTCAGCTGGCAAACATGTAGTGGAGTTTGCAGTTGAAGCAGATAAATAAATGGGAGCTTGTCCAGAAACAAGATTTGAAGAGTTGTATAGTGCCACCTGGTGGATATAGTCAAAATTTCAGTAGACAATGTACAATGCATTTGAAAATTAAATGGATATTAACAATATTTGGAAGATTTGTTAATATATGTGCTTTAATACAAGCTGTATTTACATAACATTTTATCTAGGAGTTCTTCCAAATAGCAAGAAAAGTTCTTAGGTAAGAGTTTTCTCTTAAAGGAGAAGTCCACTTCCAGAACAAAAATTGACAGATAATGTACTCACCCCCTTGTCATCCAAAATGTTCATGTCTTTCTTTCTTCAGGTTGTAAAGAAATTATGTTTTTTGAGGAAAACATTTTTTTCCATATAGACTTATATGTTGCCCCGAGTTTGAACTTCCAAAATGCTGTTTAAATGCGGCTTCAAACGATCCCAAATGCGGTTGTAAAAGATCCCAGGAAAGGAAGAAGGGTCTTATCTAGTGAAACGATAAGTTATTTTCATAAAAATAATACAATTTATATACTTTTTAATATCAAATGCTCATCTTGTATTACTCTGCCTGAACTGTTTTTTTTTTTTTCCGGCCCATGACAGTTAGGGTATGTCGAAAAATTACCATCTCATGTTCTCCCTTAACATCAAAATCATCCTATATCGCTGTTTTACCTTTTTTGTTAAGGGTGTTTGATCTTCTTTGCATGTTCACTTTGCAAAGACTGGGTCGGTACTTCTGCAGTGATGTAGGATGATTTTGAAATGATTTTTGAAGTTGAGGGAGAAAATACGATTGTTTTACGATATATAGGGTATGTCGGAGTTTTCCGACATACCCTAACTGTCTTAAACCATAATACACAGACTTCAGGGAAAGCAAGACAAGATGAGCATTTGAGATTAAAAAGTATTTAAATTGTATTTTTTTTAAATGAAAATAACCGATCGTTTGGCTAGATAAGACCATTCTTCCTCGATTGGGATTGTTTGCAACCGCATTTGGGATCGTTTGAAGCCGCATTTAAACTGCATTTTGGAAGTTCAAACTCAGGGCACCACAGCAGTCCATTATATGGAGAAAAATCCTGAAATGTTTCCCTTTTTATACTGGAAGTGGACTTCTCCTTTAAAACCTTCACAAAGTTGCCGAGAGCAAGTTTTACTTATGAACAGAGAGAAATCGTGATTGGCTGAGATGGGATCGGTCTCTGTCAGTGATTTAAACATAGAACTATTATGGAAGGAGAAGGTATTATGTTGCCATACTCAAAGATTTTAAAATAAAATTGTTGCCATATTCATTTAAAGTGTTTAAAATTATCATTTGCAAACGTGTAAAAAAACAAACTGGATGCATAAACGGCTGGGAGATATTTCTAAAATGTTTACATTCCAGAGCAGATTGCCGGCAACATTGCATTGTGATGTGGTCTTAGCGACTTAGTCTTCTTAACTACTAAAAGTAAGACTGGCACATTATTCTTTCACATAAGTTTCTCTTATATCAGCAAAATTGGTTCACATAGTTCACTTCCAGAACAAAATTTACAGATAATGTACTTACCCCCTTGTCATCCAAGATGTTCTCGTCTTTTTTTCTTTAGCCATGAAGAAATTGAGTTTTTTAAGGAAAACATTTCAGGAATCTCCATATGGTAGACTTCTGTGGTGCTTGCGAGTTTGAACTTTCAAAATGCAATTTAAATGCAGCTTCAAAGGGCTCTAAATGATCCCAGCCGAGGAATAAGGGTCCTATCTAGCAAAACGTTATTTAAAAAAAAAAAGGAAGTATGTATTTTTAACCTCAAATGCTCGTCTTGTCTAGCTCTGCCATGTGCATGTCGAAAAACTCAAGAAAAATTTCTTTTTCTCCTCCAATTTCAAAATCGTCCTACATCGCTGTTTTACCAATTTGGTAAAGGGCGTTTGACTTTCTGCAGTGTATAGGACAGTTTTGACGTTGGAGGAGGAGGAGAAAATAAGATGCAAGTTTTTCGACATACCCTAACTGTATTGATCAGTATGAATATTTATTTATTTTCATAATTATTTTTAAGATATGATGCGTTACAGTAGACATGCTATAAGGTTGTTATTTGTGGTGAACCAAACTTATATAATAGTCTATTTAAAAAGAAAATGGAATTTGGACAACAGTGTCATCTCTCAAATGTAAGGACTGTATATGTAGATTAACTGCCAAAATGTCAACACAACCTGTTGTTCTTCAACCTCTTAACTTACAAACATAACTTGCTGAAGGCAGACTGATAAAAATCTCATTCCTGAATTCTAAATGAACTGAAATGTCAGTCAAACTGGAGATTGTGATTTCAGCCAGCTTTTGTCATTTTTTAAATGCAATATGCAATATTAGATGGCCATTGAATAGACTTTGGGTGGTCCCTGATTTACTGTCTGATGCTGAGACGGGGACAAAAAAAACAGAGATATTTTAAATGCAACATATTTTTACATGTTGTTCCTCCTATTACAAAAAAAATGGAACATTCCTTAATATCGTGACAGAAAGGAAGTAACATCACTTAAACACTTACAACATGACAGTAAAGAAACATAAACACATGCATATGATGTATTACATATGTAAACATACATTGCGCAGGGTATTAGTGAATCTGAGTGAAAAAATATTCATTGCTTATTTTTTACTGTTGATCAAGTTTACAGCACCCTTTTAAATTCAAATGGAAATTCCATTTGATTTACATGAAAGCAAAAACAAACAAACAAACAAAAAAAAACTAATTTTCAGAAGTTTCAGGCCTTTTGTACCCTATTGATGAAAAGTGCCAGGAGCTCGTTGGATGCTGTGGGCTTTGGTGGACATGTGGCTTCTGTGCTGTCAGAGTGTTTATGTGCATGTATCCACTGAAGCAGCGTAAACTAACTAGAATACCCAGTGAAGCATAATTTGACCACAAGAGTCTCATGGGAGAGAGAGAGTGGGAGAGACAGAGAGAGAAAGAGAGAAAACTGTATATTTTTACCTGTGTGATGTGGATCTTTTAGACCCATTTAAATTAAAACAAGAGATTATTTTTAATTTACTTAAGTGAGGCCTAAATGAAATCAAAACTGACCATATGTCTATGGTTTGAAAGTATTTTCCCAGTGATGGAGCAAAGGCCTCGTCGCTGTGTCACGACAGTGCCATTTTTGTAATTGCATGTCTTCAATGCAAATATTGTGAGAATGTCTTCAGTCATAGTTTACAACACCTATTGTAGATTATAGACTTAAAAGCACTCGCCTTTCTCTGCTTGTGTGGTACACATGAGCAGCGCTTCACAGAGGTCCCCTCTGGCAGCTGGAACAGCTGTCCTCATCCCTAAGCGAGGGATTTCTCTTTCTGTGAAGATGAATGAGATGACAGCGTGTGAGAACATTGTTTTCTTCAGACTCAGTGACCTGAGAGCAAGTGAATAAAAGAGAAATGCATTACAGTACTATTGTGTGGGTCTAGGTTGCTTTCATGTACAATAATATTTGCAGTAAAGGATTTGATGTAAAATAGGATAACATTCACCATTGAAACACAATGTGATTAGAATAGCTAGAAAGGATTATTAATAACTGGCAGGTACAAAATAGTGCTTGAGATTTTTATTTCCTAAATTGCTAAATCTTACAGAACATACTGGTCGTCAACCTCAGGATGAACTACATTCAGCTTTTCCCTACACCCCATCTTGCTTTGCACAAATTATGGGAGTAATGTCTGTTGAGCTGTTGAAAAACATGAATAAGCAAAAGTCTTTCAGCAGCAATGTTACAAAGGTTGTACAACACTTCTAAAGGCCCATTCACACCAAGAACGATAACTACCCTGATAGCACACGTACATCACGGAGACGTCTATTTGACTTCTGCGCTTACAACTTACAGACGTCTGTCGGATGTTTGTACTCAGCAGATGCTTTCCAGATCAAGTGATCTTTAACAGACATCTTGTAGACGTACGTGTGCTATCTGGGTATAAAGATAACTATATTAGCATCCACACAAGTGGATGATATCGTCTGTTGATTCACATCTATTTATTCACGCTCGTCTACCACTTTAAATTCTCAAGCTCGTGACAGCAGGAATAATTCTAATTGGCTATCAATGTTTTTATCACTTGTCAGCTGGAAAAAAACGTTCTGAAAGTGATTTCAACAATATTGTTTCTCTGTGTCTTTACCATTATAGCTGTGGTGTGAACTCTGCTATTCTTTAACACTGAGAACGATTTTTAGAATGATATCTTTATCATTTTTTTTATAGTTATCATCCTTGTGAACTAATAATAAGAACAATGATAGATATTTCAAAGTGTAATTGTAATTGTCTGTTATAAATTTCAGGTACAAACCCAAATATACTTTGATTTGGGGAAATGTAGAGACTCACAGAGTTAGCACTTTTTCACCAGCATCTTTATTCTGTATTAGGTCACTAGTCAAAAATTAATGTCAATCCACAAAAAAAGCAGTTACCAAAACAAGAACTACCATTTATATTTTATAACCCAGTAGGTTTGTTCAGAAACATGGATAAAAGGTGGTTAAATCTAAGTTAAATTAGTAATAAATAAAATGTCAGAATGGGTAACAAGGTTGCAGATTTTGTTAAAATAAAATTGTCACTATTTTTATTTTTAATATGTATTATCCAATACACAGTCTATTAACAAACAGTACAGAAAAACAAATATATTTGTAATTTGTTTTTACAATAACTTTGGAAACAGTCAGCTTGAACCACTTTTCAGCCTTTTTTTTTTGAATTGCTGAATTTGGAAACTCATTTTTGTGCAGAAATTAATCAAAGGTACAATGGAAACAACAGTCTTTTAAAATCTTTGGTTCAGTGAGAAGGCGTAAAACGTCAATGAAGATGAAGGTTTTTGTTTGGTTACCAAATGCTTAGCTTTTTTTTTTTTTGTGGTTACTACACTTTAAAAATAAAGGTGCTTCAAAAGGTTCTTCGCAGCGATGCCATAGAAGAACCATTTTTGGTTCCACAAAGATCCATTCAGTCAAAGGTTCTTTAAAGAACCATCTCTTCCTTACCTTTTCATATTCTGAAGAACCTTCTCTCACCACCAAGAACCTTCTGTGAAGCACAAAGGTTCTTCACATGTTAAAGTATATTTATGGAACCATTTAGACAAAAAAGGTTCTTCTATGGAATCGTGAAGCACCTTTATTTTTAAGAGTGTAGGGTATTGGGAGTGGTTGATGGGGGGTTGCTTATTTTATAGGATTTTCCACCCATTTTGTCAGTCATCAGGTGATAACCAAAGTCTGATCTACTGTATATCTAGAACAAATTCTGCAGGATAAACAGTAAAAATTAAATACTATAGGTCCTAGGGGGTTCTTCAAACCATAAACTCATGTGAAGTTCTAACTGTGTAGCTTGACCAATCAAACATGCTCAATATAGACCCACTGAATTATTACAGATAAAGTAATAAATGAGAAAAAAAGGCCATAAATAAGACCATGAGACATGTAGCTGCATGCAGGAGAAGAAGATCAGTGTATCAATGAGTGGGGTGTGCAAGTGTGTCCTCGATGGATCGGGCCCGCAGGCCTTCTGCATATGCTGCATAGGATTACACTGATCCAACTTAATACTTAAGACCAAGGCATCATTCATAACTACAGCCACCATCTGGCACCACTGCCCACCCGAGCAGCCCATCAGATTAACTTTGAGAAAGATTCCAAGAGCGGGTGTGTGCTGCACTCTCTAATACGTTGGATGGGTCAGCATCACCGTGCGCTGCTTGAGCGGATTCCCGACACAACAATAACCCATGACACCCATGACCCAAGAGCTTCAGTTGCAGTAGTGTGCTTATCCATCGTAAAAATGCATTGACAGGAGACCAGCTAGCCAGTAAGTGACTGTTGAATGGGTCAAAGGTCAGAGGGGGTGTTGTATTAAGTTTTACGCTGTTTTCAGACTGCACATCTTATGTTATTTCTACTTCCTTGCTCCTGTTTTTTTTTTTTTTATTGATTTATTATCCTGATATTTTCACAAATAATAATAATAATATTTTTTTTCTGTTTTTAAATTTTTCTCTGTCACAGATCCCAGAAGGGGAGCCATAATCATGACAACAGATTCTTCAAGACCTTCTAAAAACCTCTGCAGAAACCTGTGCCTTTGATCAAACCCTGTGAATCAATCATTTTTGTATGGGACCAGCATATGATAACTGATACTGCACTTCTGACAGACACCTTTTATGGACTGAACAGGTGACGTGGTTTTTAAAGCCATGATGTTCAACAAATCCGTGTAGAAGAAAAACTGTCTAACTCTGTGCAATATTAGTCTATTTTAAAGTGAAGTTTATGTCTAAGTAGATTTTGAATGACTATGTTCTTTTGGTTTATTTTTGTAAAGCTTTTCCTGATGTATATTTTTCTAAAACAATATTATTCTCCTACAGAAGAGACACTATGAACATGAGAGAAAACATTGTTAGGCAAAGAAAATGCCTCCTTTCTTAGACAGAAAAGCCATAGTACCTCTCATTGACAACAGTGATGATGTTTAGAATGGCATTTGCTGAAATTCTGTGTCATCCTTAAATATGTGTGTCGTATAATTTTATTTGCTGTATATCTGAGTGATTCTATAATTTAATAACACAAATAATAAAATAAGAAATAAATATTTATATAAATCTTTTTTTTAAAAAAAGTATATAATTGAATAATTTAATTTTGGATTTTCTTCAAAACATAATTTTTCCGAAAGGAGAAGAACATGTTTTGATATTTAGATCCAGTGTTTATTTATTTATAAAAATAATATGATTTGGTATCATTATTACCATGGTTTAATTCAACAGCTTTTTTTTTTTGCTTTTCTCAATGTGTGCTTTTTCAAACAATATGTTTGGGTTTCAAAATGCACATATGATGAAACTTCTCTCTGAATACATAAAGAAACAGAAAAAATGCAATATTGTACTATACTAAGAAAGTTAAATATTTTACTTCCTGCTTGTTCACAAAAGTTGTGTCTGAGGCACTAGCCATGCAAGGCCTAATGCTGAAGTTACATGATAAAGACAATTATGTTACCCAGTATATTAATCATAGGCATAGGTCACTATATATTTTGTCATTCAGTGTTGCTGAACAAAAAAATAACTTTAAGCTACAAATGAAATAATGTTCAGTTGTGTCAACTGTGTTGCTAATGTCAATTATGTGACCCTTACTGTCAACTGTTACCTTTTACATACAATGTTTTTTTAAGATATATATATATATATCTATATATATATATTTTTTTTTTCAATTACTTAAATGCTGCTTCTGACATGCTAAAAAGTGCATTTTATATTCCCACAGGTAGGATGTTTGCATAACAATCTCAAAAGTATGAAAATGAAATACCACACTTTCATCTGCAAAAAAATCCATCAAATTCATCAACGTCTTAAAAGCTTTTAAGATCTGTGTCACTTGATATATCACAAATGGTATGGACTTTGAAAGTGTTGACAAATACAGTATAAAAAGCACTTCTTTACTTCATATCTGCATTGATGTCTCTGTAAGAGAAAAGTACTGAGGCTTTGAAATACATTATGGATTATTTCTGAATGCTTGTTTAGAGAACTGATTACTTGTAGTAGAGAACACTTGTGTCCTTTTAAGCTGATGTCTTTGTACCGGCTGGCCTGGATGTGGCTACATAAGGATATGTCATTTGTTGCAACTCTTAACAGCATCTAACAGAAGTTTATATAGGATGCTTGAAGTTATTTTCTCCTCCTTTTCTGATGTCCATGTTATGACACATATGTACAATATTTCCAATATTAAACCACCTTGACGACTACATCATAACTAAATCATGTTTTTTGTTTTGTTTTTTTTGGACAGGTGAAGTAAAAGGTACAGACTTATCTCTTATATAGTATGATGTGAATAACCTGTGTGTCACTGGCAAAGAAAAAAAAGGCAAAATTTATGGAGAGTACATTTTCTTAATTCAACCATCACTGGCAAACAGTTTATTTTGGACTTTGGCTACAGTATCACATTAACACATAAGAATTTATTATTTATTGTTGGGTTAAAAAAGCTTCTCAATCCATGTATGGGTATAAAATTGTACTGTAATCATGTCGACAGTGATTTATTTGTTACTTTAGACTTCTAAATCAAGTGTTGCTTATTTTCAGTTACGAGAAAGAAATATCACATTGAGCTATAGTTTAAAATGTTATATTTGTTACTGTCCTAAAGAATATAGTCAAAATACCATGTTTTTCATCCTAACACTGAATAGAGCTTTTGAGAATTTTAAGCAGCAACTGAAGCATAAGGATATCAACTGAATTTCAGGATATCAACTGAATTTCAGTGCTGAAAATAAATAAATTCAATCTGAGATGAACAAAGGAATGCTAGCACAAGTGCCAAATCCCACAAAAAGTGAGGATTCCAAGCAGGCTTCAGACTGCATGCACCCTTCAGAAAACTGCAGACAATACTTGAGATCCAAAAGAAGATCCCCCAATAGGACATGATATGCCGAAAAAGCAGCAATGTACACTTTCAATGTGGAAGCCACCAGTAATTTAAGTCACTCGGAATGTCACATGTTGCTGGATCGATCCCATGTTCCCCACACCATGTAGTAAAAAATTCTAATGCATAACGTAGATCTGTCAAGCTTCCAATGCGAAACATAAATCTGTCTGAGTAGCAGATGCTGCCCTCTAGCTGAGAAAAGACATCCTTTCTGGGGGTACGTTTTGGTAACAAAAGAAAACATTGGTCTGGCTTGCCATCACAGTGCCACAAGTAGCACCCTGTGCTTGCACAGGAAGATCCTGTTCAATATCTCCCATAACAGAGGAAGAGGTGCACTATATCTATAGGAAGCCTCTATTCTCCTGAAAGTAATTCCCCTGGAAAGAGATTTTAAACTTTTAGTAACTGACAGCAATACACAGCACTCTGGTTTCACTTAATTAGAAATATATGTAATGTACAAACCATTTTTAATCATTTTAGGCCTACATGTTATCATAAAATATTGACATACAGAAACTTAACTGAATTTAAATAATTATTATTTTGGATAATAATAATGTATTGTGCAGTACATTGTCATTCCATATGTGTGTTACAGTTGAGGTCAAAAGTTTACATACACCTGTTATGTTATTTTTTTATTTAGTACTGACCTGAATAAGATATTTCACATAAAATAAGTTTATACATACTCCAGAAGAAAAAAATATAGTTGGATTTGCAAAGAAAATCATTTAGGTAACAAGACAGTATTAAGAATCAAGTGTATGCAAACTTTTGAACGTGGTCATTTTTATAAATTCAACTATTATTTTCTCTTGTGGACTATATGGAATCTTTTATGTGAAATATCTTATTCAGGTAATTACTAAATTAAAAAAAAATAGCATGTGGTTTGTATGATCCCTTATTTTGATAAAATAATTAGCATTTTGCAGATTCTGCAAGGTGTATACAAACTTTTGACCTCAACTGTATGTTTATAAAGCTTTATGATGAAAATCATATATTCTATTGTATAACTGCAAGTTAGGTGTGAATAAATTACATTAATCAATGTGAATAAATTCACATTATAAAGCTGTCTTTAACTGTGCCACTGTGAGAAATGTAGTTGTTTACTACTGTAATTGGTCTGAAGTGGCCATAATGGTGATTGGTAATCCCATTTGTTTGGACTCTTTGACCTTGAATATTCATATTCAAATTTCTGACTAGGTCATGTCAGATTTGATAAATCAAAACATTTGTTAAAAAGACAACAAACTGAAACATGAAATAAACTAATTGCCTGACTTTAGGTTAGTCAAACTCTTCTTTGCATGAGCATTTTATTTTAGTGTTATTAAGCATGAAGATTAATCAATAACTTATTATATATTCATAGCTGTTTGTGGATGTACAGTATCTTTCATAATAGTGAAGCAACTGCTTAGATACATCTTTGAAAGATGTGACATCAATACTCGACATACAAAACACAACAATAGTAACACTTAAATAAAAACAACACAACATACACCAACATTACAAAATCAACGATCAACAAAAACTGCTAAAAGTGTAAGTTCAATAGCACAAATAAAACCAACAAAAATGAAAAAACTTACAACATGATCTATTCATGCTGCATTGCATGCTGGGAACCTTCACAGTAAATATGCCCTGTAGAAACACAATATGATGCTGTTTGATTACAAGAAATTTCTGAGAGTGCAGTTAGATACAAGAGAAGTCCCACTGTGAAGTTATTGTGGAAGTAATGTGATTATTAAAATTTTTAACAATGTACCAATGCCTTGTTAAACTCAAAACAGGAAAGAAACACTTATTGGAGGTCCAAATATTTGCAGTGAAGCTCAAGGACAGCACATTAGAAATGGGCACTCAAGTTAGTGACTTAGCTAAATTTAATAGACTTGACCTGAAATGACTTCAGACTTGACTTCACTCGACAAGGAGGAGTTGGTGAATATTTTACACACAACTCGAGTCTTTTATCCTTAACTGATATCATAAAGAAAGAACCTAGAATTTACTTCTGTGCTTTTATCTGCTTCACGTATTTCCTTGTTGATGTAGATGAGACTCTTATCATAGTGATCTTCATTGTCTGAGAAAACTCTAGAATAATGCTAAGGCAAAGTGGTCTCAGAAATGTATTTTCTAAAATGTGGTTCCAAAGTTATTGTGAGATGTACTGTGTTCTCCACAACTGAAAAATCCTTCCGAATCACCATAAGAACAGATTCCAGCAGTTGCCTGACAAAATGAATGATATGAATACCCATTTTTATGCATTGCCTTTCATGCAAAACATTTAGCTTGGAAGCAAAGTATTTGTTGACACTGTGAGTGATTTACATGTGAACTTTGTTCATTCTTCATTCAAAAACTGGACATGGTATGGAAACAATCAGTGCTCCGTAAAAACACGTACATCACATGGCCACACTATCGTGACATAACTTCTTTTTGTGTCCCACAGGGGGATAATAGCCATACAAGCTATACGGGAAAAAAGGTGAATATAACAGGTTGGAATGGAGGAGGAAGTGAGGGCAAGTGTTTGGAGAAATATATTAATTATTGATATTTTGTTATTATGGAAACTAGGGTTGTGCCCGAATAGTGAATCTGTATTTGGAAAGGCACGAAAAAAGAACAACTCATTCTACTCAACCACTAAAGGGACATGGTTATCTGTTTGCTGGTGGTTGCCTGTTACATTACAGTACATAAAATTTCACTTACCACATAAATAGAGTAATGAGAGATGACTGATAGGACGAATAATGGTGAATGATTTCCAGATCCTGAGCACCACTGAAAAACATCTAATCTATAATCAAACATCAACATGGTAAGTACTTCTGGTCTGTACTATACACAGAGTAGGCTGCGTGTGATTGCGAATCTCGAAGGTGAAAGTAAAAAGTGAGTGTGCACTCAAATGTGATTTCAATAGCTTGCATATTAATAATGGCTCCCTGATGCCCACAATTTATGTACAGTACCCAATTATGTAATTGCGAGAGAAAGCACTGAAATATATATATTTCCTCCCATCCTGTATTTATTCTCTTTAGGGCTTCTGTAGTACAAGTCATTTTCTTTCCAAACACGGTATTCGGATTCAGGCACATGCCTTAATGGGAAGTGTAAAATACTACCCATGTGTAACCAGGTCTTAGAACGAAGTCTTGGCATAAAAATCCCTTTCTTAAAGTTAATTGAGTCTTGAGATAAATATTTAAGTTAATTAATCAAAGTACATTTTCTATGTATAAAGAGAAAAAATAGTTAAGTGATGACAATGAATAAATATGTGTTTGTTAAAAAGGTAGGTTTAGGAAAAAATGCCATCTGTAATAAGTGATCAAATGCATAAAAAAGAGAAAAAGAGCGATTTTCCCCCTGAAAAAAAACTGTTTGCACTACGATTCCCATGCTCCTTCTGTGAGGAGCTGACCAATCACTGAGCTCCAAAGCTTCAGGCAATCGAGCTCCGCCTTCACTTCCTGTTAGCTACTTCCTGACTAAAAGACTTCATGGCTGTTTCGTTCCCGAGCTGAATTCCGAATCAATTACCATCCTTAGGAGAGCGCGATCAGCAGACGGCTGCCGCTGATCGGACAATCAATTTAAAGAGACCCACTCATTGACTCAACGGTCAGGTTTTTTTGCCAGATTCATTCCAGTGATGCACATGGATCGGAAGTCATGCCCGACCCGGAGCAGAAGCCCTTCAGGTTGGATTTGAATTGGATGTTCACACCCTGAAACCCTGAACGATTCCCAGTGTACGTTGGGTGGCGAGCCACGGACCCACGAGTAAAAGTCTTTGCGCAGTCTCACTTTCCCTTCTTCACGGATTGTGTGGTAGGATCCACGAGCACTGGCATACTGATACTGGAACAGATACTGGTACTGTCATGACACTGATTTAAACAAAAGAAAAAGGGCCCCAACGAGCAATAAGACTATTTTTGGAACTGGGTTTATTTCTTTTTGTTTTAAGGGAAACTTATGCCGGCTTTATTATTTTCTTATTTCTTTATATACATTCTCTGAACTAAATTGTTACACTGTTTGTTATTGTTCCTGTTGTTAAACAAAGAGTGATCACAACAACGCAAATACTGTTTTCTGTCTTTATTGATGTCAAACCACTGGCTCTTAAAGACTTAGCATCTTCTGTTACTGGTCCAAATACTGTGAAAGATAACTATTTACCTGTTGCTCTATCGTAAATAGGGTTACACATGCTATATACTGGTGTGTGTTTTTATCAAAATACTAGTGTGTTTAATGTCCAGTGTGTTAAAAAATGTATGAAAAATCGTGAATACTGATTAAAAATCGTGAACCCAAGAATTGATATAATTTGAATCATGAGGTACCGGAAGATTCCCATCGCTAATACTGTTATCCATATGTTCCAAAAAACTAGAAATATCATGTCTGAGTGTGACATAAGACATCCATCATTCGTCGATGCCAGTAGCCTTGTGGTTAGTGTACTAACATACAGCGCCATTGCAGTATGGACGTCCCGAGTTTGAATCCCGGCTCGTGGACCTTTCCCGACCCCACCCGCTTCTCTCTTTCATCACTTTGCTTCCTGTCTTACCTACACTGTCCTATCTAAATAAAGGCTAAAAAAAAATACAAAAATAAATCTTAAAAAACCTCACTCCAATCCTGGTCACAGCACAATTGTAACTAGTCCTACTCCCACCACTCCCAAATGGAAACCAGCGTCGACTGGCGCGCTAACAAGACCGAAAGCCTCTAGTGTTAGTTGCTGGTGTGCCTCTTGAGGAAAGGGATGTAAGGTTCACCCGCACAGTTCTTACTAGCTTACGCTCCTTTTATTGGCCTCTGTTACAGGAGCAGACAAGTTTTAACACCTTCATTTACTTATACTGGACAAAATGAGACAGTAAATAAGCAACTTGACGCAGCTGTGAAAGTGACATATAAGCACCTTTTTACAATTATTGACAGAGAATTCAATTCGGTTTAATCATACCATAAAACATTTTGCTACGCTTTTTTAGTCCGTGTTTTATGTATTAGTTTATTTTTTGCATTATTTTATGTATTAGTTTTTTTGTTTTGTTTTGTTTTATACCTTCACATATAAAATTGACAAACAGTAAACATACTGGCCCCAAATGAGAAAAATGCTGTGGGCCCACATAGAGGAGCTGTGTGGGTTTTCTGTGGGTAGTCCCTTGTAAGCTTCCCAAATGGGCCCAAATGGTTTGTCCCATAATAAACCTATGGATACACACAACAGGCCCAGACAGGCAGTTTATCCTTCAGTTCAGAGTTTTGTTCATGTCATAATCCAAATGGAAATTTCTACTACACCTGAAGACATATATGATCAGGTTTAGGTGCATTTAGAAGTTGGGTAATTTTTTGTATTAATTAGCTACATTTTGCAGGACAGTGGCCCTCCAGGAACAGGGTTAGATATCCATGAAGTGAAGGGGTTCAGAAGGGAGGAAGTCTACAAATATTAATATATAGTATTTATTACAAATGTAAAAATACACAAATGTGTGTGGTACTAAAAGCTAATGTGTACAAAGTATGGTGTTTTAACAACACTGTCTCATGGTATTTCAACTATTTGATGTTTTGGCAAATTTGTCTCTTTGTTTGATTATACTGGTTTTTCCTACAGTTGTCCGCTAAAAAAGTGAGTTTCCTTTGACAAAGCGTAAAACACTTAATTTTCACGTACAAAACAGGCTTGAATTTCAAAAGTATGTTGTACTGTTTCGTAACCCTTTAAAGCACCTTTCAAGTGCTTGTATTTAGTTGTGGGTATCAAAAAACTGATGGAGAACTGTGTTTTTACTGAGCACTTATTATTTCCATATTTGAATGATGTGACAGGCGTCCCGATTGTCTATCAGCGTCGCCTGGGAAACGGATTAGCAACACCTGCCGATCCACATCACGGGCCGATCGGCCACGGCTGCTCCCAATCAAGCCACCACTATGGCTCAGACAAGAGAAAGGGTGAGACATGTCTCCTTACCAGAGATTTACTGACGTTTCTTTCTTGTTCCCTCGCAGAGAGCAGCTCGTAGCCTGGTCGGCCCCTCACCTGGAATTCCACTCACCAAGCACCACGCACCCGGAAGACACTGGATTATTCACGTTTAGCACCGCTGTTTCCACTTTCACTGCTCAAACCTTGAATAAATCCACCCTCTGGGGCTCCATTGCAATATATCCGAGTTGTATGCTTCTTCACCCCGTTACACTGGTGGAGAATGCGGGCAGATTGAGAAGTAAACAACGCGGATTTATCATCACAGCACCCCTCACACTGTGTTTGTTTTTTGGCTTTTTCAGGCGGCGCCGCTCCCACTTCGCTAATGCCGGATGGAGGAGATCTTAAGGCAGCTGTCGGAAATTAGCGTCCGCCAGCAACAAGTGGCTGAACATCTCACCTCGCGACAGGATCAAATGGAACAGGAGCTCCTCGCGTTCCGAACTACCGCCGCCCAACGAACTCCGCTCCCGGATCTCCAGTTGAGAGCCACCCAGCTACTCCCGAAGATGACAGCACACGACGATGTAGAATCATTTTTACAAATGTTTGAAACGACTGCACGTCGAGAGCGCTGGGCTCGGGATGAATGGGCGAGGCTTTTGGCGCCGTTGTTATCTGGCGAAGCCCAGCGAGCTTATTTCACGCTACCGCCGGAGGCAGCAGATGACTACGAGGAGCTGAAAAGAGAAATTCTTGGCCGTTTCGGTTTATCCTCCATCCTCAGCAGTTTCATGAGTGGAGTTATAAATCCCGGCTCCCAGCCCGAGCCCAAGCAGCGGAACTCCATCGGCTTGCACAGCATTGGCTCTCGGCTGGGGACCCCACCGCCGCCCAAGTGGTAGAGAGGGTGACGATAGATCGTTTTCTACGAGCCCTGCCTCGTGCAGTGGGCATGCAGAACCCAACTACTCTCGCGGAGATGGTGGAGGCAGTCGAGCTGGCGGACGCTACACAGCGGAGGGACATCGGGGAGCGCGCGCCGCCATATCCCCGGAGGGTGGCCCAGGATCGACGCATGCCGGAGGGCACCAGGCGACCAATGAGCAGGCAGGTGGCTCCCCCCATCAGAGACGAGCCAATGCCCACGGATGAGCCTGAGCCACAACCACGGGCCTGGCTGGCAGGGTGCACGCTACACCAAGAACCACCCGCGGTGGCGCCGGAGGTCCAGGTGAAGGTTAATGGACGAACTCATCGAGCTCTTTTGGATTTTGGCAGCGCAGTCTCCCTCGTACAACCATGAGTAATATCTCAACCGTTTGAAGCGAAGACATATCTCCCGGTCACATGTGTTCACGGCGATACCCGACAGGTGCCGGCCTGCCGAGTGACGATTACGGCGAAAGTCGGTTCCTGGCCCGTGGACGTCGGGATCGTAAAGGATCTTCCGGTTCCCGTACTACTAGGAAGGGATTGGCCGGGACTCGATAGCCTGTTGACCTCCCACCCTGCCAGCCAGAAGGGGAGCCGCCGAGGCCGAAAGCCAGCCCAATGACAACACATCCCAGCTTTGGCTACAGCAGACAGCGGGAGAGATGGTGAGTCCCCTTCCCAAAATACTAACCTGTTCTACGATGTATTTCAGCAGGTGTCCGGAGGGAGCAGCTTTGCAAAAGAACAGCATGCCGATGACTGACTGAAACACTGTTGGACACAGGTTAGGATCATCGAGGGACAGGAGACTCAGCCGGGACCCCATTCTCTCCCGTATTTCGTCGTCCAAAATGGCTTGCTCTATTGTGTCGCCCAGCGGAGGGGGGAGGAAAAACCGCTGCTGGTAGTTCCAAAATCCAAGACGGAAACAGTTCTCGAGTTGGCTCATTCGCACCCTCTGGCGGGTCACCTGGGAGTTCATAACCCCATTCAAAGAATTCGGGACCGATTCCACTGGCCGGGGCTGGAAGCAGAAGTCAAGAGGTTCTGTGAGGCCTGTCCTACCTGCCAGAGGACGTAAAGCGGAAGCCTCCCCCCAGTCCGCTTATTCCGCTTCCCATCATTGCGGTGCCCTTCGAGCGCATCGGGATGGATCTAGTGGGGCCGCTGCCGAAGTCTGCCCGGGGCCATGAATATATCCTGGTTATAGTGGATTATGCTACCCGATATCCTGAAGCTGTCCCTCTGCGCAAGGCCACAGCCAAGAACATAGCTAGAGAACTGCTCCTGTTGTTCAGTCGAGTACTGTTTGGAGTCAGGGAGGTGCCCCAGGCCTCTACTGGGTTTACCCCCTTTGAATTGTTGTTCGGTCGACAACCCCGTGGACTGCTGGATGTGGCCCGCGAGGCCTGGGAACGACAGCCGGCCCCCCGGCACACTGTTGTAGAGCATGTGAGGGAAATGAGAGAACGGATTGAGCGAGTGATGCCTTTGGTGAAAGATCATCTCACCCGAGCCCAGCAGGCTCAGCAGCGCCATTACAACCGGCCAGCCCAGCCCCGTGAATTCCAGCCTGGGGACCGAATGATGGTCCTGGTCCCAAATACAACCTGCAAGTTCCTGGCCACCTGGCAAGGCCCTTACACCGTGCTGGAGAAGGTGGGACCTGTCACTTACCGAGTTCGACAGCCGAGAAGAAGACGAGCTGAGCAGTTGTATCATATTAACCTACTGAAGAAATGGGTCGGGACCAGGGACCAACTCGCTGCGCTGGCCCACGCTGAGCCTGCTGTAGTGGACATGAACCCCCATCTGACACCAACACAGAAGAAGGAGCTCCAACACCTGGTGGGTCAGTTCTCCGATGTATTCTCACCTCTCCCCGGGCAGACTAATGTCATTCGACACGAAATCCGGACTCCACCAGGCGTGATCGTCCGGCAGCGGCCTTACCGGGTCCCGGAGGCCCGTCGGCAGGCTATCGAAGAGGAGATTCAACAAATGCTTAAGTTAGGGGTGATTGAGCCGTCCCGCAGCCCGTGGTCGAGTCCCATTGTAATGGTCCCCAAACCCGACGGCACCCTCCGCTTTTGTAATGATTTTCGACGGCTAAACGAAGTCTCCGAATTCGATGGCTACCCAATGCCCCGAGTGGACGAGTTGCTGGACCGATTGGGAAGGGCCCGCTTCATAACCACCTTAGACCTCACCAAAGGGTACTGGCAAGTGCCCCTGGCTGAAGACGCAAAACCGAAGACCGCTTTTTCGACACCCAGTGGGCACTGGCAATATAGGACCCTTCCCTTCGGCCTCCACGGGGCCCCAGCTACTTTTCAGCGCCTAATGGATATCGTCCTCCGTCTGCACCAACCCTATGCCGCTGCATACATTGACGATGTGGTCATCCACTCGGAGCATTGGGATGAACACCTGAGTCATCTGTGGAGGGTGTTAACGGAGCTGCGGAGGGCCGGCCTGACCGCCAACCCCCGAAAATGCCATCTTGCGTTGTCCGAAGCCAAGTACCTGGGGTATCGTGTTGGAAGGGGCCTGATCAAACCCCAACCAAAGAAGGTGGAGGCCATCCAGACAGCGCCAAGACCATCTACAAAGACCCAGGTACGAGCTTTCTTGGGGTTGGTGGGGTACTATCAGTGCTTCATCCCCAACTTCTCCTCTTTAGCCTCCCCTCTGACAGACCTGACCAGGAAGGGGAAGCCGGAGAAGATCGAATGGAGTCCAGAAGCAGAAGTAGCATTTCAAAGGGTAAAGGAAGCCCTCACCTGGGAGCCCGTCCTGCGAGCCCCGGACTTCAACTGCCCCTTCCTGGTGCAAACCGACGCCTCGGATACAGGACTAGGAGCAGTCCTGTCTCAGGTAAAGGACGGAGAAGAGCACCCCGTGATATACATCAGCCGAAAGCTGACCAAGGCAGAAAGGAATTACACGGCAGTGGAGAAAGAGGCCCTAGCAGTCAAGTGGGCAGTCCTGGAGCTGCGCTATTACCTCCTCGGGAGGAGGTTCACCCTCATCGCGGACCACGCACCGCTACAGTGGATGGCCAGAGCCAAGGAGACCAATGCCCGAGTGACTCGTTGGTTCCTCGCGCTCCAGGACTTCCACTTTGACATACGACACCGCTCTGGAGCCTCTAACGCCAACGCGGATGGCCTCTCCAGGATCTGGTCAGCTTTCGCAGGTCTGTCAGGGGTCACTCCCCACCCACCCTTAATTTCCCCTCTGTTATCTTTACATCTTTCCAAACAGAACCAGGACAACGCTTGGGAGTGCACGGTGTCCCGATTGTCTATCAGCGTCGCCTGTGAAACGGATTAGCAACACCTGCCGATCCACATCACGGGCCGATCGGCCACGGCTGCTCCCAATCAAGCCACCACTACATAAACGGCTTAGACAAGAGAAAGGGTGAGACATGTCTCCTTACCAGAGGTTTACTGACGTTTCTTTCTTGTTCCCTCGCAGAGAGCAGCTCGTAGCCTGGTCGGCCCCTCACCTGGAATTCCACTCACCAAGCACCACGCACCCGGAAGACACTGGATTATTCACGTTTAGCACCGCTGTTTCCACTTTCACTGCTCAAACCTTGAATAAATCCACCCTCTGGGGCTCCATTGCAATATATCCGAGTTGTGTGCTTCTTCACCCCGTTACAATGAAGAGTAAACAAATGTCCAAATGGAAATAAATCTGTCCAAAATTTTGCATCAAGTTTTGCATGATGTAATATATGAATGCGTGTAGGGATCATTCATTTTGTCTGTTGTTGCAGGTTACTGCTACACTGTAAAAAATTCCTGTAAATTTACAAGGAAATTTAACAGTAAAATGCTGTTTTCATATAATAACAGTAAGTTACAGTATTTTGCGATGCATTGTGGGATATGTTGATCAGCAACAGTATGACACTGTTGTTTAATAGCATAATACCATATTTTCCATTGTACATGTGCAGGGAAAGGAAGACATTTTGGTTTATCTGCACGAGGTCATTTTGCAGCTCTGCCTTTTATTGTTTTATTTCTAAAGTACTTATTTCTTTTAAAAATTAATGTTTCAACATCCAATTAAGCTTTTGGGATTTAAATTGGATTTGTGACCGTGTTTTAATCAGCAAGGAGTGTCACAGGAGTGTCAGCCCTTCGTACAGACTCATCATATAACACACAACTGGTAAGAAACTTTTTTTTTCTCTAACCCGCACATCTTAAACTTTATCTGAGTAAAAATATGACGTTTTGTGAAATGATGTTTTTGTTTTTTTTTCTGTGGTTACAATTTTAGCGTGAGGTTCAAACCGGCTATTATCTGCTGCTGTTATTTGCAACCACACTTTTGGTTTTATCTTACTTCTACATATTAACATTATAAAGAGCCAGCAAAGCATAATTTGATGAAAGGATAGCATGTTTTAATGATGGAACAGTAACCAAGTAAGATATGATAGCATTGTTAGCATTGTTAGCTCGTTAACATATACTCCGACTGCATTTTATTTTTCATTTATTTCCATCACACAATTTATGTAACTGAAACATGCTCCGAACTTCATCTAAGCAAAAGATACATGTGTATGAACAAAATTCATATTTCTTGCACGATTACTGTGAACGTACTCAAAGCGCTGCTAGCGATAAAGTAGGGCCAGTGTTGCCAACTTTTTTCAATGGAAAGTAGCTAAACCCCATTTGAAAAGTCGTCAAATGTCGCTAAATGACGTCATACGCTCATTAGTATATTAGCTCAATAGCGTATGTCAGTACGTTGTATTGTCTTGCGTCTCTGTGCTCACATACTGCTATTTAATGCAGCCAAATTCAATAAAACTGTTTTCATTTATATATTTCATAGATATATTGATATATTTTATGGTTTCTTTTGTCAGACAACGGGGTAAATATGAAATAGTGACTGAAACGCGGCCCACTAGGACTACATAATCAGCTCTCAAAGATATTTATCTACACTAAAATCGTGATTCATAATCACGACATTGTCTAATGAAATAAAATACACATACGATTAAGACAATGGCTGTGCTGTGATTTCAGCTATACTTGCATGTAAAATAGAGGTAGAAGCATCAGAATATCTTTTTTTATCTGAAAGTGCTGCTTCTCTGCCGCTCACTGAACAGAGCAGACGCAGATAGAGAGAGAGGGAGAGCGCGCGCGCTGGGAAAGCACGACTTTGCGCTCGCGTGGCAGTACCAGAGAGTCTCAGAAACTAAATAAGGTTTGTCCAAGAAGTCGCTAGATTTGTCGCTAGGCGCTTTTTCGAAAAAAGTCGCCAGGAGGGTCTGAAAAGTCGCTAAATCTAGCGACAAAGCCGCCAGGTTGGCAACACTGAGTAGGGCTCGCTGCAGCCTGCGGTGGACATCCAACCCCGCCCACATCCACGCATGACGTCAGACGTCACGCCCATCGCCGATACAACCCCGCCCGCGTACGAGCGTGACGTCGAAAGTCACGCCCATATCAAGTACGTCACCTTGTGATTCCCCAATCCCTATACCGGGAAACCCGGAAGTATATCGAAGCAACTTACGGTTGTTTCGGGGATCTATATAAAATAATAGGCCATTGTCCTTCTTTTACTAATGCACGTTTTCTGATTTGTGTGTTGGATGTCTAGGCTAAAATGCCACAACTTAAATCTAATATATTTAATATGTCTAATATACGGAGCTGATTTCGTCATCATGACAGCCTGTAATACGCTTGCATTGACTACATTAGGCTAATTAGGCTTGTTAATAAAAACCTTTAAACCTTACCTTGTTCATTTATGTAATGAGATAAATTCACATTTATTACGATCGATTTTAGGCGAATTTTAAATACAATGTAATGTTTAAAGGGGACAGTTCGATTTTGGTAATGTAAAAGTATGTAAAATTATTGTAAAAAGTGGTATTGTATAATTGTCAGTTATTTTTTTTTTAAGTGTTCCACTTATCATAGTGTTAACATTTAAATGACAGAATCAACAGTTCTCCATATGCAGTAGGCTACACATACATAGGCTAAATAGAGGTTGATTGCTTTGATAGTTTAAACATGACATTGACTTTCAGGCCTTGTTCATCACAACTTGATATGAAATTTGTCCAGGTCCTCCACATACTTAAAGATGAATAAAAAGACATACATTACTTATTTGGGCATTTTATATTTATTTTTTTACAAAAATAATTCAAATTAAAATGTTACAAAAATATACACTACCAGCCAAAAGTGTTTGAACAGTAAGATGTTTCGTTTTTTTTTTTTTTTTTTAAAGAGTCTTCTGCTCACCAAGCCTGCATTTATTTGATCCACAATAACACAAAATTTAAGCTTCTATCTGAATATATTTTAAAGTGTAATATATTTCTGTGATCAAAGCTGAATTTTCAGCATCATTACATCATTACAGTCTTCTGTGTCACTTGGTCCTTCAGAAATCATTCTAATATGCTGATTTGCTGCTCAAGAAACATTTCTGATTATCATCAATATTTAAAGCAGTTGAGTACATTTTTTCTGGATTCTTTGATAAATAGAAAGATCCAAAGATCAGCATTTATCTGAAATAAAAAGGCTTTTGTAACATATACACTATACCATTCAAAAGCTTGAAGTCAGTGTGCGTGTATACATACATTATCATAGAATGAATAGATTATAGAAATTAATACTTTTATTTAGCAAGGATGCTTTAGATTGAACACAAGTGATGATAAAGACATGCTAAATGTCATATTTAAAATGAATGGAATTAATTACATTTTAATAGAAATATAGAAAACTGTTTTAAATAGAAAAAGAGCTATATTAAATCGTAAAATATTTTAAAATGTTACTGTTTTTGCTGTACTTTGGATCAAATAAATCCAGGCCTGGTGGGCAGAAGAGACTTTAAAAAAAACATTAAAAATCTTAAAAACTTTTGACTGATTGTGTTTAACAAAATATATGTTCCAAATATCATAAGTCTGAGCAGTTGAATGAACAGTTGAATGATCAGACAAACAGCTCTTGTTATGCAGTACACATACATACATACATAGGCTACACAGAGATTCCTTGCTCTGAAAGATTATTCACAGGACATGGCATGAGGCCTTGTTCAAGACAATTTGATATGAATGTGTCCAGCTCCTCCAGATACTCAAAGATGAATAAAAAGACCTTTCTTGCTTCATCTGATTCTCCTCTCCGGTAGTCTTTGATGGCATTCTGTTGATTTTTACTGTCCATCTGTAGAAAGGTTTCCAGCACCACGATGTAACTTCCACTTTATGTCCTCTTGGTGCTCCTGATAAAAATAGAGAATACATATGTGTTGGAAGGTATATGTGTCCACTAAAAAGTATTTACCTCATCATTTAGGCTACCTCATCCTTCTACATACAAACATATGTATGATTTATATATTTATGTATCTATATCAATATCTAGAGAAATGCTCTCACCATACCTCCATGCACCATTGGCTTCATGGCTTATGTGGTCCTCCAAGTGAATTGTAATGAGTCATTTTCTTTACGGGTAAAACTGCAGCAGGGACCCCTCAACCCGGCAGAACTGCCCTGCATCAGGCTTGGACTGAGAATGTGTAGAATGCACAAAAACATTGACAAACGTTATGTGATCTTTCCATTAATATAGAAAAATACAAAGATAATTTGTGACATACACAGAGTTATCCAGCAAGACGTAGTGAAATGATGCGGTTACTCGTCTGATTTACTGTGCATGGGTACTGTGATCAATGTTTATCATTAAAGATGTCATATGTATGTGAGTGTTTTGTGTGGGGGGCCAGGTAAGTATATATGTGTGAGAGGGATGAAGTGTGTGTGTCTGAGTGGGTGAGATGACTGTATTGTGTGGGGGTCAGGGTATTAAAAAAAAGCACATTGATTCAGCATTCACTTTATGTCATAAGACGTAGATAGATAGAATAGATAGTGCACTATCTATCTATTCACACATGTATGTATATATGTATTTGTGTGTGTGTGTGTGTGTGTACACACACCTATGTATGTATACACACAGACAGACAGAGAGACATACAGTGCACAGATTCTTACGTTCTTACGACGACATAAAATGAATGCTGAATGAATGTGCAGTTCCCCAAAACACAAACACATAACACTCATCTAACCCACGCACGCACACATATAACGTTAATATATATAAATATATATGTAAATTTGTTGCTAAGTAATAACGTGTTTGTGTGACGTTTAAAACACATACTAAGCGTGCGGAACTGTTGTTTATGTACATGAACACAACGACGCACACATTCTTAAAAGTTGTCAATGTTTTTAGTTATGGTAAAGATCAAAGATATATTTTTTACTTACCCACACGGCAAACAACTTCTTTTTAGCGGTTAGCAAACAATACGAATTATCTTCTTATCGATGCTTCTTCCTGTTTCACAATGAATGAATGAATGTGACGTATTTGGACACGGGCGTGGTTTGTGACGTCGCACTTGGATGTGGGCGGAGTTGGATGTCCGCCGCAGGCTGCAGCGAGACGCTCCTCCTAGCCATTGCAAAAATAGCAGCAGATGGACGGAAAGAATCTGTCGGTTTTTATTTTATTTTTAAACTTTATTTTAATGTTTTGTGTGTGGGATGTCTGTAATTAGTTAACTAGAGAAGCTGTCTATTCTTTACATTATGTTTTCCTTATCCTTGCAGTTCAAAGGCTGATTTTGTAGAGAAGCAAATGAATGTAAGTTTGCCTATTATTTGTTCAAGAAATCATTCACTAAAAATCTCATTATTTACTCAACCTTATGCTGTCTTAAACTTACAGGACTTTCTCTTGGAGGACAAATGAAGATATTGTCCTGGAGAACTGATGTCTGTTTTGCCCATATGGAAGGCCAGTGGGAACCAAACCTTCAAGCTCCAAAAGGAACATAAAGGTATGATTAATTACCAGTAATTTTGTCTGATATCAAAATATCAGACCAAAGAACCACAAATTAGAACCTGGAACTGCAAAATTCAAAATTGTTTTCACCCAAACAAATTGAATCACTTCAGAAAACTGGATAAACCATGCGATTATGCCTTTATCCTCCATTTACTGTATATCTGTTGGTATTAAAGTTTGGTCCCTATTTTCTTTTGCATTGTAGGGACAAACAGACATCACATCTCCATTAAATATCATCTACTGCATCATCAGAGTTTAAATCAGCATACGGGTAAGTAAATAGGAAAATTATTAGTTTTGAATTCTACTCTGAGTATAATAGTTTTATTGCCTCTGTAGAATATTGCAACAAGTAGCACATTAGTTTTTGTTGTTGTTGTTGATCATTTTAAATTGTTTTCTTAACTAATAGATGTCTGCCACTCCTTCTGACCTTGAGAAAATGGGTAACCTGCCTGTGACTCCTAGCTTGGTCCTTCTTGGTAAGTATATGTCTGCATTTTGTTTCACTAAAACAAAGCTACTACATTAGTTTCTATGACTTGTGCAGTGTATTCCGAGGCTTCAGTCAAAGGTGAAGTCCACTTCCATAACAACAATTTACAAATAATTTACTCACTTCCTTGTTATCCAAGATGTTCATGTCTTTGTGTCTTCAGTCGTACAGAAATTATGGTTTTTGAGGAAAGCATTTAATGACTTTTCTCCATATAATGGATTTCATTGGTGCCCTGATTTTAAACTTCCAAAATGTAGTTTAAATGCAGCTTCAAAGGGCTCTAAATGATCCCAGCCGAGGAAGAAGGGTCTTTGACCGAAATGATCGGTCATTTTTTTAAAAAAATAAAAATGTATACTTTTTAAGCACAAAAGCTTGTGTAGCACAGGCTCTGGGATGTGTGTCCACGATGCTATGAATTAGTGTTGGGTCATTCTTGAACGATTTGTTCATTTTAAACAAATCTTTAATGTGACTCGGGAAGAATGAGTCGTCTCAGGGAGTGATTCGTTCAGTTGCGCATGCGCAACATCCTATTAGGTTCTGCACTGGAATTAGTTCACCTGTTTCGAGTCTTCGGGTTTTTGGAGTCGTTCGTTCATCTTATGGGGCTGTCATGTGATGAACAAACGACTCAAACCTGAAAACTTGTCAGATAAGAGGTGAGGTGAGCTAATCATAGACTAAAGACTCGGGTAAACAATGAATGAATCTTTTCTGTTTCTTATAGCATTATAGTTTTGTCTTGTTTGTAGTGTGATCAACGTTTGTGTAAGCAGTAGATGTGTTTAGGGAAGTGACACGTAACATTTTAATTATATTTTGCTAAAATAAACGAAATGAACGAAATGACTCGAAAAAAGATTTGTTCATTTAAAGGTCAAAGGTCCGAGTCGGTAAAATGATCCGAACTTCCCATCACTACTATGAATCACGTCTAAGTTCATCATCTGTGTACTCTGGCTCAAAAAGATAGAGTATTTTTCTCCTTTAACTTCAGAATCGTCCGACACGTTCTACCTTTTTGTTTGCACTTTCTTAGTGTTTGCGCGTTCGCTTTGTAAACACTGGGTCTGTAGTTAAGCGTGACCTTTCGATGTGATTCAATAGTACGTAGTGTCGTGAATCTCAGAGCCTGTGCTACACAAACTTTTGTGTTTAAAAAGTATACAAATTTTTATTTTCCAAAAAAAAAAAGACCAGTCTTTTCGCTAGATTCTTCCTCGGCTGGGATCATTTAGAGCCCTTTAAAGCTGCATTTAAACTACATTTTGGAAGTTCAAAATCGGGGGAACCAATCAAGTCCATTATATGGAGAAAAATCCTGAAATGCTTTCCTTAAAAAACATAATTTCTTTACAACTGAAGACAGAAAGACATAAACATCTTGGATGACAAGGGGGTGAGTAAATTATTTGTGAATTGTTGTTCTGGAAGTGGACTTCTTTAATTATCGGCTAGTTTTTAGTTAGAAAGTTCAATTTGACCAAATCATTTGTATTTTATGAATAAAGACTTTATGCATGTTTGTATGGTTGTATGCATGCCTGTTTTAGGGAATATTGTAAAAGTTTATCTAGTGTTATATCAGAATAAAATAACAAAACATAACTGGACTTTGTTCTTTTTGTAATAGTCAAATAGAAAATGCAGGGTATAATATGCATTGAAAATTGAGATCATGGAGTTATGAGTAGTATGTATTTTAACAGATACAGTATACTGTAGATGACAAAATGGCATTTCGCTGTTAATTTCAAAAACAGTAGCACATTGTATTTTTACAGTAAGATGCTGGCAACCACAGCTGCCAGTAGATTACCGTTTTTTTACAGGGAATTTTTTTTACAGGGAATTTTTTTTACAGTGTATAATCTGGAGTTTTTTATTTAATTACATTTAAAACTGTCATGCTCTTGTTTGCTTAAATTGTGTTTGTCGTTATTCTAGATGTTCTTTCCATACATAATTTAAATCCATCAGCAATGGATAGGCTGTTTCAGTTGCTTTTTTTCTCCGGTGAGTATTTTCTTAATTTTTTAATTTTCTTTTTTTAAAATTGAATATGTCTGTAGTAACTTTGGAAAAATAAAATAGAATCCAAAAATATTTCTCTTTAACTGTTAATTGTAGCATTTAAAAGCATTTTTAACAGATAAACCTAAGAGACAGAAGAGATTTTTCCAAAGTAATTTTTATGCACAATGTCTGTTAAACAATTAGTTTGATTAGACTTCTCTTTCAAAGGAACTAGAAGCTGAATAACACAGGAATATTAATTGACTGATTATACTAAAACAAAACCCATAAGGGGCTGCACCATGTTGCCCTTATAAATGCATATTTGCAGCATTGTATTTGATTTGTTGGTAACACTTTACAATACGGGTGCACAAATATGCATTAATTCATGCTTAGCTAATGCACAGATAATCATGAGTTAATATACTCATGAAGAACTAAACCATTTCTTAATAATTACTGCATCAGCAGCAAATGAACATTCATAGATTAAGTAATCAATAAATTGTTATTAGTTAATGCGTCATAATGTATTAATTCCCTAATAACTTAATATATATATTAATTAATAGTGTAAATTCATGTGTTAATTACCAGAGTGGGTTGAAGCCATGCATTTTAACTTCCAGTTATCTGCTTTAATTAATCATTAGCTAATGATTTGCAAAGATATCATCATGTTGTGACTTGTTGAGGCACGTGACTAACTAATTCTAAATCCATAACCACAGTGACATATTACTTAACAGTTAATTAATAGTTCATAGTAAAGTCATAACATAATGATAAATTTGCAAATCATTAGCTGGTGATTAATTAAAGCAGATAACTGGAAGCTGAAGTAAATAGCTTTCACCACTGTTGAAATTAACATATGGATTTACATCATTAGTTAATATAATATGTTATTGCTCAACTAATACTGTAACGTGGGGAGGGAGACGAGAGGCGAGCGGATCCATTTGCAAGCTTTTATTGAGACGAGACAGAGACATGGTGAAAACAGGCAGGGTCAGAACAAAAGCAAACAGGTATAGCAAAGGCAAGACGTGGGGATAGTCGGTGAAGCAGGCGAGGGTGGCGAACATAATCCGAAGGGTGAAGAAAATGGGTAGTCCGTGCAATGAGCGAGAGGTCCAAGAAGCAGGCAGCGAGACAGATGAAACGAGAAGGCCAGGTGAGAAAGCTAAACACTAGGGAACCTGTGTAATAAATTTCACTTTCACCAACCTAGGGACGCCAATTAATGTAGTGAATCTATCTTTCGCCAACCTAGGGAGGTGAAAAAGGTTAGTGATGGGTACTCATGTCACAGCTGATGTTATGATTCTTGGATCACGTGTCAGTTAATGTGTGGTTATGAGTACATCACATAAGAAAGATTAGTGTTATTAGAATTATCTCTAACTTGTAGAACCTCTTCTGTATTATCAACACAAGGAAGACACAAGTTGTAATAAAATAAATTTTATTAACAAGATAGACAAGAGTAATCAACAACTACTAAATGAATACCATGAATGAAGAAGGAATAAAGTGCATAAGATCCATAAAATGCAAGTGATAATGTTGGATGTTGCTATGTCAGAGCTAAGTTATCTAAAAAGATAAACTGTTGCTACTCTGAAACAAATAAGGTGAAGAACCTAATTATACATCAAACAAATACATGTAAGATTTGTTATCAACTGCAATCAGCTATATAATATCTAATGTAAATTAGAAAATCATATACTGATACTGTTTGGAAGTGATATTTATGTCCGCTGTGGTTGAGTGAGCAGTCCGGTGGCAGCAACGACTTCCACTGGTTGCGCTGGTGGCAGTATATTGGGGAAAGGAGCAGGAATCCGTTTCGACAGCCTTGAACATAAAGCTCTGTAGGATGCTGATCTCCTGAAGCACCAAAGGGTCCTAAGATCTGGAACACGCAGATGTGGCCCTGGAGTAGGTGCTCGAAGTGAAGGTTTGCTCACCGGAGCTTAACCTTGTTGCAAATGTCTGTGTGTCTCCTGCCTCTCTGAGCTAGAGACTCAGAGCTTGGTCAATCCGCTCTGTCTCCCTAGGATGGAGACTCAGGACACTGCATCTGCTGTTGTCTCGCTGGACGAAGACTCTGAACGTAGATTATCTCTTTCCTCACAGGCTGGAGGCTCAGAACCTGAGAATGTCTCTGTTGCTGCCTCAAAAGCTGGAGACTTGGACTTGGTATCTGTTGTTGTCTCACCCTTGCGGGTTGCAGACTCAGAACGGTGCAGCTGTTATTGTCTCACCTTTGCAGGCCAAAGACTCAGATCGAAGGTTGTCTTGTTAGTGTCTCTTCTTTTACAAGTAGCAGACTCAGAACAAAATGTTTCTGTTACAGTCCCTTCCCTTGCGGGTAGCAGACTCAGAACGGGGGTGATCTGTTGCAGTCTCTTCCCTTAACAGACTGGAGACTCAGAACAATCTGTTGCTGCCTTCCCTGTAGCAGGCGGCAGACTCAGAACGTGTGTTTCCTTGACAGGCCGCAGACTCATAACGGAGGTTGTCCTGTTTGTGCCTTTTCCTTCACAGGACTCAGACTCAAACTCAGAATGTGATCTGTTGCTGCCTTCCCTGTAGCAGGCCGCAGACTCAGAATGAGGTATTCTGTTTGTTTCTTTCCCCTACGGGACTCAGACTCAGAACGGAGGTGATCTGTTACAGTCCTTTCCTTGACAGTACTCAGACTCAGAATGGAGGTTGTCCTGTTTGTGCCTTTTCCTTCACAGGACTCAGACTCAGAACAAGGAGTGTCTTTTGGAAGTGTACCTTTATCCCTTTCTGATGAGGAGGAGATTGCAATTTGGGGCTTCTCCATTTCTATGCTGTGGTTGGCTGGTTCCATCAGAATGGGGGAACACGTGGTGGCCCACCCTTCTTTCCTCCTGTGGAATTTATTTGCATACTCCAAACACAGGTGCATTTCTCACTTCTCAAACTATAACCAGAATGCATTTGGCAATGTTATGAACAAATCAAGTCCAAACATGATGGGAAAAGATTGAACTGTCATGCATGCATTCATTTGTCCATTAACAGCTGAGTTTGCGTAAGATGCTGCACTACATGTTGCTTTCACAAGGAATACTTATTTCTCTGAATAAGTATGAAATGTGTGTGTTGTACTGTGCATCAGTTTTAAGGTTTGAAAACAGTTATGAATGGATTTGGATGGATCGCCATGATCTCTCTTAGTTTCACCCACTGCTGCTGCATCTGGAGGTCCTAAGGAATTTTTATGGTCGGTCACAGGCCAAACCCTTAGGAATCAGTCTCAAGGTGGGTGAAGGGCACAAACTGCATTTTGACCAATAGGAAGCTCTGTCCTTCCCGGGCTTTGTGATGTCTGGCTGTTGTCCTGGCATCTTTATCTGATGGCGTTGGACAGTTTGCTTACCAAGATCCAATCAAAATGTAGCAAACCTCTGTCCGCTATGGTGGTTAGGGAGGGGCCCACCAATAAACAGTGCCCTGGAATGTGCTGTCCACTACACTAGGGAACTAACGCGAAACAACAATCCAAAACACCACAATACTCGGTGAGATACGAGGGAAATCCGGGGCTTATATAGCGCGCCTGATTACAGACAGGTGTTAACGCAATCAGCGCAATAGGTGATGGGAGACGTAGTCCGGGGTGTAGTGCAAAAGTCTGTGTGATGTGAACTGTTTGTAAAATGTACAGCGACCTCTGGTGGCGGGCAGACCGGACAGGATTCATGACAGAGCCCCCCACCAAGGAGCGGCTTCCAGACGCTCCAATCGACAAAGAATCCAGGGGAGCGGTGGGGCGGGGGTGAGACAAGGTGAGGGTTGGAGGGCCAGGTCCATGTGGAGGACCTGGAGACTGAGGCAGAGTTGGCAGAGCAGGAGCCCACCAGGGTGGAGCAGGCGGAGCTGGAGCCCACCAGGGCAGAGAAGGAGGCGCAGGAGCCCTCCAGGGTGGAGCAGGTGCCCTCAGGGTGAAGCAGGAGCCCACCAGGGTGGAGCAGGCGGAGCTGGAGCCCACCAGGGCAGAGAAGGAGGCGCTGGAGCCCTCCAGGGCGGAGCAGGCACCCGCGTCATGGACTGGGACCTGGGGAGAACAGGGACAGAAGAGGCAGACAGAGCGACAAGGAGAGAGACAGAGGGTTCGTTGGCGGCCTTCGTGGTCGTGACAGGACAGGCAGAGAGTTCGTTGACGGCCTATGTGGCCGTGACGGGGGAGCAGAGTCCAAACATGGCCGGAACAGGACAGGGTGAGAGTTCATAAACGGCCTCCATGGCCGGTTCAAGACCAGGCATGAGTACACTGGCTAGGTGAGGGTGACTGGGCGCTACCACCATGCAGGGAGCTAAGACGTCCCCATTTTATGAGGTTCCGCAGCCTTGCCACTTTTTTTTTCCAGAGTTGAGAACCCTTGCTGTAGAGTCTGCAGTGTACTTCTTGGGTTTTCTGCCATTTCCATGAGCATTACACAGTCTGATCTTGGGGTGAATTTTCTGGGACGTCCACTTGGAGGATTGGTGTCTGTTTTGAATGTCTTCCACTTGTAAATAATCTTCCTCACTGTGGATTGATGGACTTCAAATTGTTTAGAAATTGCCTTGTTACCCGTTCCATATTGATGGGAGCAACATTTGCTCCTTTAAAGGAACAAGAGTTGAGTTTTACCGTTTAACAGGAGTTAAACAGTTGAGTTTTACCGTTTTCGAATCCATTCAGCCGATCTCCGGGTCTGGCGGTAGCACTTTTAGCATAGCTTAGCATGGATCATTGAATCTGATTAGACTGATAGCTTCTTGCTCAAAAATGTCCATATATAATGACGATATTTTTCCTATTTAAAACTTGACTCTTCTGTAGTTACATAGTGTACTAAGACTGACGGAAAATGAAAAGTTGCGATTTTCTGGACCAGTAGTTTTCAAACCGGTCCTGCGAGCACCCCAAACACTGCACGTTTTCTGTGTCTCCCTCATCTATCACACCTGATTCAACTCATCAGCTCGTTAGTAGAGACAGCAAGACTTGAAATGGGTGTGTCATATATGAGAGACCTACAAAACGTGCATGGTTGGGGGTCCTCGCAGGACTGGTTTGAAAACCACTGTTCTAGGCTGATACTTTGCTGCTGTACCATGGGTGCAGCAGGCGCAATGATATTACGCAGGCCTGAAAGTTTAGATGTATAGATGCAGAGTTGCAGCCGGCAGAGATGACGCTATGCACCTACTGCACCCATAGTACATCAGCAAAGTTCCCTGATTATTACGCCGAAATGAGAGTATACCCGCACAAAGCGGCGGCGCCGGCGGTGCGAGAGAGGACGGAAGCGCGGTAAGCGCGGAGGCATACGAGCTAGGCTTCGGGCAAACCCCACAAGATCGGCTCTTCCTACACTCATGTTCTCAAATGTTCGCTCGCTGGAAAATAAACTGGACGAAATTCAGCTCAGTCGGTCCACAGAGCATGAAGCAAGGGATTGTTGTGTGTTTGTTTTCACTGAAACATGGCTAAACGACAAAATCCCGGACTCCGCCATTCAGCTGCACGGGCTAACCTGCTGCCGAGCGGACAGAGACTCATCAGGTAAGACTCGCGGGGGAGGCTTGTGTGTGTATATCAACAAGGAATGGTGTAACAATGCTGCAGTGGTGACAAAACACTGTTCATCGCTGGTGGAGTTTATGTTTGTGAAGTGTCGTCCGTTCTATCTGCCGCGGGAGTTCACAGCCATTGTTATTGTTGCGGACTACATCCCGCCGTGTGCAAACGCTAAGGATGCGCTTCGCGAGCTGTACAGCGCCATCACCGAACAACAAACAAATAACCCCGATGGCTTTTTCATCATTGCCGGTGACTTTAATCACGCAAACTTAAAGTCTGTTTTGCCAAAGTTCTACCAACACGTGAACTTTGCAACAAGGGGAAACAACACTCTGGACTTTGTTTATACAACAAATAAAAACGCTTACAGGGCTGAACCCCGCCCCCACCTCGGGTACTCTGACCACATCTCTGTTATGCTCATCCCAGCATACAGACCACTTCTCACACTTACCAAACCGGTTCAAAAAGATATCACAGTATGGCCAGACAATGCTACCTCTGCACTACAGGACTGCTTCCAGCACAGACTGGAACATGTTTAAAGAGGCAGCCACCTACAATAACCATACAGACCTGCAAGAATACACAGAAACAGTGACTGCTTACATCAAAAAGTGCATAGATGATGTGACAGTCACCAAAACCATCACCACACGTGCCAACCAGAAGCCATGGATGACAGCAAAGGTTCATGGGCTGCTAAAAATCCGAGATGAGGCATTCAGATCAGGAGATAAGACAGCTCTCAAAACAGCAAGAGCCAATCTGTCTCATGGCATCAAGAAGGCAAAACATCAATATGCTCAGAAAATCAACAATAACTTCAGCGACAGTAAAGACACTCAGTCCCTGTGGCAAGCCATTCAGACCATCACTGACTACAAGCCCCTGCCACAGGCCAGTGATGATGACACATCCCTGCCAGATGCACTCAACCACTTCTACTCACGATTTGAGACACAGAACGACACTCCTGCACAGAAACTCCACACATCTCCAAACGACCAGGTACTCTGTCTTTCTCCAGCCGACGTAAGGAAGACCCTATCCAGGATAAACCCACGAAAGGCTGCGGGCCCTGACAACATACCTGGCCGTGTACTAAGAGACTGTGCTGCACAGCTGACGGATGTCCTAACAGACATCTTCAACACCTCGCTGAGCCAGGCAGTCGTGCCCATGTGTCTCAAATCCACTTCCATAATTCCAGTTCCAAAGAAGTCTCCTGTGTCCTGTCTGAATGACTATCGTCCCATAGCACTCACCCCAATCATGATGAAGTGCTTTGAGAAGTTAGTCATGCATCACATCAAGTCCAGTCTCCCAAACACGCTGGACCCATTCCAGTTTGCATACCGTCCAAACCGCTCCACGGACGATGCAATATCCAGCACTCTCCACCTAGCTCTCACCCACCTGGAACAGAAAGACTCCTATGTTAGAATGTTGTTCATTGACTTCAGCTCAGCATTCAACACAATAATCCCTCAGCAGCTCATCCACAAACTAAACCTGCTGGGCCTAAACACCTCTCTCTGTAACTGGATCCTGGACTTCTAAACTGGTAGACCCCAGTCAGTCCGTGTCGGCCGCAACACCTCCAGCACTACCACATTGAGCACAGGTGCCCCACAGGGCTGTGTTCTCAGCCCGCTGCTCTTCACGCTGCTGACCCACGACTGCACTGCCAAGTTCAGCTCCAACCACATCATCAAGTTCGCTGATGACACAACTGTGGTAGGCCTCATCAGCAACAACGATGAAACACACTACAGAGAGGAAGTGGCACAGCTGGCTAAATGGTGTGGCGCTAACAATCTGTCCCTCAATGTGGGTAAGACAAAAGAGGTTGTGATGGGCTTCAAAAGAAAAACTGTTGACCACCCCCCACTGACCATCAACAGCTTGGCTGTGGAGAGAGTCAGCAGCACTAAATTCCTGGGGGTGCACATTACAGAGGATCTTACCTGGACCACCAACGTCATGTCGCTCAACAAGAAGGGCCAACAGCGCCTCCACTTTCTCCGCCGGCTGAAAGGGCAAGTCTCCCTCCACCCATTCTCACCACTTTCTACAGGGGCACCATTGAGAGTGTGCTGACCAGCTGCATCACTGTCTGGTACGGGAACTGCAGTGCTGCTGACCGCAAGACCCTACAGTGGACAGTGAACACAGCTGCAAAGATCATCGGTGCCCCTCTCCCCTCCATCCTGGACATTTTCCTTGCACGATGCTCTAGCAAGGCCTCCAGCATCGTGAAAGACCCCACCCATCCCTCCCACAATCTCTTCCAGCTTCTGCCATCAGGTAGAAGGTACCGGAGTATCAAAGCTTGCTCTGTCAGATTTCTCAACAGCTTTTTCCCCCAGGCTGTGAGAGTCCTTAACTCCAATCTCCCTGTAACCCTCTGAAACCATGAAAACCTCAGCCTCCTCCCCCCAACTCATTAAAACTGCTGACAGTCTTTCAAAGTGCAATTCTGAGTGTGTTACACACAGGTGAGTGGGCTATACAAACCACTTGTAGTAACACACTTATGTACATTAGACACTTTCTGTAAACACTTGCTGCTACAAAGACTCAATCGGATTAGCTGCCTCCCTCAAAATCTCTCTTCTGCACAATTTAATGCACAAAATATCTCTTTTGCACAATTTCATGTACAGATGTCTCTTTGTAAAAAGTCATGTACAGTACTTATGTAAAGTTTTTGTTGTCTCAGTTTTGTATGTGTAGTCAACTATTTATTATAGTTATAGTATTTATAGTATATGTATAGTCAAATGGTTAACTGTTGTATAAGTCTGTAATTGCTTTTCTTATTTGTGTACTGTTGTATGTTTATATTATGCTTAACTAGTATGTAGCACCGTGGTCCTGTGAGACACGACATCTCGTTCTACTATATGTCCACACGTGTAGCAGAATGACAATAAAGCTCGACTTGACTTGACTTGAAAAAAACTTCAGGGTGAATAAATTTTGACATTTTAATTTTGGGGTAAACTCATTTTAAAAAGAGCTGACTGCAGGTTGCATTTAAAAGAGCTAGGAAAAGATCAAAGATACTGATGCTGCTTTCTTCAAATTTCCACTGGTCAGGAATAAATACTACTTGTTATATTTTAACAGGTGCAAAGAAACAGTTTGTAAGATTGAGGGTCAAATCTGGTCAGAATCTTAATGAGCCTGCAGTGATGAATGTTGTCTTACAGTGGGTAAGTAAGTAAGTATTAAACAATTTAAACAGATAATGGATAATCTGTAATTTCATATTTCAAAAATATTTTACACACATCTTATGTTTTTTATTCAACATTAAAAAAAACATCATGAAGAATGAATGCATATTTGTATATTCACCATTAAAATGATCAGCGAACAGTGATTGTTGGTCTTGACCTCGTTGATTGTATCCAAGAACCCAAAAATGATATGTAATTATTTTGTCATAAACTACACTAAAAAATGACTGACAGTTTATTAGCCCTTAAACATAAGCACAGATTTAAAGATGAATATGCTGTGCCATCCTTCTGAAGGGATAAAACCTGGCAACCAGGAAGAACGTCAAGGCAAATGTATTTGTTTACATTTGTTTAATGTAATACAAAACAGCTTTACAGAAAATCATTATTTTAATGTTTAGAATATTTTAATATCCTTATGCCTTATAGTCACAGAAAAGTCACAAAAGCCTTTGATTATCGCCACAGGATCATCAACACAAGAAAAACAAAATTGTAATAATAGTAACGTGATTTATTAATATTATATATGCAAGAGTAAATAGCACAACCATTAGTAACCAATAAATGAATGTGCACTGCTGATAGATAAAAATAAACAAATAAAAAACAAGGAATGTACTAAATGAAATTATAGAAACATAAATTATGAACACATGATTGATAAATGAACTAAATGTAGCAAAAGAAATTAATTGGATGGTAATGCTTCTTATGGAAAACCACTTAATGGCTCTGGCAAATATTATGAAAACTGCTTATTTATCTTTAAACAAATAATATGGATATTATTTGTAACACTGAAGCCAAATAAATGTTATCTAAGCAAATTAGAAAAACATATGCAATATGTAAGTTTATATTTACGTTGTACAGACAGAAGTGTCTGGTGGAAGAGACGTCTTCCACTGGTGATGCAGATTGCATGCAGTGGAGAGGGTACAGCGTTGCATTCCAGTAGCCATCAATATACTGGCCTGGAGGATGCTGAACTTCCATTGTGCCAAGAGGGTCCTTATTGTATGGACTGGTCATCTGGGCCAGTTCGGAAACTCAGAGTGTGGAGTGTCTATTAATGTCACCTTCCCCATTGAGTTTTGCACTAAAACACAAGTCGAATGTGTGTCCATTCAGAGGACACATTTATCCCTTGAGGAGTGGATTGAAATCTGGTGCCTTTCCATTCCTGGAATGGGACTGGCCACTGGTGTATTGAGTAGCATCAACAGTGGAAGATGTCTCTACTGCCAGAGTGATTACCAGACCATGTGGAACATAAATATAAACATACTAAATACATGATATAAGTGAAAATATAAATATGAACTTACAACAAAGAAAGGACACAAAGATTTGATCCTCAAAGGTTGATCCTAACCCACAAACCCAAGTTTCTATAGTTTATATACAGCCAAGTCCCCATCCAGATTATAAAAGTGTGCATAGAGGCCCTGCCTACCACTGCACAAATGTCCTCCAAATATGCACAGTTAGATGACTGACAAAATTTCCAGTAGAGTGACCTTGAATGCCAAAAAGTGAATTTATTATATACTCCTTGTAAGCAAGGGAAATAGCATCCTCCACCCTCACATCCATTTTGTAGCAGAAACACCTGATCACATTTACATGACTGGCTTATGCAGTCTATGTAAATATGTAACACCCAAACAGCACAAAGACTGTCACCTTTGAAATCTGAGCCCCAAGCTACTGACAAGGTGTCTGTAAAATAAACCTGGAGTTGCAATGTAGCCTGAGCAGCATCCATGCACCTTATGAATGTATGAGGTGCTAAGGCCAGGCCGAATGGAAGAACCTAGTATTGGTAAGCTTGCCCCCCAAAGACAAACCTGAGGATCTTTCAGTGTTCCAGAGTGAAGTTCAAAAGTATGCAAATCCCATGATTGGGAATGATTCTCACCACTCACCAACTGTCAACATCCAGCCACACACATTCCACTCTTCTCTTCCTTCTCTCCACACATGGATCCAAAGTTCTCTGTGCCAGCCGTTCTATAACCTGTCTCTTAGTACTTATCCCCTCCTACCTACTACACCAGATCTCATCAATGCTGCTACCCGCTCTAACTCACATTTGCACAGACTCACTGGACATGGTAATTAAAACACATGGCTTCTCCTATCATTGCTATGCAGATGATATGCATATATATCTGCTGCTTCAACCTGATGACTATACCTCTTCAGTTCATATCTGCCTTTCGGACATCTCAGCCTGGATGAAGGAGTGCCATCTCCAGCTCAGTCTTGTGAAAACAGTGTTCTTTGTAATAATTGCAAACCACAACATCACTGTCCAACTGGGGGTCTACAACACTAATGTCAACCAGAACAGCAAAGAGCCTCTGGGCTTGTGTTTGAAAACTAACTTCTTGCTTTTACACCCATATTTCGACAATGGCTCCATCGTGTAGGTTCATGCTTTACAACATCAGGAAAATCAGACCCTTCCTGACAGAATATGCAGCAAAGACCCTTGCTCAAGCTCTCATCATTTCCAAGGCTGGACCACTACAGTGCTCCACTTTCAGTTAGCATGATAAAGCCTTTGCAGACGATCCAGAACACAGTAGCAGATCTGGTATCCACTCCTCCTGATGTTACTCCATTTGCTTCCAGTTGTGGCCAGAATCAAATTTAGCCCTCTGGGGTCTGAGGGTGTTTTGGGGCCCTGGAGAAGTTTTGACATTCCCTGACATTGGTGCATTTTTCAGTATCTTAAAAACATATTAATGGCTGAAGTCTGATTACATTGTAATCAGCACAAACTGGGCTACAATAATATGTAAGCAACATGAATGTACATGTTTGTGTTTTTGAGAAAACAACGTTTATGCGTGCTTAGTGAAAATCTAATTTTCTAATCTAATCTAGTCACTGAAATAAGACCAAGAAACACATACAGATCATTAGTTCACAAGACTTTTGAGAACTGGATGTGGATCATCTTGTTCACTTGTTCACAAAAAACAATATACTTAATTAAAATTTCTAAGATGTGTTTTGTGATTAAAAGGGAATATGCGAGGGAGTGACAATGGGCACTGAATATTTAGTGATTCACACCTGAGAGACAAAAGACCCTCCCCTAATGGCCCATCAATGAGACTGTGACTGTCAGGTAAGAAACAATGAGAGAAGATTCAGAGACTGGGGTTGTAGATTATCTGTATTTTATTTACAACACAGTATAATGTAAACATACATTATGAAGATCAAATACACATTATTGAGCACACTGATCTTACCAAAGAGATGTGAACAGACGGTGTGTAATTCCTGAAAACAAGTAACACAAGTAAATCACACCTGATATTTAAGTGCTTGCAAAACTCATCATCAGTAGTCAAGGAACCAAAAGAAAATCAGTGTAGTTGAAGATCTGACGTTGGTACAGTGCTTTCAGAGGAAAAGTTTGCAGGATTCATCTGTTGTGCAGGTATCAGATCACAAACAACTAAAACAAAACAAAAAACATCTGTGAGCATGTTGATATCAGGAGCAATTTAAAGCATCCTTGCTAAATAAAAGCAATAGTTCTATAATTTCTATCCCAAGAAATATTCATATAGGTATCTGGTCACTAAAATAAATAAATACATGAATAAATCAGTGAGCATGCCGATAGGCCTGGAGCAATACTGTTACATTAGCAATCACTAATATTGCTCATGTGATTTTATAGCTATCATATGCACACATGCTTTGTATTTATTATTATACAGTACAAAAACAACATTTGAGAAACTAAATTATTATTAAGCACATACACGTTTAAGCAGATATTTGCAGACAGAGTATTCAACAGTAAAGACTGGTCTAAGTATTATTAGACATTACTTTTATATCGTCTAAACATTAGCCCTACTTTGTCAGTTTGTTTATGAAATAGAAAACATTCCTGACGCCTTACAGATGCATGGAAAAGTTGCCTATGATATTTCAAAATGTTGCACTCGATTTCACATATTTTAGTCAGGAAATATAGTTTTGTTTGTTGGTCTTGACCTCGTTGATTGTATCCAAGAACCCAAAAATGATATGTAATTATTTTGTCATAAACTACACTAAAAAATGACTGACAGTTTATTAGCCCTTAAACATAAGCACAGATTTAAAGATGAATATGCTGTGCCATCCTTCTGAAGGGATAAAACCTGGCAACCAGGAAGAACGTCAAGGCAAATGTATTTGTTTACATTTGTTTAATGTAATACAAAACAGCTTTACAGAAAATCATTATTTTAATGTTTAGAATATTTTAATATCCTTATGCCTTATAGTCACAGAAAAGTCACAAAAGCCTTTGATTATCGCCACAGGATCATCAACACAAGAAAAACAAAATTGTAATAATAGTAACGTGATTTATTAATATTATATATGCAAGAGTAAATAGCACAACCATTAGTAACCAATAAATGAATGTGCACTGCTGATAGATAAAAATAAACAAATAAAAAACAAGGAATGTACTAAATGAAATTATAGAAACATAAATTATGAACACATGATTGATAAATGAACTAAATGTAGCAAAAGAAATTAATTGGATGGTAATGCTTCTTATGGAAAACCACTTAATGGCTCTGGCAAATATTATGAAAACTGCTTATTTATCTTTAAACAAATAATATGGATATTATTTGTAACACTGAAGCCAAATAAATGTTATCTAAGCAAATTAGAAAAACATATGCAATATGTAAGTTTATATTTACGTTGTACAGACAGAAGTGTCTGGTGGAAGAGACGTCTTCCACTGGTGATGCAGATTGCATGCAGTGGAGAGGGTACAGCGTTGCATTCCAGTAGCCATCAATATACTGGCCTGGAGGATGCTGAACTTCCATTGTGCCAAGAGGGTCCTTATTGTATGGACTGGTCATCTGGGCCAGTTCGGAAACTCAGAGTGTGGAGTGTCTATTAATGTCACCTTCCCCATTGAGTTTTGCACTAAAACACAAGTCGAATGTGTGTCCATTCAGAGGACACATTTATCCCTTGAGGAGTGGATTGAAATCTGGTGCCTTTCCATTCCTGGAATGGGACTGGCCACTGGTGTATTGAGTAGCATCAACAGTGGAAGATGTCTCTACTGCCAGAGTGATTACCAGACCATGTGGAACATAAATATAAACATACTAAATACATGATATAAGTGAAAATATAAATATGAACTTACAACAAAGAAAGGACACAAAGATTTGATCCTCAAAGGTTGATCCTAACCCACAAACCCAAGTTTCTATAGTTTATATACAGCCAAGTCCCCATCCAGATTATAAAAGTGTGCATAGAGGCCCTGCCTACCACTGCACAAATGTCCTCCAAATATGCACAGTTAGATGACTGACAAAATTTCCAGTAGAGTGACCTTGAATGCCAAAAAGTGAATTTATTATATACTCCTTGTAAGCAAGGGAAATAGCATCCTCCACCCTCACATCCATTTTGTAGCAGAAACACCTGATCACATTTACATGACTGGCTTATGCAGTCTATGTAAATATGTAACACCCAAACAGCACAAAGACTGTCACCTTTGAAATCTGAGCCCCAAGCTACTGACAAGGTGTCTGTAAAATAAACCTGGAGTTGCAATGTAGCCTGAGCAGCATCCATGCACCTTATGAATGTATGAGGTGCTAAGGCCAGGCCGAATGGAAGAACCTAGTATTGGTAAGCTTGCCCCCCAAAGACAAACCTGAGGATCTTTCAGTGTTCCAGAGTGAAGTTCAAAAGTATGCAAATCCCATGATTGGGAATGATTCTCACCACTCACCAACTGTCAACATCCAGCCACACACATTCCACTCTTCTCTTCCTTCTCTCCACACATGGATCCAAAGTTCTCTGTGCCAGCCGTTCTATAACCTGTCTCTTAGTACTTATCCCCTCCTACCTACTACACCAGATCTCATCAATGCTGCTACCCGCTCTAACTCACATTTGCACAGACTCACTGGACATGGTAATTAAAACACATGGCTTCTCCTATCATTGCTATGCAGATGATATGCATATATATCTGCTGCTTCAACCTGATGACTATACCTCTTCAGTTCATATCTGCCTTTCGGACATCTCAGCCTGGATGAAGGAGTGCCATCTCCAGCTCAGTCTTGTGAAAACAGTGTTCTTTGTAATAATTGCAAACCACAACATCACTGTCCAACTGGGGGTCTACAACACTAATGTCAACCAGAACAGCAAAGAGCCTCTGGGCTTGTGTTTGAAAACTAACTTCTTGCTTTTACACCCATATTTCGACAATGGCTCCATCGTGTAGGTTCATGCTTTACAACATCAGGAAAATCAGACCCTTCCTGACAGAATATGCAGCAAAGACCCTTGCTCAAGCTCTCATCATTTCCAAGGCTGGACCACTACAGTGCTCCACTTTCAGTTAGCATGATAAAGCCTTTGCAGACGATCCAGAACACAGTAGCAGATCTGGTATCCACTCCTCCTGATGTTACTCCATTTGCTTCCAGTTGTGGCCAGAATCAAATTTAGCCCTCTGGGGTCTGAGGGTGTTTTGGGGCCCTGGAGAAGTTTTGACATTCCCTGACATTGGTGCATTTTTCAGTATCTTAAAAACATATTAATGGCTGAAGTCTGATTACATTGTAATCAGCACAAACTGGGCTACAATAATATGTAAGCAACATGAATGTACATGTTTGTGTTTTTGAGAAAACAACGTTTATGCGTGCTTAGTGAAAATCTAATTTTCTAATCTAATCTAGTCACTGAAATAAGACCAAGAAACACATACAGATCATTAGTTCACAAGACTTTTGAGAACTGGATGTGGATCATCTTGTTCACTTGTTCACAAAAAACAATATACTTAATTAAAATTTCTAAGATGTGTTTTGTGATTAAAAGGGAATATGCGAGGGAGTGACAATGGGCACTGAATATTTAGTGATTCACACCTGAGAGACAAAAGACCCTCCCCTAATGGCCCATCAATGAGACTGTGACTGTCAGGTAAGAAACAATGAGAGAAGATTCAGAGACTGGGGTTGTAGATTATCTGTATTTTATTTACAACACAGTATAATGTAAACATACATTATGAAGATCAAATACACATTATTGAGCACACTGATCTTACCAAAGAGATGTGAACAGACGGTGTGTAATTCCTGAAAACAAGTAACACAAGTAAATCACACCTGATATTTAAGTGCTTGCAAAACTCATCATCAGTAGTCAAGGAACCAAAAGAAAATCAGTGTAGTTGAAGATCTGACGTTGGTACAGTGCTTTCAGAGGAAAAGTTTGCAGGATTCATCTGTTGTGCAGGTATCAGATCACAAACAACTAAAACAAAACAAAAAACATCTGTGAGCATGTTGATATCAGGAGCAATTTAAAGCATCCTTGCTAAATAAAAGCAATAGTTCTATAATTTCTATCCCAAGAAATATTCATATAGGTATCTGGTCACTAAAATAAATAAATACATGAATAAATCAGTGAGCATGCCGATAGGCCTGGAGCAATACTGTTACATTAGCAATCACTAATATTGCTCATGTGATTTTATAGCTATCATATGCACACATGCTTTGTATTTATTATTATACAGTACAAAAACAACATTTGAGAAACTAAATTATTATTAAGCACATACACGTTTAAGCAGATATTTGCAGACAGAGTATTCAACAGTAAAGACTGGTCTAAGTATTATTAGACATTACTTTTATATTTGCAGTATTCAACAGTAAAGACTGGTCTAAGCATTCTTAGCCCTACTTTAATGTCAGTTTGTTTATGAAACAGAAAACATTCCTGACGCCTTACAGATGCATGAAAAGTTGCCTATGATATTTCAAAATGTTGCACTCGATTTCACATATTTTAGTCAGGAATTATAGTTTTGGAAAAAGTCCAACTAGTAAATGCGTTCAAGTTTATGTCTCAACAACACATTATCTAATGCCAATAAGAAACATTACTTACACTGTATAAGATCCTCTCGTCAGCTGCCTGTAGTCGCGCTCGCGTTCTGTTTGTGAGATAAACAAGCTCAGCCTGTTCCTCTCAGCGCGTCCTCATCTGGAGTAAATACAAGGCTTTTTCCTCTCAGCGCTTTCTTCCAAAAACGAAAGTATCCGACACAAACACGTTGCTGCTTTGTTTACGAGTTGATGTGGGCGGTCATTTCGCGCGTCTTTTACGTGGATGTTTATAATAACAATAGCGCCGCACAGTGCGTGGGCGTGAACTAATTAGCGGTAATGAGGTCAGATGGGAAAAACAGGACATGGTATTGGTTTCATACGGATTACTTACACACAGAATATGTGTTTTCGATTAAACTTACTTCATTTAAAAGTAGACATTCCAAGCTTTCTATAGACATATCTCTGGTGTTTGTGTGTCATGTATTCGCTGAGTTTTAGTTCATTTTATTGACGCATTTCAACTGGATATTCACGGAGACTGAGAAGACTGAAATGACACCCTGTATATTTTCTTTATTTACAAAAACCACGAACATTTGTTGGTATGTTAAGCGTACACAAATAAAAGTAAACTTTCTACAGATTCAGTTGATGTATTACTTTTATGTGTCCAATTAAAATTGAGGGAGCAATTCAAGTTCTTTTTGCTGACATCTGGAACATATTCCAGTGCTCCCACCGGCGGGTTAGCCGACCCCAGGACGTTAAGGGTTTGACTGTGGCTTTCAAGACTGCCTTTGGAACTCCACTTACAAGCAGCTGTAATGCCAAGCCAGCAGAGGGAGCCATCACCCGAATACTGACTGCGCGCTCCCTCTGCTGCTTCTACTGCTACTTCCTGTTTGGCAGTATTTAAGGACTCACCATGTGCTCACACATTGCGAAGTATTGCCAGTTTACCTGCCTTACCAAGCGTTTTCTGATTACTCTGATTTGTTTGCACGTGTATGATTCTGCCTCGTTTTCTGACTACCGATTTCTTGGATTACCCTTTCTGGATTGTTGAACTGTGTGGACTGATATCTAGGTTTGACCTTATTGCCTGGCTTTCTCACTACGATTTACGGATTACCCTTGGACTGTCGAAAGAGTGGACTGCTTTCTGGTTAACGACCCATTGCCTGGTTTTATGTGTATGTTTGCTGCTTTGTATAATAAACCTCTGCATATGGATTCTAACGCCGCCTCAGCGCCTTCGTTACAGAATACTTCGCCTCCCTTGAATCCAGCGGAGGTCTCCAACTTGCAAGCAGCGTTTGCTTATCAGAGCGAACTCCTAAAGAATTATCAAGAACAGCTTACGAAGCTGCAGTCTGTCAACGAACATCTGACACACTACGTGCGAGCCCTCCCTCCACCAATGCCTTCTATGGTAAGCTTTGCTCTCCCTACCAAATTCGATGGCACAGCTGAGCAATGCAAAGGGTTTATTCGACAAGTGAAACTGTATTTTGATTATCAACTTGAACGATTTGAATCTGAAGAGAAAAGATGTGCATTTCTCATGACGCTGCTCACAGGGAGGGCTCTCGATTGGGCTTCAGCGGTATGGGATGCCGACTCACAGTTTAAGCGATCTGTTGACTATTTCTTGCAAGAAATTCAGGAAGTATTCGAATATCCCGCAGGGGGCAGGGATATTTCGAATCAAATCATTCACGCTCGTCAAGGCAACCGCACCGCAGCTGATTACGCCATTGAGTTTCGTACTCTAGCAGCTCAGAGCGGATGGAATGATGTTTCTCTCAACGCCGTCTTTTACAACAGTTTGAACAGTGATTTACAAACTGAGCTCGCCTGCCGACGAGAGAATTCATCATTTTCAGAACTGGTTAACCTCGCCATTAAACTTGATAATCTCATGAGGCAGACACCCAAACAACGCTCAGCCAAGAGTTATCATCGCAACTCCCCGAGCTCCAGCTCAGTAACAGAACAAGTACCGATCGAACCCATGCAAATAAACGCTTCACGATTATCTGAGGAGGAACGTACTCGACGCCGTCAAAATCACCTGTGCTTTTACTGCGGTGAACCAGGCCACCGTAGCACTGGATGTCCACTCAAATCCAAGACCTCCTCAAAGGTAAATATCCAAAACCTCTCCATATTACAATACAAATCTTTGACACTGCCGGTTACCATAAGAACTGATACCCTCTCTCTCGATCTGACAGCGATGATTGACTCTGGGGCTGCGTTGAACATCATCAATAAGGACATCGTAGAAAAATTCAACATTCCAACTCAACCATGCATCCCGCCCATTCGAATCAAAGCCATCAACGATACTCTCATCGACCACGGCATCCACCATCAAACCAAGACAGTGAAACTGCAGGTTGGATTACTTCATCAGGAGAACATTACCCTGTATGTGGTTGATTCACCCAAGTACGAGATTATCCTCGGATTCCCCTGGCTCTCCATCCATGATCCTGCCATCTCGTGGAATCAAGGGGAATTAACTCACTGGTCACATTTCTGTTTAAGGAACTGTCTTCCTGCTCAACCACAACCCTGTCTCACCACAAGCATTGAAAGTCCAGACACGAAGGTAAAAATCTCCATTCCTGAGCAGTATCAAGATCTATCAGAAGTTTTCAGCAAAATCAAGGCTACCTTACTCCCTCCACACCGGCCATGGGACTGTGCCATTGACCTGCTGCTGAACGCCATGCCACCTAAGAGTAAGGTGTACCCGTTGTCTAGAATGGAGGACCAGGCTATGGAGGAGTACATTGAGGAAGCACTAGAATCAGGTTTCATCCGTGCATCAACATCCCCCGCAGCAGCAGGCTTCTTCTTCGTAGCCAAGAAGGATGGAGGTCTGAGGCCGTGCATCGATTACCGTGGACTCAACAACGTCACAATAAAGTTCCGTTACCCATTGCCTCTTGTACCCCCGGCTCTAGAACAACTGCGGGAAGCCACCATTTACACCAAACTTGACTTACGAAGTGCATATAACCTCATCAGGATCAAGGAAGGAGATGAATGGAAGACTGCATTTCTCACCACTAGGGGGCACTACGAATATCAGGTGATGCCGTATGGGTTAGCCAATGCCCCAGCTGTATTTCAGTCATTCATAAATGAAATTCTGAAGGACTTCATGAACAAGTTTGTAATCGCCTACATTGACGATATCCTGATTTACTCCAAGTCAGAGACAGAACACATCACTCACGTGCATGCAGTTTTATCCCGTCTACTGGAGAACCAATTGTATGTCAAGGCAGAGAAATGTGAATTCCACGTCCACCAGACATCCTTCCTGGGCTATGAGGTCAGTCACCAGGGGGTCAAGATGGATCCCACGAAGATTCAGGCAGTCACAGGTTGGCCTCAACCCTCAACCATTAAGGAGCTTCAGAGATTTCTGGGCTTCGCAAATTTCTACCGACAATTCATACGTAATTATAGCACCATAGCTGCTCCTCTTACCTCACTGTTAAAGAACAAACCCAAGAAACTCTGTTGGACAGAGGAGGCAGATCGAGCGTTTTCCGCACTCAAGACAAGTTTCACGTCAGCCCCTATTCTGAAGCACCCCAATCCCGAATTACCGTTTGTCGTGGAGGTGGATGCATCGGACTGTGGAATTGGAGCCATTCTCTCTCAACGTCATGGTCAACCAGGCAAACTCCATCCTTGCGCCTTCTACTCCAGAAAACTCACCAGTGCCGAACGAAATTACGACGTTGGAAACAAGGAGCTGTTGTCCATGAAAGCAGCTATCGAAGAGTGGCGACACTGGCTGGAGGGCACTCGTCATCCCTTCCAAATAATCACAGACCACAAGAACCTCGAGTATATCAAAGGTGCAAAGAGACTAAATCCACGCCAGGCTCGATGGGCTCTCTTTTTTACCCGGTTTAACTTCACAGTCACTTACCGACCAGGCAGCAAAAATAGCAAGGCAGATGCTCTCTCCCGGCAACATGATCCTCATCTAGACACTCATCCACCGGAACCCATCCTTCCACCCACCGTCATTCTGGCCCCTGTCTCATGGGATATCATGGAGGAAATCCAACGCAGACACGATCAAGATCCACCACCACCACAATGTCCACCTAATAAGCACTACGTACCTCAAGAAATGCGTCACCAAGTACTCCAATGGGTCCACACCTCTCTCAGTGCTGGCCACCCAGGTATATCACGAACTCTACATCTCCTAAAGAACTCATTCTGGTGGCCATCCATGACCAAAGACACCGCTACCTATGTCAAATCCTGCCAGATCTGTGCTCAATCTAAGACCCCCAAGGAACTACCGTCAGGTCTACTCCAGCCCTTACCTATTCCACAACGCCCCTGGTCCCATCTATCAATCGATTTCGTCACTGACCTGCCACCTTCCCAGGAGTTCACAGCCATACTGGTAATCATCGATCGTTTCTCCAAATCCTGCCGTTTAATTCCTTTGAAAGGTCTCCCCACAGCCATGGAAACTGCCTTAGCCCTCTTCCACCATGTCTTCCGTGTCTATGGCTTACCTGAGGACATTGTAAGCGACAGAGGAACTCAGTTCACATCCCAAGTCTGGAAAGCCTTCTGCAAGCAACTCGACATTAATGTCAGTCTCACCTCAGGTTACCATCCTCAGAGTAATGGCCAGGTGGAGAGATTAAATCAGGAGATCGGTCGATATCTTCACACCTATTGCAGTCGTGAGCAACACAGATGGTCAGAGTTTCTCCCCTGGGCTGAATATGCCCAAAATTCACTCACCCATTCCTCTACAGGCCTCACCCCCTTTCAGTGTGTCCTAGGGTTTCAGCCGCCGATGTTCCCGTGGTCAGGTGAACCGTCTTCAGTGCCGGCAGTCGATGACTGGATTAAGCGTAGCGAGAGGGTGTGGGACAGTGCCCATGTGCGTCTCCAGCGGGCTGTAAGGAATCAGGAGATTCAGGCCAACAGACGCCGCCTGCCACACCCTCCCTACCAACCTGGACAGCGGGTCTGGCTCTCTGCACGGGACATCAAGCTGCGGCTGCCCAGCAGGAAGCTCAGCCCAAGGTATGTAGGCCCATTTAAAATTCTTAAACGAATTAATGAAGTTACATACCAGCTTGAGCTTCCTCCTAACTACCGTATCTCTCCCTCCTTCCATGTATCGCTCCTCAAACCGGTCCACCCGGAGGCTGACCCCGGCCAGATGGCCCCAGAACCGCCGCCACCCCTGGAAGTGGACGGCTTGCCTGCATATCAGGTGAAGGAGTTGCTGGACTCTCGGCGTAGAGGGGGTCAGCTCCAATATTTGGTGGACTGGGAGGGCTATGGACCTGAGGAGAGGTCATGGGTAGCCGCCAACGACATTCTGGATCCGTCTCTCATAGAGGAATTCCACCGAGCCAGACCCGACCGTCCAGCACCACGACCACGGGGACGTCCTCGTCGAGCTCCAGGAGTCGCTCCTAGAGGGAGGGGTTCTGTAATGCCAAGCCAGCAGAGGGAGCCATCACCCGAATACTGACTGCGCGCTCCCTCTGCTGCTTCTACTGCTACTTCCTGTTTGGCAGTATTTAAGGACTCACCATGTGCTCACACATTGCGAAGTATTGCCAGTTTACCTGCCTTACCAAGCGTTTTCTGATTACTCTGATTTGTTTGCACGTGTATGATTCTGCCTCGTTTTCTGACTACCGATTTCTTGGATTACCCTTTCTGGATTGTTGAACTGTGTGGACTGATATCTAGGTTTGACCTTATTGCCTGGCTTTCTCACTACGATTTACGGATTACCCTTCGACTGTCGAAAGAGTGGACTGCTTTCTGGTTAACGACCCATTGCCTGGTTTTACGTGTATGTTTGCTGCTTTGTATAATAAACCTCTGCATATGGATTCTAACGCCGCCTCAGCACCTTCGTTACAGCAGCACCTTGTTCCTTCACAAAGAGGCACAAGGACACTTTTTAAAACTTTCACCCTCTCTGCTCCTCTCTGGTGGATTGAGCTGCCAACCTCTACCCCACCTGCTGAAACCACCACAACTTTTCAAAAAGCAACTGAAGACACAGCCTTTCCATCAGCTCCACAATGTGTCTATCTTGATGTTTACTGCTAGAAAATGTAACGTTACACAAATCACTTTTTAATTCAAAGATTTAAACAATATTTAGATGTTTCTCATTCTAGTAACTGCATGGGAAATTGAAATGAAAATAGCTCATGTAATATTTAGTTTGTCCTGCTGAGGTTGGTAATCAACATTTTTTATAATGTTAAGCATTTCCATTCAATGACAATTTGTTAAAAAAGAAAAAATATATATTTTCATGCCCTGTTAGGTTATAGGTGCCAGTTACTTTTAAGACATGCAAAGAGAGTGTAACGGTAATTTTATTAATTTCATAATAAAGGATTAATTTTATTTTTCTTCAGACAAAACAGAAACTAAAGGAATGGGGGATGGAAAAGGAAACAAACGTGACATGGAGAGTTCAGCCAAATGGATATGTGTTTTCATGATTCACAAATTTATCACATTATTAGGATTTGCAAGAAATAATAACTGTAATGTTCTTTTCTGTAATGAATTTAAATACATTCTATTACATTCTCTTTATGTACACCTAGTTTCAGCAGGCAGCAGTGGTGGTCCTGGCTCACTTTGACTCCAGCTGTGTGCTCAGAAGTATCAGCATTGTTGCAGTAAAAAAGACATTGCAGTAGTAATTCTGTGCTGACTGTCAAGTTTAGCAGTACATGTAAAATGTGTTGATGTGATATATTGTACTCTTTCAACAATCTTAAAACAGTTTAATGTAACTTTAATTATTACATTTTGAGTTTATTTCAGCACAGCTTTGAATTCACTGAATAGAGGGGGATGTAATTCGACTTCCTAATAAAAATCACTTTGAATTGATTTTTTTGTTGTTTTATTATTCATCTGTTATTATAAAATCACTAGTAGAGTTGGGTAAGATCATTCTAATTTAAAAATGTAAGAATTTACCCCTATTCAATTCATGAGTGTAAAACTGAGCTGAACTGACCACATATATTGAATTGTATACTATTCTGGAAAATTAAATGTTCTTTAAAACTTAAAACTAGAAAATAAATGCACACATAGGGCCTATACACATATAAAACAATGTAGGACAAAGCTTCCACATCTCTGGGCGGGGGAGAAAGATGGTGCCCTCCGCCTGTGAGAGGAGATCCCTCCTGGAGAGCCGTCGAGGAGAGAAATCAGGTCCGAGAACCATACTCGGCCTGGCCACTATGGGGCTACTAAGAGAAGACTGACCCCGTCTCTCCAGAACTCCTGTGAGCAGAGCGATCGGGGGAAAAGCGTACAAATGTAGGCTCGGCCACATCTGTACCATGGCATCCAGCCCCAGGGGAGCTGGGTGAACTCTACAAATCTACTTCACCACCTTGGGGTGAAGCATCCATTCCCCGGGCCTCGGACAGATAGCACCGGGGGACAGATAGCTGGCCAGAGTCTGTTCCACCCAGGGCATCGCCTTATAACCGTGCTCGCCCAATCCCACCATGTTGCTCCGCAGAAGGCGCTCATCCAACTTGCTTCTCTGCGGTTCAGCCTTTTCCTCAGCGGGCCAATCGATGTTAAGCTTTGACACTGTACGAGTTACCACCTCCAACAGCTCCTCGTACTGCAGCAATTGAGGGATTGCCTCCTCAACCGCACTCTCCACATCAACCTCCTCAGATGACGATAGGTGGAGGGAGGAGCCCGTTCCATGGGGGGAAGTAGCCGCAGAGCGGGCTTCCGAACCCACAGAACGGGCTGTGGATCTGGCGGGTAAGGAAGGAGATAGGGGTTCACTGTCTCCATTTCCTCCAGCAGATCCAACTGCGAACCCCATTAACGCAGCAGCCACTCTGCCTTGGCGGCAGGGGGGCCAGCACCCTGGGGAACGCTTGGGAAGGCTCCCTCCTCAAAGAGAGCCTTCCGGGAGTGGAGCGTCCGCAAAGGGAGGAGCTCACAATGCTTGCTCCCTTGAGAACCACGCACATGCTGTGTGTATCCCTACACTAGTGATGTAGCGTTTGCAGGGAGGAACACACAGCCTGTAGCGTGATCCACTTTCGCCACTCTTGCCCTTGCTCTTTTCACCAGACATCACCCTCAAATAAAATTTGTGCGAACTAGCACGAAAAAACAAGGTGACTTCAAGGGCTGTTCAAGAAACAAGGGCTTCGCTGAAAGACAGAAGCTGACGCTGGCTCAGCCTCACATGCTTTTAAGCTTCCTGGTTGTGACGTCACCCACCTGTGACGTCTCGCCCTTCGATTGGCCAGATTACACGTGTTCAGAGCGTGGTCTCTCTGCAGGCATTCCCCTAGCGTTTTTGGATGCAGCTCGAGTTCCTGAAGGGGAACTGCTTCTTATGTTTTTGTAGTAACACTGTCTTTATATTATGTTGAAAACATACCACAACCGCATGGGGCAAGGAGAGCTCTGGAGTGAAATTGTTTTCAACATACCGGGTGAGTGCATAAACCTGCTAGCAGGCTAACTAACACCAGAAAAGGGAAAGCTGTTATCCCACCCATTCCTTTGGAGGACTCACAGGAACAGGATATTGTGAGTAGACAGCATGTAGGTTAACAATTCACAATGTTTGAAAACACAGATTTAAGATAAATAATAAGAACAACAACAACAACAATAACAATAACAAAACACAACTACAACCTATCTCTGTGTGGTTAATAAGAATACATACATCTTAGGGGAATTGTAGTAGACCATTAACAAGCATTGCGATGAGCTCTGATATATGCACCTGTCAGCAATCAATACAAACTGCCTGTATTATAAATTAATGCTAGAGAATTATGAACTGGATTAAACATAATTGAAACGTAAGCCTAATAAACAGCACCATAGTTAACAAAACCATAAATACCAACAATATAAAGAAACATAGGACCTTAAATGTTTCTTTTTTGTAAGACTTCACACACTGCCACTATTGCGATGGTGATGACATCATCTTAGACCCCGTAATCACACAATGCATCTGATTTCAGCTTTTACACTTGTGATGAGTCACACAGTGTAGGAAAAATCTGACCACAGACAGTTTTACTGTAAAAGCAGTTTACGCTCACATTTTAAGTGCACACACACTAAAGAAAACTTGTACGTGTACACACGAATCAGGAAAGTTACATTTTCAGAGATGTACTGAATTTCTGTTTAGTCATGAAATTGTACTGTAATTTTGCTATTGTTTTTAGTGGCGGCACATTTGTATTACTGTGCTGAACTGCGACTTTTTTAGTTAAAATAAACAAATAAATGTAAAAAAACTTAAAAGTAACTAGTAATGTTTACCATAAGCACTATTATTTAGTACTGGACATGACATAAAAAAAAACACAAATCTTGTACTAAAGAAAATGAGATAAGCCAAAAATACTGAGCACTGGTTATTTCCATCCTATGTACAGCTATTTGAATAAAGAGTACTGGTTAAAGGTCGAATGGAAATCAGTTTAAATTTGCCCTAACGAAAACAATTTGCATATGAGAGACTTTCCATGAAACTTAATATCTAAGAATGTGTATAAGGAATAAAAGTAAACAGAGAAAGCAAAAAAGTAAACATAATTGAAAGATATGCATAGATGTTTAAAGAAGGCAACTGTTTGACATTTATTCTGTCAGCTGTTGCAGCTAATTGTTGGAATTTGTTCTTTTGTTAATTGAGGAGAGTTTTTTTTTTCTTGTATCACACATACAGGCTCACCATCCCCCGCCGTCCCCCCACCCCCTCACCCCAACCCCCCCATCCTCATTTAAGTATGTTTGCAATCAGAAAAAAAGTTGTTTCTTCTGTTTCAGGTTCCATGCGTATTTTACATTCAGGTTCCATACGTATTTTACATTCATCACCAATGGACAGACTCTTTCATTTGCTATTTTTGCTTTCAGGTGAGTGTGTATTTTATATTGTTATTTTTTATTTATTTATATTGTTATATTTATATTTTGTATTTTATATTGTTGTTGTTATAATTTGTGTGTGACAGTATGTCTGTAACACACTTTAAAAGTTTTGAAACAGTAAGATTTGTCATGGTTTTTTGTTTGTTTGTTTGTTTATTTCATATATTTACATTATTTACTTTAAAATTTATTTTATCTCATGATCCTTCAGAAATCATTCTAATATACTGATATTATCAACGTTGGAAACAATTGTGCTGCTTAATATTTTTTGGAACCTGTGATACTTTTTTTAGGATTCTTTGAAAACTAAATATTCCTTGAAAACTAAATATTTCATAACAATATAATTCTTTACTATAAAAGAAAGAAGGAAAGAAAGAAAGGATATAAAAGAAAGAAAGAAAGAAAAATAGAAATTACTGACCCCAAACTTTTCAAGTCAATTCGCCTTTATTTATATAACACTTTTTACATTACAGATTGCGTCAAAGCAGTTTTACAGTGTTAAACTGGAAAGTGTGTTGCTAATGTAGGAGGGCAATAGTAAACAGTATTTTTTTTTCAGTTAAAGTCAGTTAATCAGTAGTAGTGTGTATTTTTGCAAAAGATTTCTGTTTTATAAATATAATTATAAATAAAATATTTAATCAGTTGAGCTTAATTGGATGTGAATATTAAAAGTGTTTGTGAAAATCATTATCTTAAGAAATTTACAGATGCACACTTCCAAAAAAGACCTGACAATTTTAATTATTTAAATTATATTTTAAATTCTATTACTAATCATATTTTGATGTTAAAAGGTTGAAGTTTTGAACTAAAGTTTTGAGCACTACTACGGACGTAGTCACTAAGTAATTTTGTTAGCTACATGTATAAGATCACCCTCCTTTTAGCTAATAAAACTGAGACTGAGTCTGTTGTAGAGCTCTTCAAGAACTTAAAAATTAAACACTCGACCGTTGTCTGCGGTGATCTGCTGAGATTCTTTCTCTACTCTATCATGCCTTCTAAGTGGGAGATTTTCCAAAAAAGATATTTTTATAAAACCTAACTGTATGTTTAGAGTAAATAAATAAGATATAGAGATTTTCCTTCTATCCAGCACACATCATTTGATGAAAATAAAGAAGCAGATCAGCTAGCAAAGCAGGTGCTGAAATTCACCAATATAGAGATAAATATCCAATTAAGTAAAACAGAAGCTAAGGCTTTAATTAGAATGGTAATAAAAAGAAACTTAAATTTGGCAAGAAATTTGGGATAAGGAGGAAAGGTGAGGACATCTACATCATGTTCAACACCAGGCTGAAGGTAAAAGAAGTAATTTTGGTACAGAAAAGACTAGACCAGGGATAGGCAACGTTGTTCCCGGAGTGCTGATGATCTGCAGAGTTTAGTTCCAACTCTAATCGAACACACCTGAACAATATAGAAATTAATACTTCTATTTAGCAAGGATATTTTAGATTGATCAAAAGTGATGATAAATACATGTATAATGTTACAAAAGATTTCTATTTCAGATAAATGAAGTTTTTCTGAACTTTCTATTCATCAGAGAAACCTGAAAAAAATCTAATCAGCTGTTATCAACATAATAATAGTAATAATAAATGTTTTTGAGCTCCAAATCAGAATATTACAATTATTTCTGAAGAATCATGCGACTGAAGTAAACATGCCAAAAAAGTCAGCTTTGAAACCACAGGAATAAATCACATTTTAAAATATATTCAAATAGAAAACAGTTATTTTAAATAGTGAAAATATTTCAAAATGTTACTGTTTTGCTGTACTTTGGATCAAATAAATGCAAGCTTGCTGAGGAGAAGAAAAAAAAAAAAATCAAAAATCTTACTGTTCAAAAACTTGAAGTGTAGAGTTTTATATGAGTATAAGAGGGTGCATTTTTTTTTTTCTTTTGCCCCCTCTTTCATCAAAGTTCCACACTCCAGCCCTAATGGTTTGCTAATTGCCATAAAACATGGAGAAAAAACCCCCCACTAGATCTCCAGACTATTTATTAATAACTGTAAATGATATCCAAGAAAAACTGGCTTCACATTACATTTCAATGCTAAATAATTGTAAATTATTCATGACCATGATGTGCTTCACATTATTTTTCTATACCAAATCATGGAGCAAAACAACCCAAAGATTAATGTAAACAGCATGTGTAAAATATGATGCTTACACAGTATTAATATACAGTATAAATTGTGTTTATACATGAACATACCTTTATTTTTTAGGTAGAGACACCTCACCAATGATTCATCAAATTTAGTGATTCCCCCACGTCAAAAATTCCAGTTTGAACCATGGTTTCACATATGTGATCTTTTACACTGTTACATTCTGCAACATGTTTCTCTCAACAGGATTCTGTTTGTTCACTGGAGGAACATTACTTGACTATGTTCTCATCCAGGAACAGAAGACTTGGGACGAAGCACAGACTTACTGCAGAAATAATTACACTGACCTGGCCACAGTTCAGAGTATTGATGACTCAGCAAATCTACAAGAAGCAGTTTATAAAATGTCTAAGATGGCCTGGATTGGACTGTACAATGACATTAATAGCTGGCGGTGGTCTTATCAGGATGAGAAAATTATGTTCCAGAATTGGTACACTGGAGAACCAAACAACTATGACGGACATGAGGAATGTGGTGTGATGATGGATATCAGCACATGGAATGATTGGAGTTGCACTGCACTATTTCCCTTTTTTTGCTATAGTGGTAAGAAATGATGGCAACACATGTTCATAATGTAGATTTTGTAGACTGAGTAGACGATGCAGTTAACAGATTTTTTTAATACTTACTGGGTAACAATACGTTAAATCATTTGTAAATTATGACAACTCTGAATAACAACCAGGATGAGTTTTGAAAAGAGTGATCTGTTGTCCCTTGCAAAACTGAAAGACTGAGCAAGTAGTTTGTAATTTGGTAATTATTGTTTTATACCACATACAAAAGAATATTAAGGCTACAACTGCCTGACTTTTCGTGCTTTCACACTCACAGCATTTTTTGTTGTGTCTCTGTAAAGAGAATAAAGTGATTTTTGTGTTAGTGAGTATTTCCTTTAACATCCATAATTTAATAAATGCCTAACAGGAGTTATTACAAACTTGATTACCGTGAAATAAAATTTGCTTAGAGAGCAAGATCACTTTTAGTTCTAAATGGTAGTTAATCTACATAAAAACTGAGCTAGTGTCAGGGATATGGACCTGCATTCCAACTTGTGATCTATGTGTGTTGGTTTCTGCTCCTGTTGTAGATCATCCCGTGTGTGTTGTTCATAAAAGACTATTTAACGTTTCTCCCACCCTCCGTTTTTGTTTTCCGTTTTTTTCCCAGTGTTTTTATGTTTCTTTTATGTTTCCCCATGGATCCCCCGGCCGCAAAGTTCACCTCCCTCGCCCATAAAGATCTTTCCCTCTTGGAGTATGTGGTTGAGTTCAGCCAGCTTGCCGTTTTAACGGCATTTGACGATGCTGATGCAGAACTCACTGTTCTGGAGTCCTCAGCCCTTCCTCCTCCCTCTGTCTGATCCGCCCTGGCTCCTCCTGTTTCCTCCTTGGCTCCTCCCTCTGTTGTCTCCCCCATGGACTCTGTTCTTCATCCTCCTCCCGGCTGTCCGTCCTCATCCCGAGCCTCCTCCCAAGTTCCCACCCGTGCCTCCCTCTGTTGTTTCTACCACGTCATCTTCCTGGGAGGGGGCGATATGTCAGGGATATGGACCTGTCTTCTTGTGTTTCTGTTCCTGTGTGGCCGTATATGGTCATGTCCCTGTCCTTGTATCCAAGGACAGTTCCAAACTCATTTCCTCATTTCCAGTTCCAAACCATTAAAGTAACCAGCATTCATTCTTACTGATTTAACAAATGTAACCATCAGCTTAGTAGTCTAATGTAACTCTTGTGCTGACTAACTCTGCATGAACGCAATATTACATTCATAGCTGTGCAGCTGAAATTCCCAGAAGGAGGTAAATCATTCATGCACATGATGTGTCAAGAAGTTGATCACTGCTTCATAAAAAAACAAAAAAACATGTCAAGCTGTATTATCAACACTTACCCTATGAAAGTTACACTGTTTAATAATAAATTAAATTGAACCTATTTTTTGTTACAGAGAATGGAACGAACAGGTTTGTTTTCATCAGTAATACCAGGACCTGGAAGGAGGCTCAGCACTACAGTAGACAGTATTACACAGACCTGGCCGTCATTCAAAATCCAACAGAGAATAACGAGCTGACTGTTCTGATGAAACCATATACACAAGCTTGGATTGGTCTGTTCAGAGACGCGTGGAAATGGTCTCTGTCTCCACTTCTTTCATTACCTGTTTCCACTTCTTTCATTACCTGGATGACAGGAGAGCCTGACATGTTGGGACTGCAAAGACCTTGTGGTGTTTCAGATCCTACTGGTTTGATCAGTGATCAGCTCTGCTCAAATGTCCTTCCTTTCCTGTGCACCTGCCGCCATAAGTTTCATGTCTAATTTTTAGCTACCCATCCTACATTACAGTTGGAACATTACTGTACTCATTTGGACAGAAAGTGTCCTTTAAAAAGTACCCTATAGGTGAAAGATTTGCCATCATACTTCATTTTGGTCAGTCATTCACCTGTAAAATCTAAATGAACATAGACATTACCAGGTATTCCAATGCTGGCGGCTTCATTGATTCAATGAGCAATAACTGTGTTAATGCCAGTTCTGAGATTAGCCTTCTTTGCTCATCCCTTATAGTAAATGTTACTACTATGAATAACCTTGTCATTAACATGTTAGCATGTTTTTACAAAATAATAAACAAAATTACTATTAACATGCGTTTTTGTTAAATACTACAGTAAAGTTCAGTGAACTTAATTAAAATAAGGAAAATGTTTCCATGCAATTAGTTTAGGTCCATACATCAAGACTAAAACAAGTTCAGTTAATAATAATAATAAGTTTATTTTATATAGCGCCTTTCTAGAAACTCAAGGTCGCTTTACAATAACAAGAATATTTATACATAACGAGAGACAACAAAAAACAACAAAAACAGATTACACATAAACATGAAATCCATAGCAAATTTCCAATCATATATTCAAAGATCTGGAAAAAAGATATGTTTTAAGGTGGGTTTTGAAATCCTGTAATGAAGAAAGATCACGGATGTGTTTGGGAATAGAATTCCAGAGTGTAGAGGCAGAGATACTAAACGCTCGTCCTCCGAATGATGCTAATCTATAGCGAGGAATTAACAGTAGACCACTGCCTGCAGAACGGAGTGTGCGAACCGGGGAGTAAGTATGAATGAGATCAGAAATATATGGGGGGGCAAGACCATTAAGTGCTTTGAAGGTGATGAGGAGAATCTTGTATTGAATGCGGAAGCGAGCGGGTAGCCAATGAAGTCTGTCTAGGATGGGAGTGATGTGCGAGGATTTCTTTGAATAAGTGAGGACCCTAGCAGCAGAGTTCTGAATGTATTGGAGCTAATTTAATGTTGTGTTTGGTAGACCATAAAAAAGAGAATTACAGTAGTCAAGTCGAGAAGTAATGAAAGCGTGAACCAGTGTCTCAGCATCCTTGATGTTTAAGAAGGGACGTAAACGAGCTATATTGCGGAGGTGATAAAAAGCAGGTTTAGTAAGCGAAGAAATGTGAGGTAGGAAAGAGAGATAGGAGTCAAGAGTTATACCCAGATTTTTAACGGTGGTGGAAGGTCTAACCAAGATCCCAGAAATGTTAACAGTGTCAGTACAGAAAGGAGCAACGTTTTTTGGTGAACCAACAAGTAGAACATCTGTTTTATCAGTATTGAGTTTGAGAAGGTTACTGGTCATCAAAGCATTTATGTCGTCGATACAAGCTGAAATGGAGTTAGTGGGAAAGGGATGGTAGTGTCGAAAGCTGATATAGAGTTGAGTGTCGTCTGCATAGCAATGGAAGTTGAAACCATGATGGCGGATGATTTTACATAGAGGAAACATGTAGATGATGAAGAGTAGAGGGCCAAGAACAGAACCCTGAGGAACACCATGAGAGACAGGAGCAGTAGAGGATTTAGCTTGGCGGATAGTAATATAATGTTGACGGTCAGACAGATAAGAAGTGAACCAAGCTAGGGCAGTTCCAGAAATACCAAGAGCAGAGAGTCGTGAAATGAGAATTCTGTGAGAGATAGTGTCAAATGCAGAGGAAAGATCTAAAAGAATCAAAATGCTAACAGAGCCAGCGTCAGTGGCCATAAGAAGGTCACTGACAACCTTAAGAAGTGCTGTCTCGATGCTGTGGTAAGAGCAAAAACCAGATTGAAAACATTCATACAGATTATGAGATGACAAATATGACTGTAGTTGAACAGCAACAACTTTTTCAAATATTTTTGAAAGAAGCGGAAGATTTGAAATTGGTCGGTAATTGGCCATATCAGAAGGGTCAAGGCTGGGTTTCTTTAAGACTGGTGTGACAGCTGCAGTTTTTATTTCAAGAGGAACGACACCAGTGCTCAGGATTTTAGAAATGAGAAGTGAAATAGGCCGTGAAATAACATGTGCAGAGTTTTTGAGCAGAGACGTAGGGGCAGGATCAAGATGACAGAAACAAGGATTGGTTTTACTGAGTAACTCAGAAATATAAGCAGGAGTTGGAGGATCAAAATTAGTAAGAGTACCAGGTGCAAAGTCATTTGAGTGGATAGGGGAGTACAGTGTTGGAAAGAGAGAATATATACGATTTATTTTATTTTGGAAGTAATGTAAGAATGACTCACAGAGGTCTACAGAGTTGGTCATGACAGGGGCAGGAGTGTTAGTGAGTTTGTTAACTTCAGAAAACAGTGTTTTAGGACGGGAAGATACATTTGTGATGAGGGCAGAATAATAGCTGGAGCGTGCAGTATTTAAAGCCAATTTATATAGCTGAATATGGTCCTTGTAAGCAATAAGATGCACGGTCAAGCCAGTTTTCCTGTAGAGGCGTTCCAGGCAACGACCAGTAGTTTTCAATTCGCGAAGTGAGGTGGTAAACCAGGGAGACGTATGTGTAGAAGGTACAATTCTGCATTTGAGGGGGGCATGTATATTAAGGGCAGTAGAAAGAGAGGCATTATATTTGGCAAGGATATCAAGAGCAGAGCTGTGTTCAGTAATATCTGAAAGATGTGTCTGTACAGAATCAGTGAACAGTGATTGATCAACAGAATTAATGTTACGAAAAGTAATGGCTGATTTTGCGGGGGAGAGGCATTTCACAGTTGAGTTCGATGAGAAGGTGATCAGAAAGTCCAATCTGAGATCCATACACAGAAACATTACGTAGACCAGTAGTACAAATCAAGTCCAGTGTGTGACCTTTTAGATGTGTAGGAAAGTGAATGTGCTGTACAAGATTAAAACATTCAAAAACTGACATGAGTTCACGGGAGTCTGCACAATCCTTATTAACATGTATGTTGAAATCACACAGTAAGATCACAGAAGAAGACATCGCACAAGGGTTAATAGTTCATGCAGTTCAGTGAAAAAATTTGACATTGATTTGGGTGGACGATACAAGAGAATTGCAATCATAGGAAATGTACCGGAGATTTTGAGAACTAGGTATTCAAAGGTTGAAGTTGCATGAAAGGCAATGGTTTTAACAGGAATGTTACTACGGTAGACGGCAGCCAGACCGCCACCCCTAGATGTCAGACGGGGTTTGGCCAGGTAGCTGTATCCAGAGGGAGTAAGGAGATTTAGGTGGAAATAGTCATTCGGTATTTGCCATGTTTCAGTAAGCAGCAGAAAATCCAGGTCTTTTTCAGTTAACAGTGTGGAAAGCACAGTAGCCTTGTTAGTAAGTGAACGACAGTTAAACAGCGCTAATGCAGGACGAAGCGCACAATCATTGCGTATATGTAGAGCAGATTGAGACGGAGATACAGTAATTAATGCAGTAGGATTGATACCACGGTGGTTGGCCGGCAGCATAGAATAGCGTATATCCGAACGGTTGGACCAAATAGAAGGAATAGACGAGGATGTCAGACAGTGCGATGAGAGGTAGTGGCAACCGGAACGATGAATGTAATGCGGCCGTCTAGTAATCCCAAGTTCCTTGCAGAGCCTGTATGTAGATGCGTCGAGACGAGGGTATGATTTTAGGCTTCGCAGTTGAGATAGCAAGTAGCTGAGTGCCATAACAACAACGCAGCCAAATAATAAGCCCAGAGTTATAACTCTAAGCAGGCCAGGTAATGGAACTTTGTGAGCGGTGAAAGACATGGTTAGATGAGAAAGCACAACATTACTGACAGATGAGGAACACACTTGTCTTATAATTAAACGCAAGAGAGCTGCAACACTCTTGTCGCTGAAAGATCGGCGCAATACGGACCTTATCAGTCAAATCAGATGGCGGGGGGGTGCCCCACCATCCAATACACTGTCCACGATAGATAGACGAGGCAGTGGAGACTCACCCGCCAGCTATGTAGAAGGCCCAAAAGAGCGCGAAGATTGACAGACAACAGCAGAGCAGAGTGGTGCAGGTAGCTAGCAATGGGTAAAGGCAATCCAGTCAGAGTATAATCCACAGTGAAAAAACAACAGTAGAGTCATAAACAATAATCCAGCAAAGTCAGGTGTCCAGGAGAGGAAATGTAGCAATAGACAGGAAGGAGGACGATCCAGTCAGAGTTATAATCCACAGTGAAATAACAACAGTAGAGTCATAAACAATCCAACAATCCAGGTATTCAGAAGAGGAGAGGAAACTATGGACGGGAAGCAGAACGCGGCAAAACAAAACTAAACATGTAAATGTTCCAACAAAACAAACAAAAAGCCACAGCAAAACGCGCACAACGTACTCAAAGAAAACAAAACAAAACACGAAAAACGTTCCAGCAAGAAGCGGCAGCAAAACGCGCACGGCGTACTCTCACCGGAACCGGAAGAAGAAGAAGTTAAACAAATAATGTTTTGTTGAACCAACTTAACATTAACTTAACATTGTTTTAGTCTTGTTGTATGGACCTAAACTATTAGTGTGGAAAAGTCTTCCTTAATTAAGTTCACTGACAAGCTTTTTTTTTTTTTTTAAAAGTGAGTGAGTGTTGAGAAGAGCTGATTGCAAGATTTATCAAAAAAGCAAAGATCAGATTTTAAATGTACAAAAGTACAAAAAAAATGTACAATTATTTTGACTGTCAATTTGTTACTTAAAAGTGAAAATAGTATTGTCTCTGGTTGGACTGGTCAATTTTTGACTGATCACAATCTGATTTTGAGTTCATTTTGTGTCAAATAATTTGAACAAATTTTTGAAACAAATAAAAAGATACATTGAAAATGAATTATAAACTCTATTCCATTTCAGTGATAAGGTTTTGTTTTTAATTTTTTTTCTGTAAACTTGTAAAACATTGTAGCACTCGAATTAAGAAAAAGCTGCATGTGCATAGAGCCAAATGAAAAAAACTTCAGACAGAAAAATTGCTAACCGCACACTGAATCTAATGCAGGGTGAAAAAGTCTAGCAAACATTTTTTTATTATAGAAATTGCATCGGTGCTGAAGATACAGTACAAATATGCTGAGACGTCTGCTTGCTCGTGTTCATTTGTTTTTAATTCAAGTGCAACCTGCACTTTTTGCACGATGCAATTTATAAAATAAAAAAATGTTTTGCTAGACTTTTTCCGCCTGCATTGGATTTCAGTGTGTGGTTAGCCATTTTTCTGTCTGATTCTAAATTTTATCTTTTACCATTATTTTTCTGACATTTAAAACATTTGACTAATTTAAATAAATCTATATTTTTATTAGTTTCTTGAATAGTTTTGAAGAGTAAAATCTTATCAGAATTTCCAGTGGCCATGAATAAAAAATGCTTGCAATTTCCTAACAGGTACAAAACAACAAATTGTAAGACTGAAGGTAAAATCTATTCAGAATCTAAACGACCCTGCAGTTATGGAGACTGTTTTACAGTGGGTAAGTATTAAACTAATTGTGTTGAAAAAGCTAATCACTGAACTGTAGCACATTCCACAAATACAGTACATATTTATGTCCCATGACTTTTTTGTTAGTGAATCACATCACAATACAACTATTGGTAAATCACATCACAACTAGCAACATTAGAACAATAAGCTTCCAACATTAGAAATACACTTCTTGTAGCCTGTCCCTCGATCAGAGCAAGGGCGTAGGTTGCTTTTGACATTGATGGGGGACATAAGCCCAATTATATTTGTCCCAAATTATTGTTAATGTTCATAATGACTCTATCCTAGCCTGGAAGATTGTGTATCTTTCTGCACAACCTTTTTCTGTCTGTATGCTTTATAAAGGGAGCTAATAATAGTATAGATTGCTCTTTCTCTTTCTGTTTGCTCTATTTTGTCAAACACCGTACTTCAAACTTTGTTAATTCCTGAAGTGGACATGAACTTCTATATTAACTGTTTTGGACTGGCGTCCAATACCTGTGAGTTGTTCTAAATGCAGCGCAGCGCTTCTCGTTGTCACGATGTGTCTTGAAGCACGAGGGGGGACGAAGTACTCTTGAACTGTCTTTATTCAAATGAAAACACAAGGGAATAATCCAACACAGGAACAAGCTAAATACACGTAAGAACCAAGTAGTGAAGTAGTAGACCCGATAAAGAAGCAAGGAATCATCAATCAAACTAAACAAGGATAGGAAAATGTCCAAATAAGGAAAATCGGGAAGAACTACGGGGGCAAAATGGATCCAAAAGTCTAACGTTTTCCAACATAGTCTATTTACTTCAACTTAGGTAATATCGATGGTGTGACATTTCAGATGCGTCCGAAATTACAAAAACATATACATACTGTATATTAAATTGTACCCCTCCCTGGGCTGGACTTGAGGACTGGAGTACTCTCTGGGCTGAACTTGGGAACTGGAGCCCTTTCTGGGCTGGACTTGAGAACTGGAGCCCTCTCTGAGCTGGATCTGGGAACTGGAGCCCTCTCTGAGCTGGACTTGGGAACTGGAGCCCTCTCTGAGCTGAACTTGGGCACTGGAGCCCTCTCTGGGCTGGACTTGGAAGCTGGAGCCTTCTTTGGGCTGGACTTTAGAATTGGAACCCTCTCTGTGCTGGACTTGGGAGTGGCTGCCGGGCTTGACTTGGAAGTGGCCCGCGAGCTTGACTTAGAAATTGGTTCGTGAGCTTGACTTTGGAGTGGCTCGTGGTTCTGGGCTGAGGACAAGGGTGGAGCTTTGGAGGGTCATTGGTGAGGTATGTGGGGGTTCCTGGCGTGGGGGGAGCTGGGGAGATGTGCTGTGTTCCAGAGGGAGCTGGACAACTAGACTTTAAATTCACCTTTATTTCTTCTACTTCAAAATCGGGAGAGTAATCAGCTCAATCAGGGGAAAATCACACACGGGAAGATTGCAGCAGATAGTCTCGTCATCAAGCCCCAGCTGGAAACATGGATGTCATGGATGTGTCAGCTAGCATCATACCAGCTCAGCTCTTGCTGCAAACCCCACAGCTTGTCCTCAGCTGTCATTATGTCTTGGTCAGGTATTCTGTCACGATGTGTCTTGCTTGAAGCACGAGGGAGGCATGAAGTACTCTTGAACAGTCTTTATTCAAATGAAAACACAAGGGAATAATCCAACAGGAACAAGCCAAACACACATAAGAACCAAGTAGTGAACTAGCAGACCCGACAAAGGAAGACTAAACAAACAGGAACTTAAATACAAGGGACTCATTAATCATTAAGGAATCATCAATCAAATGGATATTGGTAGGGACACGTCTCTGGCGTCCCCCCACAGTTATGATGTGATTTATTTTGACTTTGTCAAACAATTTAAAACTTTTAGGGATTGTTTTTTCTTTTCACATAATTTACTGAATTGTTGTGAATATTTATTTCTATTGTTATGCCTTAAAATAGCATACCAGGAGTAATACAAGATTGATTCTATTCCTTAGATAAAGCAGAAGCTAAAAGAAAGTGGGATAGAAAAAGACACAAGAGTGACATGGAACATTCAACCAGATGGAAAAGTTTTTTATTATTAAAAACTGCGAATTACACAGATATGATGTGATTTATGAAACTGTAAGAAGTTTGAAAGAAAATCATGACCTTTCTCTTTTCTAATTTATTTAAACATATTACATTACTTCATACCAAGTATCCCTGAATGCATTTAGTTCCAGTGGAGGATCAATGGCAAGCCAGTTTCAGTACTAAAAAATGTGAATTCTGTGCTGGTTGTGAAGTGTAACTTTAATAATACACATATAAGTACAATCCCCCATTTAACTTGTACTAACCTGAACAATGTCTGAAATTTTACGAGCACTTCCTGTGATTATACTGCCTCTTAATGATTAATCACTTGTTGTATACCTCAATTGTTAAGTTGCTTTGGATAAAAGCATCTGTAAATGAAAAAATGTAATTGTAGAATGCGTTAGTATATAATATATTACTCTTAGCAATATTTTACACTTTCTCCAATCTTACAATACAATATTAATGATACATTGTTGTAACCTGTATTTATTTCTATTTTACTTTAGCATAGCTATGATTTCATTGAATAATGGGGGATGTCATGCTGTTTCTTTATAAAAGCTCTTTCATTTTCTTGATTCAAACACTTGTTAATTTTAAACTGAACTGTACAGATACATTAATAAAAATGAAATGTTTTATATAGATCATAGTAATGATTTTTTATTCATCTTGTTCCAATGTAATGAATAGTATTGTTTTTTTTTTCAATACATTTCCATAAAAAAAAAAAATCTTTCATGAGGATAAAAATACAGGATTTTGAACTGTACAGCATTTTTACACCATGGTCATAATGACTTACTGGCCTATTAATGAAGTTCATTCAGTTTTATTTAGTAAAGAGTGTGACTTTTCATTATTCAACAATACAGAAACAACAGAAAACTGTAAGATAAAGAAAAAATTCAAAAAGCTGAAAAAATGTCAAAAACATAAAAAAAAAACAAAGTGTGGCATATTATTAATAAAATCAATAATAAAGAATAATATACTGGTACTGATCATGTAGCTGTCGTGATTTAGCTCAAAGGGAAATGTATATAAATAATTACAATTAATTATGATTAATTACAATTATTTATGTCAGCTGCCAGTAGTAACTGTAGCAGAATCAATTTTCCATCAACTAATCTGTTCGCCCAGCGAACATTCAGCATAATTTTTATATCAACTCTAAGAAATGATATTTTCTTGGCCACAGAAAATAACTTTCTTAAAGTACCGTTGCATTAGAGCATGTAGCTCGAATCGGAATCGTAAAGGGATATTCATTTGCAAGGCAGAATCAGAATCAAAACTAATGTAATTTATGCACGATAGTTTATTAACGAAGGACTAACACATAACTAAACAAACAAACATGAAATCACTCATACATGGGGGAATGGTCAGTGAGAAGCAGTTAGAGAGAGACAAGGAAATGAGGCCGTCAGTGCTGTCTACAGCTTATACTAAACCTCTGTTCTGTTTAGTTAAATGTACGATACTTGCATTGCCTTGGTCAATGAACAAGCGTCTGAATGCTGTCTCGGGTGAAAGTCTTGATGGTTTGGAGCAGTGGTGGTTTTGGAATTGCGATCACGTTCTTCCGGGTCTGATGAACGAGTGATGAACTCCAAAGATGTTCTGACTGGATGGTGACTGGGAGTTTCTTCCCATGTGAAAATTGAAGAGCCAAGAGCTGAGAGGGACCCAGCTGAAGTCCTGTGATCTTTGGGGAATGGAAAGACAAGGCTGCAAGGCCTGGCGCGTGCTTAGGGAAGTCCTGAAGAGTTCTAGCTCATCCTCCTCATCCTCGTAGATTCTAAAAGAACCTCTGGCTGACTGAGGCGAGTCATGAAGATGAATTCCAGGGTTGAGTGAAAATGTCTGGCTCTTTGTGGTCGAGAGCCACAGCTCTGTATGTTGGGGCCTGTTGGACCCGCCAGGAACACACTGTGCTGGCTCAGGCTCCCCATGGGTTCCTCCACACGGGCAGCAATCGGGAGAAGAAGAGAGTGAAGAGAGAGGGAAGAAAATCAATCGTTTGATGCCTTTAAGATCTCTGGAGGCTGCGCCTCCAGGAGGTCCACGAACCAATGGTAACTTTCACCTTTGGAGGGAAAGTTTACGACTCTTTGTCTGTGAGCATGGTATTTTGCATATGTAATTCGATTGGGTGTTGATGCAAAAACTACTAAGGTTTCTTAAGACACTAATATGTTCCATAGGTATCAACATCTAATTTACACGATCTTTTAGATCATCAAAATACGATTTCAAAGAGACCAAACATGGCATAGGTGGGTTATATGACTAGTCATCTATCATAACGCATGCATAAAACAGTAGAAAGACAAATACAAATACAACAGACGAAATTAAAATACAATGCAGTAATACTGTACACAATGACCTTGGCTATGTGTGATAGGAAGGTCAAAGAAAAGTTTGTCTGTAAATGAATAGGAAAGAGTTTATTTCTATAGGCATTGTGTCTTTCCTATGGGCAAATGTAGCATGGGTAAATGTGCATTCCTCCGGGCAATAAAACCTCTTATCAGATCGTTGTCCTGGCAACTGAGCCCTTTTGGGGTGTTAGCTGCTTTGGGGGGTTGTTTCCAGAGCTCCAGCATATAGCTGGCTTGTTGGGTTTAAAGACTATTTGTTAAATGTAACAATTAATGTATGTCTGATTGGTCCAGACGCTATATAGCACTTGGATTGACATTCTGCTGTTTATTGGTAATTTTGATTTTAGAATTACTTTCTTGTTTCTTTTCTTGGTGGGCAAGAAAAATACTTCAGACAAACTGGAGGAAAAAAACATAGCTAGACATACACAGGGTAGGTAGGGAATAGTATTTCTGGAGCAGAAATATCATCAAAATAAGAGTCTGTGGATGTCACACTGAGTAAAGAAAGATAAAAACACAGCTGTATGATTTTGCTGTATTTGGTTGACCAGTGGTTTGGATGGCTCGCCATATTTATTAGATTTCTCTAATACATAAAATAAGTAAGCTTGACCAAAGTTCAGGGGAAAAGAGTTTATTGAAGAAAGTTGTGTAGCATAGCCGTCTTCTAGATCTTAACCCGTGTAAGGGTCCGAAGCTTCTTCCTAGTTTCTTCCAAAGTTCTTCATAGCTTCTCCTTAGCTTCTCTCTAGCTTCTGCATAGCTTCTACATAGCTTCTCCCATAGTTCTCTCTGTAAGACAGAACTTTATACCTAAAGACAAATGGCTAGAAACAATAGATACTATCAGGACCTCCCGCTGGAGATCCTGCAATCTACAAGAAGTTCCTGAGAAATGCTGTTTCTTTGTTATTCTAAATGTATGGACCATTTGGTTCACACCTTTACAGAGACAGTTCCTGTTGATTGTATCTGGGGCACAGTCACAATGTAAATGCATTTTTCTAAAATTACACATAATCTTTCAATCCCCCCTATGATCATTTTTGATCACAAAACATACTTTTCAGTAATCATGAATACAGCATGCTGTATACAGGCTCCATTACTTGAGATGACAGAATAAGAGTTCATGGTGAAGTTTGCATTTTCTCGAATGCCTAAGTCCTTTTTTATTGTGTTATTGTGATCATGTGGAAGTGGCGGATGTTGCTGTGTTCTGTGGATGTTCAGGCATGTTCATCTAGGTGGCCAGTGCAGTGCAGTCTAAGCGTTGGATGTCTTTGCACATCCTCTGGAATGCTGGAACACCTGCAATCACACACAAGAGAAAAAGGAAACGTATCTTTCCAAAGAAAAGATTTTAAACAAATCATGCCTAACTGCCAATAAAACTGTCCCTATTTAATGTTGGCAGGACACTACAGTGTTTATCAGTGGTAGAATGTTCATGTCTTCATCCTCAGGCGACAAGCTAGAGCTTAAAACCCTAGTCCCGCCATATCTGGACTCTGAAAAACACTACTGCCATCTATCCCTCATCTCTAGGCAGATGTTTCAAATCCCAATGGCTTACATCATTCCACTCATCCTTTCTCTGCAACTGAACTGCTGCATCAGTTACTGAGAGATCCTGAAGTGGTCTTTCCCATCTTGATTCTTGTAGTGACCTCTGAATTTTTTGAATCGTTACCCTCTTTGGAGGTGCTAAAACTTGATTCTTGGCATTGTGTACCGCCAGGCTGAGTCTTTCATCAGTTTGGACAAGGCTGTCAGATTTCGGATTTTCGTTGGACATGGGCTGGCCTTGGACATGTTCAAAAGGGCATAATATCCTTGTAGCTTCCTTGTGGTTTCCCTTACTACATTGGCTGTCATCTTGCAGTTCAACTCCAATTTCGATCAGTGAGGATACCTCTTTGCGCTCTTCATTTTGCATTTGTTTACTGTCCTGCTGTCTGTGTAGTTTAAGTTGTCTTAATGCCGCTGTATGTGGACCTCTCTCCTTTACGGCTTGTTTAGCAGCACTGCCTTCTAGGACATCATCTTTGCCTTCAGTTGTTGAGGTTTCTGTGTATGCTTTACCCTTCTCTATGGTGTCTTCACTTGTCTTGTTCACGTACACATGGAATCCATAAGCTTTTGGATGAGATGTCGCAAGCTGGTGCTGCAGAGAGAGGTTCTTCAGTTTCCCTCCGGCTCCACAGCATTTAGCAGAGTCTGTTTTTGTTTGGCTGTCAACTGCTGAAACCTCTTCAATAGGTTGTCCTCATCATTACTTTGATGTTTTAAGCTCATCTTGCAATCACGAACCCAGTGTCCTTCCTCGTTGCAATTCCTGCACCTTCCTTGAGGTTTAGTTTTTGAGTGTGTCTGATATTCACTTTTTTATACCCTGTTGTCCTGTTGTTGTACAAGGTTTTGGATCGCAAAGCTCTGAGTTTGACGTCTTGTGTTCTTTCAATCTTTGCTGACCATTCAACAATCTGGATGAATGTTGTTCCAATGCTGTCCCAGTCATCATACTTCATTTTAAGAGCTTAAGAAATCTCAGGTTTCAGTCCGTTCACAAATGTGGCTTTAAGAGGCATGCTAGTATCTTTACTGAGATCTTCACTGTTGTTGTTCACACCAGCATGTTCCGTCCAAGTTTGCACGAAGCGTTCTTCAAACTCTGCAACACTTTCTCCTGTCTTCTGCATGCAAGAGGTGATTTTACCCCAATTAACCTCTACAGGTTTCAGTTCAAAGAAGAAAGTTTGCACCGCTTCCCATCCATCCTCAATGTTTTCTTGAGACTCACCAATCTTTCTTTCAGCACTTTCTGTTAGTCTCTTTTGGTCATTGTCTCTCAAGTTCACATTAACAATCATCACACCATCTAGTGGATGTAAATTGTAGATTTTCTGCAAGCGTTGAAGAAATTGCCAAACTCTTCGTGGTTGCTTGTACACATCTGGCAATTCTTTTGACCATTTGTCAACTTGTTCTGGAGTAGCTGGCTGGTATGTTCTGTATGGAACATATTTCTTTACCAACTTTTTTACAATGCAAGTTCGTCGTTCACCGTTCTCCTCATACTCCTCCTCACTGTCGATTTCAACTTCAGTCCGTCTGTTCTTGACAATTACAAGAGCAAGTCTAACCTTTGTGTTCCTCGTAGCCTGAACACATGTGTTGATTGAAGATTCATCATCACTGTCAACTGAGCTGCTTGAAGATTTTGATTCCAGTCTTTTGGAGAGCAAAGTCAGCAACTTGTCATTCTCATGTAACAGTCTTTCTTTGTCCTCTTTTACAATCTGCAATTGTTCAGCCAGTGCTCGAACCTTTGCTTTCTCTGCTTTGATCTCACGTTGTAATTTGTCAGTCTCACACTTCTGCAGATGTTGTAGAATTTGTTTGACCAAAACTACAGACAGTCCATCTTTCTTGGTGTTTGTCCATAAGCGCTGTGTCTTTCCATAAGCCCTTTTAATGTCCGGCAAGGCCCATTGTCCACTCTCTGAGTGCTTAATGCTGTACCTCTGGCACATGTCATCATGGCTCTTCCTCAGTCCCAGCCTTTTGTCCAAATATACATTCAGATTGTCCAACATCTGATCAGTGGTGACATTTGGAGGTTCTGTCCCATGCCTTTCTGTTGTTGGTCTCAGTGCAGAGCCATAACAATTGTTTTGTGGAGACTCAGCCATGGCAAGTACAGGAAAAGTGCCCTCAGAGGTGTGAAAACAGAACAAAAGGTGTTAGAGCTGTTAAAGGTACTTATTCAGATTTCAATTCACAGCAATCTCTTAGACTGACCATTTCAGTTACACAGACAAATCATTAGTTTGATAACTTAGTTTTCAGTACTACATACAAAAAACATTCACTATTTTTCTTTGTTTAATTTCTGAAAAATCCTAAGTGATAAGACTTGTTCAATTCTTTCTGAGTCCTAGCTCAGAAGGCTGAATTACTTTGCTTCAAATTTGTCCCTTAGACAATTTACTTTAGATCTTTCTGTATCTTTCAACAGAAGGTAAACAAACTTGTTTCATGGCTTTATACCATCTTCTTTTAACCCAATTACTTTTCAAAACTAAAAAAGGGGCTACTGAATTAGCACCCAGTCAAGAATTCCCAATTCTTGCAGCAACATCAGTCCCAATGCTTTCTACGGCTCCTACAGTCTCTGGACGAATGGACCAAATTGTTGTTTTTTTACACAATTCCTACAGACAAAAAGAGAAAGGACCAAGCCTCTGCTTCTACAATCTCTTTATGAACGGACCAAATTGTTTCTTAAACAATTCCTACAGACAAAAAGAGAAAGGACCAAGTCTTTGCTTTTACAGTCTCTTTCTGAACGGACCAAATTGTTCCTTTAACAATTCCTACAAACTCCAGAGAACACGACTAAGCCTAGAATTACATATCTATGGCTCCTACAGACTCATGAGAAAGGACTAAACCTTTTTCTAAAATGATTCTTACAGACTCAAAAGAACAGGACCAAGCTATAAACACTATTTCTATAGCTCCTACAGTCTCAGGAGAATGAACTAAATCATTTAAAAGGTTCCTACAGACTCAAGAGAAAGGCCCAAGCCAAAAATTCTTAAATAGTGCTACACTGATTCTTATGGCTTCACTACATACATCAAATGATCTGCTTACTTATGAAAGAGTGTTCTTCAAGTGTTCTTTTAGAGAGCTGATAAGTTTCACTCACCAAATTATAATCTTTGAGACAGGATCCAGTTGATTCAAATAACTTGTGTCCACGGACGCAGTCTGTTGCTCTTCAACACAAAAACTGTTGAATCTCCAAGATTTTTCTGTTCACTTCTTGTTGCAGTTGGTGAGTTCACTTCTTATCTGTCTCTCCTGGCTGGCTCTCGCCAAATTGTTAGATTTTGCTGTATTTGGTTGACCAGTGGTTTGGATGGCTCGCCATATGTATTAGATTTCTCTAATACATAAAATAAGTAAGCTTGACCAAAGTTCAGGGGAAAAGAGTTTATTGAAGAAAGTCGTGTAGCATAGCCATCTTCTAGATCTTAACCTGTGTAAGGGTCCGAAGCTTCTTCCTAGTTTCTTCCAAAGTTCTTCATAGCTTCTCCTTTATACTTTTTAAGCACAAAAGCTTGTGTAGCACTAGCTCTGGGATGGATCTGGCCCCTTGCACATTTTCTATGCCTCTCTTATCTGACACAATCCCTAAATCCTGAGTTGACAATCAATCTTAAACAATCTGAACTTGACTTGCTACATGCTATGAGTAGTACTGTATACAGTAAAAACAGAATTTTTTTTTAGATTGGATAGACGATTACACTGGACAAACAGATGAGTTGACTGTAATTTTAATACTGCTGCATCATTTAATTCTTACCGCTGATTTTTATTCAGAAATGTTTAAACATATTTCCCTTTGAGGTAATTGCTACAGATAAACTGTTAAATTGAACTAATGATATCATTGCTAATCATAAACTTTGTTCATTTTTACATAGGATATAAAATACATAAATAACATTTTAATTTATTATGTGAAAGATAAATCAGCTTTTGTATGAAGATAAACCGGCCTTCACATTTACTTCAGTCAGATGTGTGTAAGGCTTTTTAATGTCACATAGAGCCACTGAGGAGTTTGAACGATAAACCCCAAATCCAGCATAAAGAGGCTCAGTGAATGTGGATGTGAATGTGTGCAAGTGTGTAAGTGTGTTAGAGACACTGTAGAAGGACAGAGTACCAGCCGACCAATCCACATACACTCCTATTCTCTTAGAGGAGCATGAAGGGACGCGTATGACAGTTTCCTTATTATCATGACAGGCAATAAAACTGTCAGAGCAGATCAGACTCCAGGAATTTCTGTTGTTCCTATTATATCCAAACTCAGAGAATTCATTCCATCCTTTTCGGCAGATTCCTTTATATGCCACTGATGTAACAGCATATCCGCTCCATTCAGCCTCCCAGTAGCAGCGTCCAGACAGGCTCTCTCTACAGAGAACCTGAGGCCATCCATCAAATCTCTCTGCGTGATCAGGGTATGACTGACTTTCTTCCACATATGTCACCTTTCTGTTCTCATCAGAAAGAATTAGATGGCGGTTTGCTGTGTTTGGATCTAGCGTGAGATCCCAGGCATCTGAACACAAAAAGAGAGAACATGTACAACACAGCAACCATCAATAAAGGTCTATGTTTGTGTTTGTGTGTGGCCATACATTTCTGTAGTCCTGCTATAATCCTGAGCTCCCCTCCATGATCCACACTGTAAAACACACACAGAGTCACATTCTGCACATCTGGTTCAATTAATAAAAACACACACACACAGGCGCACACACACACAGGTCTGGTTTATTATCCTTGTGGGGACGCTCCATAGGCGCAATGGTTTTTATACTGTCCACACTGTATTTTCTTTCCCCTTCCCCTAAACCTAACCCTTACAGAAAACTTTCTGCATTTTTACATTTTTTTAAAACAAAATAATTCTGTATGATTTATAAGCATGTTTCCCCATGGGGACCTCAATTTAGGTGCGTCACAAATCTGTTCCTGAACGTCAGTCTGTATGCCACCAGAGGTCGCTTTGACATTCACATTACACTGACTAAAAAATGTTACACCACACCCCGGACTACGTTCCCCATCAGCCATTGTGGCTATCACCTGTGTCCAATCAGAGACACTATTTAAACCTTAGACTTCCTTTCACTAGTCGCCTAGTATTGGATTGCATTTAGCACTAGTTGTGTGTTAGCAACTGTACGGAGCCTCAAAGTCAGTTTGTGTTTTCTAGTTTAGTCTAGTTCTTGTTCCTAGTCATTCGAGTCTTGTATCTACACCTTGTTATATCGTCTTGTCTGTTTCGCTGCCAGCCTTTTGGAACTCTCACCTCACCTCTCACGTCTTTTTGGATTACTCTATTCCCTCGCCCCTAGGATTACGTTCGCCGCTGATCGACCCTCGCCTGTGTATCGGAATACTCTTTTGTCTTGCTGTCTGTACACCTGTATGCCGTTGCCTGACCCTGCCTGTTTGACCATGTCTTTGTCGATGTCCCTAAATAAAAGTTTGCAATTGGATCCGCCCGCTTCACGTCGCATGAGTCCCCATGAGTCTGTGTGTATTCGGGTTTAGGTCCCCAGCAGGATATAAAAACAAGACCACACACACAGTTTACAGAAGTGCAATGTTAATTTTGACAGCAAATTAATTTTAATTTAGCTTTTGTCATAGTCTTTTGACAAAAATGCCATTTAGTTTTAGTAATTTTTAGTTATCTGAATTGTTTTAGTTTGTGTAGTTTCAGTTGACTGAACATTATAAGATTTTAGTCAACTAACTGTACAATAGTTAAGTTGCAATGCATTCATTAAGAATTTCTCTAATGTTTCCAAACTCATTATATATTCCTTGAGAAAACAAATATTAACCTGTTCATATGAATTAAAATTAAGGTTTAAACATGAAATACAGACAGATTTAACTGCTGTGACACGTATTTATCTTAAAAATAAATAAAACCACTTCTCGTAAAGAAACAAAAACATGGTCTTCTTTTCAATTAACTACTAATAGCTATGTAATATGAATTATAGCAACTTGCATAAAACATTCTTCATTTTTTCAAGCAAATATTTAAATTAAATTTAGATGAATCTCTATCAGGGAAAATAAAGTGATTCAGTCAAGAGCAGTGAGTGATTTTCTCTTTTTCTTGTGTTGTTTGATTAACATTAATGACACAGAAAACAGCTCCTAAGTAGACTGCTGTCCTTTTAAGACCGAATGCATAGATCTAATGTACTAATGCACACCTGATACTCTCCCAACTGTTCACTTAAGACATAACTGTGTTTACGTGAATACTCACCAAAATGGACAATTTGATTCTGAATTCAGTACTTGTATGCTGCACAGTGTTTGCTGATTTTTATTTATTTAAACTGTGTAATTATTATTATTATTTTTAATATATATTACATCAAGGTGTATGCCGTGCTTTCAAGCTTTCTTATTTGATTTGCTAATAAACGTTCTACGTTTCTTATTTATTTGGTTACACAGTGTTTACAGATTTTCACTTTTGTATACCTATTTAAACTTTGTGTAAGTTATTATTTATATTAGGCATATAATATGGTGTATTTTTATTCGTTTTGTTAATAAAAGTTTGTTACGTTACGTTAATGCGGCTAATTTAAAAGTGTAAGTAAAATGCGCACAACGCTTTTACAAGCCACTTAAAACCGAAGGAAAACAACTATAAATGAACAATTGCTTGACACCGAATTGCCACTAATTTGAAAGTGAAAGTAAAACTCAAACTATACTTAGAGAACATATTGCTGTATTGTTTTCCCTTCAGTTTTTTTCCCTTAAATTTTCATTTACATTTACCCTCATAGAACCTGCAGAAACCCTGTTTGTTGACTAACATATTAATAGATTTTTGTTATAGTTTTTGTCATTCAAAATGAGCTTTTATTTCATTATCACCTCATTTTCATTGGTGAAAAAATGTTGTTGATGAAAATGATGATCAATTTATTCATGTTTACATTGTAATTCCCATGTTTTTATAAACATTTGTGTCCATATATTCAAGCACATACAAACACACAAACAGCAGTGCTCACTGTTCAACATACTTCAGATTGTCCAGTGCATTGTTCAGTGTATCAGTCAGCAGCTTGACTCCTGATTCTCCTGGGTGATTGTAGCTTAGATCAAGCTCTCTCAGGTGTGAGGGATTCGAACTCATAGCTGAAGACACATAACGACAACCTTCCTCGGTCATCTTACAGCCAGACAATCTACAAACATACAGAGCAACAGTCCATATCACATTTTTGGGCTTCACACAGCAACCTGTGCATTTCACAATCTGTGCATTATCTGTTGATCTAGGATACTAGTATAGGTATAATGCTATTATCAGTTCAAATCATGTAAGATCATTCTAAAGCTTAACAGGTATTTTAACTCCCTGGGGTAGACGATCACGCCGGCGTGATCAGCTCACGTTTTTTAAGATCAGTGCGAAAGACACTAAAAATACTCTGTCGATTTTGGTCACACAAATAAGTGTTATACATCATTGGAAACCATTAAGTGTATACTTTTATTTGAGCACACTCACAATAAAAACTGAACTGTGTGCTGCTTTAAATTAAAGAAAATAAACACGGTGCTTTCTCAGTCTTCACTGTCTCTGCAAACGGCTTTTAGAAATGCGTCAATAAAATGAACCTAAACTCAGTGAATACTCGACACACAGACAGGAGAGATATATCTATAGAAAGCTTGATACCTCTACTTTTAAATAAATCAAGTGTTATCGAAAACAAATATTCTGTGCTAAAGTAATCTGTGTGAAACCAATGTGATGCCTAGTTTTTTCCTCAGAGCTAATTATTTTTAATGCGATCACGCCCACGAACTGCTTTTGCTTTTGATATGATAAATAGCCACGTGCGCGGCGCCGCGTGTTAGCGCTCACATCATCGTAAACAAAGCTTGACATTTCATAGAGTTTATCTCGGCTACTGTTCGTTTCTGGAAAAAGACACGCTGAGAGAAACAGCAGAATTTACCTTCAGAAAAAAGAAGACGCACTGAAAGGAATAACACAGAATTCACCTCAGATGAAGAACACAACGTGACGCGTGGCTGATCCAGAGGAAGAGATCAGTCTGACGAGTAAGTGATGTTTCTTTAATTAACGTGTTAACACATTTACTAGCACATTTACATTTTGAAAATGATATGTAGTTCATTGTATCAAAATTTCTTACGACGCGACCAAGTTTTCATGTTCTATATAATATAAAACAAAATACGATATAAAAGTAATACGAGTGTACACTGTAACACGATGAAAGCTACGAGTCGAAGTATGTCTAGATCCTGTTTATTATTAATACTCTGTTCCCAAATAGAGTTTTATAATGTGCTAAACGATAATTTGTTTCTCAGATATCCTTTTTACATAGTACAAAGTAGGCGTGAATCTGTGACTACAAGATCATTATATACAGATTCTTGTGATATTAACATTCTCAGAGATGTTTTTTTGTTTTTGTTTTTTAGTGATCTGATACCTGCACCGCAGATGAATCTTGCTGATTTTTACTGGAGTCCCTTCAAACAGTTTCCTTCTGAGAGTGTTGTACCAACGTCAGATGTTATTTTTCACTGATTTTCTATGGTAAAATAAGCTCTGTGACTATATATATATGTATCTATATATATATATATATATATATATATTTTTTTTTTATCTTGAATCCATGGAAAGAAGCAGCAAACACTTAAATATCAGATATGGTTTACTAGTTTCACTTGCTGAACAGGAATGACACAAGGTCTGTTCACATCTCTGTGGTTAGGTCAGTGAGTACAATAATAATCTTTGACCTTCATCATGTATGTTTTGATTATATTGTGTTGTAAATAAAATACAAATGACCAAAACCCCCCCATTATCTTACTCTCTTCTCATTCTTTGTTACCTGCCTCATAGTGACAGTCACAGTGATGGGCCATTAGGGGACGGCCTTTTGTCTCTCAGGTGTGAATCACTAAATATTCATGGCCGTTATCCCTCCCTCGCATACGGCTTTCTATCACAAAACACGTCTTAGAAAATTTACATCAATATATTGTTTTCTGTGAAAGAGTAAGCACGGTCATTTTCACATCATTTTGAAGTAAATATTCTAGCCTACAAGAGTGATTACTCAAAAGCCTTGTTCAGGACTATTCAGTATGAGTTTTATGGCCTTATTTCAGCTACATTTATTTTCCCAAAACTTACTAACCACGCATAATCTTTTTTTTCTAAAAAATGCAAACATGTACATCCATCCTGCTCACATATTATTGTAGCACCGTTTGTGCTGAATACATAAAAAATTATATGTTGGCCGGTAGTATGTTATAAGTAGCTGAAATAAGCACAAATGTCAGGGCATGTCAAAACATCTAGAGGGCCCCAAAATCACCTCAGACCCCAGAGGGTTAAGTGAAATTGGAGAAAATACAGCAACGGGTCTGCTGAGATATTGCAAACACCCAGAAAGTCTAGAGAATGAATAATAATGATATGTTTAGTTTGATCAGTCAGTTTGTGTTTTAAAATACCTTAGTATGTTCAGTTGACACTGTGTACTCTTCAGTCCAGTAGAGAGTAGCTTTACTCCTGAATCCTGCAGGTAACTGTTACTCAGGTCCAGCTCTCTCAGGCAGGGGTTTGATGACTGTAGAGCTGAAGACAAACTTTCACAGCATAGATCCGTGAGATTACAGATGACCAATCTAAAACAGAACAAAAAAAATCAGTTGTTAGGTAAAAAAAAAAAAAAAATGAAATGAGGTTGACTCATTAACATGTACTGCCAACTCATTTGGTCAAAATAATAATGTTAGTTTCATGTTGAAACTTGGCTTGATGAGCATGCACATAATTTTGATTGTAGCAATCAACTGCCACTGTACACTGAGATAAAGGTAATTTATTTTCTCTTTATTCATTGGTTTTGCATATTAAGTGTCAATTTACAGATGCAATGTTTCATTTTTTTTTTTTTTTTAAATCTGATACTTTCTTCCTTAATACATTTGTAACTTATTGTCTTGTTTGTGCACCAGTCCATTATGGAGCAGGTAAAGCAATTTAAATGTTGACATTTATTTATTTAAATTAACTTTATTAAATATTTTCTAAATTGTATGACAATAAGGTGTTTGGTAATTTCAGCTGGAAATGAGACTAAAAAGATGTCATTCCTTTTCATTTTAGGGCTGAAATCCTTACAGAGACTCATCACAGCACTGAATGGTAAATATCTTTTGCATATGTAACCCTGATGTAACACTGGAAGTTTTCCACCTTTGTATCTAAGATAGGGTTTGTAAATGCAACTGATGTTTTATATTTTGTACATTGTGCATACTATTATAAATACTACATGTAGCTCTTTACCACAGTAGCTACATCACAACTGACAAGATGATGATTTTTTTTCTCACTTCGTACAACTACAGTTTTCTTGTCACGCCAGTATTCACTGTTGTAGAGCCTTGCCATATCACAAGAAGTATTGAGTTTTGTTTACACCTGAACATAAACTGCACTTTAGTTCTTTGCCCAGTATCTCATCTCATAAGCTTCTGTTTGCAAAAAGATTAGAGGGGGAAAACATACTTTTGCTAATCAGCCAACTGGATTATTAGTTATCAAGGATTCTTAGTTATCTAGTTTATTAGTCTATTAGTTAACTAATTATCTCAAAATCTAAACTTGTGATCATATAAATCTGATCACTACAAAACTCTTATTCATACATATATATCGAAAAGTGAATAAGTACACATAGACAAGACCTTAGTGTCTTCACTGGTGATTGTGAACTCTCCAGTCCAGCAGCAAGCAGCATCACTCCTGAATCCTGCAGGTCATTGTTACTCAAGTCCAGCTCTCTCAGATGGGAGTCTGATGATTGTAGAACTGATGACAAACTTTCACAACATTGACTAGTCAATCTACAACCTGCCAATCTGAGTAAAACAAAAAGGGTTTAGTAATTAAAACATGTCAAAAGACCAAGTAAATGCCATGACTGTAACTGACAGACATCAACACAATTTACACAATTACAACATTTATCTCACACTATCAATAAGCAACCAATAGTACAATATTTATGTATATATATATTAATATTCATTATTATGAAGAATCATTCAGTAGGTAGTCATCAAAATACCTATTCCATAAATTAAACATTTTAAAGATTTACATAATTATCTCAGGTGTGCATAACATTGAGTATTTGTATTATTTTTGTGATTTGATATAGACCTAAAATTAATCATGGAGTCAAGATATATGTACTGCAACACAAGGCTTAATCTCAATTCAAACAAAGAGAATCCATATTGTGTAACAGAGCGTTAGTCACCAGTGTGAATGACATGGGTTAAAATCTAAAACAAACATTAACTGATTGATTGTGTGGACTTTGCAGTTCTAAAATATTGATTTAACATAGATATATGTTACCATAATTAGGCTAGTCACTAGTAAGCTTCACAGTGGTGGTGGGCTATACAAAGGTGTAAATTACCACTTACCAGAATAAATGTCTCAATGAGTTCAAAAGCATTTTTATGCAATGTAATTTAAAAAGTGTACCATGAAATAGATTTAAGTGTTCAGTCAGAAACAAATGTGAAGGAAACAGAAGATGTATCAGTTGCGATTAACCCCCTGGGGTCGACGATCACGCCGGCGTGATCAGCTCACGTTTTTTAAGATCAGTGCAAAAGACACTAATAATACTCCGTCAATTTTGGTCATACAAATAAGTGTTATACATCATTAGAAACCATTAAGTGTATACTTTTTTTTGAGCACACTCACAATAAAAACTGAACTATGTGCTGCTTTAAATTAAAGAAAATAAACAGGGTGCTTTCTCAGTCTTCACTGTCTCCGCGAACGGCTTTTAGAAATGCGTCAATAAAATGAACCTAAACTCAGTGAATACTCGACACACAGACAGGAGAGATATATCTATAGAAAGCTTGATATCTCTACTTTTAAATAAATCAAGTCTTATCAAAAACAAATATTCTGTGCTAAAGTAATCCGCATGAAACCAACGTGATGCTTAGTTTTTCCCTCAGAGCTAATTATTTTTAATGTGATCACGCCCACGAGCTGCTTTTGCTTTTGATATGATAAATAGCCACGTGCGCGGCGCCGCATGTTAGCGCCCACATCATCGTAAACAAAGCTTGACAATTCATCAAGTTTATCTCGGCTAATGTTCGTTTCTGGAAGAAAACGCGCTGAAAGAAACAGCAGAATTTACCTTCAGAAAAAAAAAGACGCGCTAAGAGGAAAACACAGAATTCACCTCAGATGAAGAACAACGCGATGCGCGGCTGATCCAGAGGAAGAGATCAGTCTGACGAGTAAGTGATGTTTCTTTTTTGCATTAGTTAACGTTTTATTTTGACATCAGTTTGAACACATTTACTAGCTTGGGTTTTCCTAAACTATGATTCCCGGCTAAAATGTTTGAAATCGAGTGAAATATTTTGAAAATGATAGGTAGTTCATTGTATCTAAATTTCTTACGACGCGATGAAGTTTTCATGTTCTATATAATATAAAACAAAATACGATATAAAAGTAATATGAGTGTACACTGTAACATGATGAATGCTACGAGTCGAAGTATGTCTAGATCATGTTTATTATTAATAATTTGTTCCCAAATAGAGTTTTATAAGGTGCCAAACCATAATTTGTTTCTCAGATATAAAATGTCCTTTTTACATAATACAAATTTGGCGTGAATCTGTGACTACAAGATCGTTATATACAGATTCTTCTGATATTAACATGCTCAAAGGTGTTTTTGTTTTTCTTTTTTAGTGATCTGATACCTGCACCACAGATGAATATTACTGATTTTTACTGGAGTCTCTTCAAACTTCTGAGAGCGCTGTACCAACATCAAATATTATTCTTCACTGATTTTCAGTAACATAAGTTCTGTGACTGTTTTTTTTTTTTTATCTTGAATCCATGGAAAGAAGCAGCAAACACTTAAATATCAGGTATGGTTTACTAGTTTGACTTGCTGAACAGGAATGACACAAGGTCTGTTCACATCTCTGTGGTTAGATCAGTGAGTACAATAATAATCTTTGACCATCATTATGTATGTTTTGATTATATTGTGTTGTAAATAAAATACAAACGACCAAAACCCCCCATTATCTTACTTTCCTCTCATTCTTTGTTACCTGCCTCATAGTGACAGCCACAGTGATGGGCCATTAGGGGATGGCCTTTTGTCTCTCAGGTGTGAATCACTAAATATTCATGGCCATTATCCCTCCCTCGCATATGGCTTTCTATCACAAAACATGTCTTAGAAAATTTACATCAATATATTGTTTTCTGTGAAAGAGTAAGCACGGTCATTTTCACATCATTTTGAAATAAATATTCTAGCCTACAAGAGTGATTACTCAAAAGCCTTCCTCAGGACTATTCAGTATGAGTTATGGCCTTATTTCAGCTACATTTATTTTCCCAAAACTTACTAACCATGCATAATATTTTTTTTCTAAAAAATGCAAACATGTACATCCATCTTGCTCACATATTATTGTAGCACTGTTTGTGCTGAATACAAAAAAATTATATGTTGGCCAGTAGTATGTTATAAGTAGTTGAAATAAGCACAAATGTCAGGGCATGTCTAAACATCTAAAGGGCCCCAAAATCACCTCAGACCCCAGAGGGTTAATCTTTTTTTTTTTTGAGAAGTGTATCGTTAAGCACATTAAATTATCCTTTGTAGCTGCCCTAATGAAGTTACAATAGATTTTGCAATCCAGGGTTTAACTGTAAGATCATAGTAAGTCAGTATCTAAAACTCATGTGCCGTTTGTAATGGAAATGTAATACATATATTTGTAATATCTCAAACTCAGACTCAGCTTTATTGTTATTAAGTAGGGCTGGCTCTGTAATCTAGCATGGGTCCTTCACTTTTTAAGGTGTTTGAACAATGAAGGTTAGTATCCTCAACACCTCTCACATCCCTGCCCAGTCTAAATGTGAGCTACAAGGGATCAAGGCTGTCTTTAGACTGCTGTAGAATTTCAACCCTAACTTTCTCAATACACTTCAAACTGGTAGTGATATTATCATATTTCTTAACCGTTATCAGGGTCTGAACTGGGCTCTAATTGGCAAAATTGGCACATTACGGCAAAACTGAGGAAAAACCAATAGGGCATAATAGGACCTCTTTAAATTCCTCTGAAACATTAGTCTCAGCTACAGGAACTGTAAAGGGTTTTGTTCAGATTCCTTGGACTTTCTGCAACTTTCACAATGAAATATTTCAATCAGCTGTTCAGTATGTGTATGTCCTCCAATGTTATCTGGGCCAAGGCTTTTTTTCCACAATACCATTAAAAAAATACCTTCAGCCATTTGCACATTGACATTAAGGGGGACCTTTATGCTTTTTTACATTTTAACGTCCTTTAATGTGTAATATTGCTGTTTGTGCAAAGTCCACTCCAAAGGTAGTTATTCTCAGTAAATACTATTTCTGAACTCCCTAAAATACCTTGAACGCCCAAGTTTAAACTGATAAGTATAATAAATCAGTAATAAGTACAGCCCTCTTCTGGAAAGGGGGCAGGGAGCAGCTGCACATATGCATTTAAAGAGACACATATGAAAACATTATGTTTTTGCTTTCACCCAAAAATGTCTTGGATACTATTGCAACCTCCGTTCCCTGATGGAAGGAGCGAGACGTTGTGTTGATGTAGTGACAGAAGGGGTAGGGCTGTGATGGTCGCAATGACAACCGCGCCACGGCGGTCAACGGTTGCCACCGTGGTGGTCGGCTGCCATCGGCAGTACTGCACGTGATGTCACACAGTCTATAACAAACATATAATATAGTGTTTCTACAACAATTATTCTGCCGTGGCCATGTTTAGTGTCCCCGCCAGCAACAGCAGCGAGCGCAAGTGCCTTCGCAGCTGCTGGAAGAGATCCAAGTTAATACGCACACAATAGGCTAAAGCTGGCAAAACTCCGGTAAAAGTAATTACTATGAATGTGTTGGAGGGAAATAAGGACATACCGTAATGAATTATTAATAAACTAGTGCTTTCTGAGCCAGTGTCACTAAGATGATGATCTTGACTCGGTATCTGCGATATCTGCTCGGACATGCCTTTAGAGAGAAATGCATCTCTACGGATTTTATAATGAAAGAGTTTTTGTTTTCGATTTGAATTTTTTTAGTTTTAAAGTAGTATAGTAATAATTTAAAGCTTTCTACAGATATATTTATCCCTAAGGCAAATATTCGCTGACTTTCGTTTCATTTTTGTGCAGCACTCCTGTTCAACATCAAGACATCAGAAAGCGCATCTTGTTTGTTTTCTTTTTTTTTTACAAAAGCACAACATTTTGTTAATATTATGAGTGCACACAATTAATATTGCACTCTTTACAGTTCCAGATGATATATTACGCTTACCTTTATGAGCAAAGACTACGGCGTGTTTAAAATTTTTTTCAAGTGATTGTGCTGGCGCCTCCATGTCCTGCAAAGCGCATTTAGCTTTCCCTCTCCAACAAACGATTGTATACACATAATAGAGTGCATTTATCTAAGTTAAACATTTAAAACAACATTGTGATATGCTTGAAGATTTTATTTTAGGCAAGTCGTGATGATTTGGGAAGGCAAAATTGATCAAACATAGGCTGTGATCAACTCACTGCCTGCCTCTGGCCACTTGGTAATTTCGTTAGGGCAAAAATCTTAATTTAACAAACAAAAATGTTTCAAACGCATTTCTAAATTAACTTTATAAAGAAACAAAAAGAAAAAAACAAAACTGAGCTATTTTAATGGATGCAACAGTGTAATGGGAAAAAGAGAGAAAAGACTCGGGCTCCAATCGGACTTGGGCCGGTAATTTTGATGAGCGGTCGGACAAGGGTTGGGCAAGGTTGTTACGAATTTATGCAACAAATTTTTTTATATATTTGTTTAATATTTACCGTTCTTATTTTGGCTACTTTCTTATTTAAATGTATAATTTCTTTGATATTTATTTTAGTGTTTTGTAGGCTGAAATAAACACGCACGTTTGTTATGTTTCAAAATTATATATCAACACTGCGCCACCGGCGGTAGTTGGTCCATTACCACCGCGGTGGAAAAAAACTGCCACCGTCACAGCCCTAAGAAGGGGTTGCACTTGGGAGCCCCAAATGCCTTGGATACTTCAGAAAATGTCAATGAGAATTGGTGAGTAGAAATTTGCATGCCTCTACCCTGAATATACAGGTATAAAAGTAGTTGGCTTTGTCCACTCATTCAGGTTTGTACTGAGGATCCAAGAGAGTGTACTGTGTTGAGAGTGGTATTTTGATGTAGTGACACTATGGGTCTCTATAGCTATATCTTACTATAACTATATCGTCCCAGTACCCCAAGCAAGTTAGTGGTAGTCCCCCACATTATGTTTTAATGGGAACAGGTTACTTCAGCCGTTTCTTAACCCTTTCTGTCAGCTGTGCAGACCCCTTAGAGTTTGCACTGGGGAAAGTTTTGTTTTCCAAAATTAATGCACAGTGAGTGTTTTATAACGGATGCTCACAGAAGAAGCATGTTTTGGAGAAGTTTGTGAAGATCTATGGTGTTTATGTACATATGGGCACCAGACTTTCCAAACAGACACAGATCGTTTGTTCAGACAGAAACTACTCACTGATGACATATTTGGTGAGTTTCCACACATTTTTCATTTGTATTTTACTGTTTAGTGATTCTGAATGGATCTGTATATTAGTTTATATGCAGTCCTTTGACACCTCCCTGTGGTCTTGTTTGGTATGGTAGGTTAATTGGGCTCAAGTTACTGTATAATTGAGCTTTACATACTTTTAAGTGGTAAAGAATATCTGCAATGACATTTCTGCAAAGTATGTTTTATAAACAAAAACACTGAATGTTTAAAGGGGTCATCGGATGCCCATTTTCCACAAGTTAATATGATTCTTTAGGATCTTAATGAAAAGTCTCTAATATACTTTGATTAAAAATTCTCAGTGGTTTTGTAAAACAACACCCTTTTTACCTTGTCAAAATGAGCTCTGCAAAAATCATCTCATTTTAAGGGGTTGTTCCTTTAAATGCAAATGAGCTCTGCTCACCCCGCCCCTCTCTTCTCTCTGTGGAATGACAATCTTGTTTACTTTAGCCGCATTTAGCCACGTTTAGCCGTGTTTAGTCGCTAAAGGTGATCGCAAAGATTCATAAAAAAACGCTTATACACACTTCTGGTGTAAGTGAAGCTGGATCATGAATGATTTGCACGAACATAGGCAGATATATGTAGATCGGGAGGCGCATTCCCTTCACAAACAAATGTAATCCACTGCATCTTCAGCGTCTCAGATGTCGGGAATAAATGATGACCACTATGTTCATTATTACATCCAGCAACACAACACCTCAATCGCTCAATCGGAGATATTCTTGTCTAACTTACATCCCTGCTTCGGCATCGAAACAAGGAAAATTACTGGACTGTGACAGCTGGTATGAGGTAAGAGCTCATGTCAATCAACTATCGTGGGAGCGGCCTCTGTCGGTGTGATGGCACACCGACAGGCATCTGAGAATGTCTCGATTTGAAAAAGGGGATATTATTTTTACAGATTTAATAAAAACCACTGCATGGATTTTTATCATTATAAGGTAGATTTGTACATACACTGCCAACACACATTAATGTTCAAACAACATGAAAAAGTGAACTTAGCATCCGATGACCCCTTTAAATCTATCTTAAATTTTTGTTTAGTTTAAAAATAATTTAATGGTATTGAAAAGTAATAACAATAGAATACAAAGAATTTTTGTTAATAGAAAAGGTTGGGGGGCCTTGCAGTACTGACAGTGGTTGAGAACCACTGGCATAAATGAACAACAATTTGTCAACTGTACAAATCTGAGGACTGCCCTAATTGTAATAATCAATTATTATTACTAGCCTTCTAAAACTATTAATATTTTTTATAATATTACACAAAACATTTTACAGGACATTTTAGGTTTTTTCCCTAGGTTTTCCAGAAGATGTGGGTACTTCTGATGAGGAAGCGCTGCCTACTTTGTTTCCTTGGAGAAATTGCCACTGAAAGATTCATACTACAATATACAGCAGAGAAAGTATTGGCTAGCTATATTTAATACATGTTTACAACCACATCAGAACATAGTAAAAGACTGAAAGACAGACCTTAGTATGTTCAGTTAACAGTGTGCATTCTTTAATCCAACAGAGAGTAACTTGACTCCTGAATCCTGTATGTCATTGTTACTCAGGTCTAGTTCTCTCAGACAAGAGTTTGATGATTGTAGAGCTGAAGACAAACTTCCACAGTGGATGACAGTGTTAAACCAGCACCAACACAACACAAAGTCAAACATGATTTATTATACATACATGTTCTCGCCTGACAACATGCACAGCATTAAAACCTTAAAACAAGTTAAATATATACTTTTATACAATTACAGTTGTTTGCTGTTTGAACCTCTCATTAGCCAGCTGTACTTGCGTCTATCTGCATTTTACTTTACATAGATACCTCACAGCTCAAGCTATTATTCATCTTCTTTTACTGATTTTTACATATAAAATTAGGTATGTACAGAAATTTCATCCTACCATGCTCAGACCATTAAAGGTATCTAACAGAGTATGTGTGATTGTAGTTGTTGTTGTTTCAGTTTTTTACTCAATATTATTACCATACTGCCAGATTAGGCCAAACCAAAGTATTGTGAAAACCTTCGAACAATTAATTTTGGTAAATCACCACTTCAGAAACTCTGGGGGACTGAAATATTACCAAATCCCAGGAATGACCCATATGTATGTGTGTGTGTGTTATGGCATAGCTATTAAACACTATTCAAACACGTATTCACAGGCAGGGTAACTGTGAAAATCAAACCTCAGTATGTTTAGTTGACAGTAGGAATTCTCCAGTCCAGCACAGAGTAGCTTCACTCCAGAATTCCGAAGGACATTGTTACTCAGGTCCAACTCACACAGACGGTAGTTTAGGGATTGTATAGCTGATGACAAATGTTCACAGTGGCTATCAGTTAGACGACATCCAACAAGTCTATAACAGAGGGTGTCAGTGCAATGATTAGGAGATGGATGGTTATGGTCATGTTTTCTGTGTTTTGTGCATTCTGCATGAGCCTGAAGCCATTAGAACCAAGAAAATTTGACAAATGACCGGTAGTTTGTTCCATTCATGAAACAAACTTCACTCACATCTTTATTTGGCATACAGCAAGAGCTGACAAATAGAGACACTGATTTAGTTCATGTGCTTACCCAATGCACTAGACAGCCGTAATACTGAATTTGTATTAGATTTGAATAGAAGTGTTAAAAATTGCAGATTTGGAAAGCAAAATTGAAGTAACAGTGCATGCAACTATCACTGTGTTGCAGCATTACCTGGGTGCTAGACTTGATAGTGGGGGGGAGGGTCAAGTCAGTTCATACTATTAATTGGATAGATGTCCACACAAAAAAGGATTTCCCTGATCTACATATGCTCAGTTTAAGATACTTGGAAAAGAAATTGATAACAATAGCTTTAAAATGATTTCAGTGTGCAGTAGAATAAATTATTTGTAATCATAACAGATTAGTAACATTCATATATAGATTTTTCATTGTATTTAGTGAATAATCGAACAGACCCTCACCCAACAACAGAACTAGGTGCCAATGTGTCTGTGGACAACCCCCAATCCACAACTAACACTCAGATGCACAACAGGCCTCTGGCTACAATGGCAACAAAGACAAATCATCAAGAAAAGATGCCTTGTCACCTTGAGAACTTGCAGAAAATGACAAAGTAACATCCATCAATAAAAAATGTTCAAAAACCACCTTCTCATTTACATACATATTTGCATTTAGCAGACCTGTGTGCTCACAACGAGAGTCAAAACATGGAGCGTGAACAGTGTCCCTTTCAAAGAAAAAGTCTGTTCACTCTGCATCCATATTTGCAATGCCTCCGGGCAGCTTTTTCGGGCATCCAAGATCAAGCCCTTTGGCACAGGTACACTCAGATCATAGCAGTGGATGTTTAAATTGATGTGTTAAAGGAGACACGGCCCTTACATGAAGTGTTTATCAGGGGGCCACAAACAGTGGATAAAATGGCCTTTGAAAATAATAATGAAAATAAATAAAATAAAATAAAATAAAATAAGTGCAATGCATGGCTCTTCTGAAGAAACTCTGCCTGGGGGAAAGGGCAAGAGTCTTATATAGTTCTGACAGACACTGATACAAACACCTAGAAGACTGATATTAAATCAGTTACTAAATATAGTGTGTACATAAATATCTACAGAAATACAGTTGTCATCTGTTAGAAAAAAAGCTTTTAATATAAGAATTCTTAGCTATAGTTATAAAACACCTATTTATCCACACATTTGAACTTAGTGTATAAATAAATGTGAAAGTACCTCAGTATGTTGAGATGACACTGTGAATTCTTCAGTCCAGCACAGAGCAGCCTCACTCCTAAATCCAGCAGGTCATTGTTACTCATGTCCAGCTCTCTCAGATGGGAATTTGATTATTGTAGAGCTGAACACACAGTTTCACAGTGCTGATTAGAGAGACAGCATCCAGCGAGCCTAAAACAAAGGATGACATAGTGATGGACAAAATAAATCACGTTTTCTGCATTCTGTGCACGATAATAGATCACAATATATGACATGACACAGATCATGACTAATTCAATGCTGTCTGATCAAAAACATGGATGCATGGATGCTTTAGTAAACATTTAAACAATGTTTAACTAAAGAAGCCTAAATTTAGCTTGGATTTAAAATAATCTAATGATGCAAAATTTAATTTTTCATTTTATTTGTTGCTGAGAAAATTACTTGACCTTTTCATATAATTGTTCACACAAGTTTTTCAAATGTTTGAAAGGTCTATCATAAAACTGTACACAACTGACAATACAACCAATACAACTTTTCAAAATTGCTTATAAATAAACTTTTCTGCCATACTTTTTAACTGTTACATTGATTCAAGATTTTATCCAATTATGAGCCTATTACCATTTATAGAACTTAATAATAAGATGACATGAATCAATACTCACAGAGCTTTTTTGCAGTTCATTACAGCTGGTATCAGTCTCCATCTCCCCTCATATGATGTGTTGTATTTTGTAGGCTCAAACTTATCCAGCACCTCCTCTGACATCTGAAACATGTAGGCTATTGCTGAGCAGTGAACAGGAGAGAGTCTCTTCTGTAAGTGTTTGTCTGATTTTACAAACTCCTGAATCTCTGTGCACAGAGTCTGATCATTCACTTCTAGTAGACAGAGAAACAGACTGATGGATCTATCAGCTGAGAGATTATAACAATTGATTCTGTCTTTAATGTACTGTGCGGTTTCTTTGATGGTTTCTGAGCTGTTCTCTGTGTGTGTCAGTAGATCCTGTAAGAGTCTCTGATTGGACTCCAGTGAGATGCCTAGCAGGAACCGCAGAAAAAGATCCAGGTGTCCATTTTTACTCTTAAGAGTTTTATTGGCAGCTGAAGTTAGTAGTTTACATAAAGCATTTCTCCGAGACCTCTCTTGCTTATTTTCAGAATGTTCACATTCTTCATGTAGAAACAACTGCAATGGCTCCATGTTCTTCATCAAATGGGAGAAAAACACATAGAAAGCAGCTAGAAACTCCTGAAAGCTCAGATGTATGAAGCAGTACACTTTTCTGTGCTGAATCACAGATTCCTGCTTAAAGATCTCAGTGCAAATCCCAGAATACACAGCGGCAGTGATGTCTATGCAACAGTCTCTCAAGTCCTCCTCATAGAACATGACATTACCCTTCATCAGCTGTTTGAAAGCCAGTTCACCAAGTTTCACAATCACTTCTCTGTTGGACTGCATAAGCTTCTGTGTATCTCCCTCCTCATACTTCTGATTCTTCATGCTTGTCTGAATGAGCAGGAAGTGGATGTACATTTCAGTCAGAGTTTGTGGTATTTCTGTACCTTGTTTCAGAATTTTCTCAAGAACAGTGGCTGAGATACAACAGAAGACTGGTATGTGGCACATGATGTGGAGGCTTCTTGCTTTTCTAATATGAGATATAACTCTGCTAACTTGATCCTCATCACTGATTCTCTTCCTGAAATATTCCTCCTTCTGAGGCTCATCAAATCCCTGAATTTCTGTCACACGGTTAATGTACTTGCAAGGGATCTGTTCGGCTGCTGCTGGTCTGGAGGTGATCCAGATGAAAGCAGAGGGAAGCAGTTCTCCTTTTAGGAGGTTTGACATCAACACACCCACTGTTGAAATCTGAGTCACATCAGAAACTTTCTCATTGTCTGAAAACATCAGTGTAATTCTGCTTTCATCCAGACCATCGAAGATGAACACAACTTTGCTTTCCTCAAAAATCCTTGGGTTCAGTTCTTGAAGTTTAGGATGAAAGTCAAACAAAAGTTTGTGAAGACTGTACTGATCATCTTGAATCAAGTTTAGCTCTCGAAATGGAAGCACAAACATAAAATCTATATCCTGATTAGCTTTTCCCTCAGTCCAATCCAGAATGAACTTCTGCACAGAGACACTTTTTCCAATTCCAGCAATGCATTTAGTAAGAACAACCTTTAACTTGTCTTTCTTGTCAAATCCTGGTTCAGTTGAGGGTTTAAAGATATTGTTACAGTAGATTGGAGTATCTTGTGAGTGTTGTGTTCTGGGTGATTTCTCAACATGTAAAACCTCATGTTCTTCATTTACCCATTCACTCTCTCCCTCTATGATGTATAGCTGTGTGTAGATCCTGTTTAGGAGGGTTTGATTATCTTGTAGTTTGACTTGTTCAAATAAGCTCTCACACTTTTTCTTCATGCTGCTTTTATGTTTTTCTATGACTGTCTGTAGTTCATCATCAACTGGATATTGAAGAACCTGCGTCAGGACTTTAGTCTGATCATCTCTATCCACACTGCAGAAACAAAAACATTACAAAGAATGAATGAGAAAGTGGACAGCTGCTAAATATTCTAGCAAAGCCATGTGTGTCATTCTCAAAACCAGCTGTGACACTGTATTTGGAAAATTCGTAACAGATGTTTACTAATTGTTTCCAGTCTACCGGTCGTCAATAAGTAAACGTCTATGTTACTTAAGCTAAATGGAGTTGATTACAAGATGGGATTGAAAGTGTGTGCCATGCCCTTTATATATAGGCACACAAAGCCTGGTTACTCACAAATCTTAAAAAAGGTTAGTGTGAACCATGCATCAATCAAAAGCGCATCAATCAAAAGCAATGACAGGCCCCCATACAGAAATCTAATATATATCACATGCTGTCCTTTATTAATAATAATAGACTGTATGACTTAAAGGGGTCCTATAAAGAGGTGCTCTTTTAAAAAGTCTTGATTTTGTTTTGGGGGTGTACTAGAACATGCTTGGTGGTTTCGAAAAATGCTTTATTTTTCACATAATTTACATTATTACAATACCTTTCTCCCCAGCCTGGCACAAATGGCTCGATTAGTTCCGGGTTTAATGAAGGCCCACCTTCCGGAAAACGAAATGTGTTGTGATTGGTTAGTGTAAGCTAGATTAAAGTGATTCTTTGTGATTTTAAATACGGATATTGTTCTTCATTGACCCCCCCTGGAGCCGTGTGAGGCACTTTTATTATGGATGGATGCACTTTATTGGACTTGTTTTGGACTGATGAAAAGAACACTTGTCTATGCTGTTCTAAAGCTGGGTAGTGCCAGTATATTTTTTTTATATAACTCAGATTGCATTCATCTGAAAGAAGGAAGTCACATACATCTAGGATGCATGGAGGGTGTGTAAATAATACGCTACAGTAGTGTTGGGTCCTATCGTCAGCCTGTGAGATCGCCAATACATGATATTATTGTGCTAATTTATTTGATTATTTACATACTTCATTTCATTGCCTGAAACCAGCTCCAATTTTACAATATAAAATATTGTAAGTTACTAATTATAATGCTTACATTTCCGAAGTTCTTCAAAAAGCAGCTGCATCCTCATCCCTACCCACCCCCCAACCATTCGAATTTCAGTAGGCGGGATTTATTTGAATGATATTCAAATGGGCCACATTGTGACATCATAACTTCTGGAAAACAAACACTGTAGTCCAAAGGAGCTGTTCGTTATAGTTCTTGAAAAGGGATTTTTTATAAACGAAATATCTCCTTTTGGAGTGGACTTTGAAATTTGTAACTTTGTAGATCTTTTTTATGCCCAAACATACACACCACACACTGACTAAAATGCAAAAAGTGAAAAAACATAATAGGACCCCTTTAAAGCAGCATGTGGCTGGTCCATGCTGCTAAAAGGTAAAAAACCTAGACTAACATTGCCCAATTCCTGTTACCCCGGACGTCCCCTAGAGTATGATACATTATTGTTTCTAGCCAAATTTTTTTTTATATATTTGTATTTTTAGCCAAAATATTATTAGAATAATCCATACATATTAGAGCTTGATAGACAGATAATTAACTAACTACAGTCCCTTACTTTACCACACAAGGTGGCAACCCTAGTTGTTTCACTGCAGGAGTTTACAAACTACGTATTTGTACTCACACACAGTCAGAAGTCACTGTTCCATCACTGAGATCAGGAGGATGACGCATAGATACATCACTCTTCAAAGACACACAGCTGGGCTCTAGAGATGCTGCTCTCTGGTTCTGATAATGAACAAAATCCCCATCCTCTCTCACCTCACTGGGACTCGTTTTTGAGGTGGAGTTTTTCTGTGTCTTCAAGATTTTATTTTTGCATTTGGAGGAAAAACACAACTGTTGTCTTTAGACAAAACTCAAATTATCCTCATCTCTACCATTTTAAAGGAGTGGGCAGTCACCACAGAGCTCCTTTTCTCAGGGTTAATTCTGTTAATGACTGTAATATTAAATAATGTTTCAATCATGTTTGTACTCACACAGGGTCGGTGGTCATTGCTTCATCACTGAGATCAGGGGGATGACGCATAGATCCATCACTCTTCATAGACACACAGGAGGATATTGAACATGATTCTGTCTGACTTCTCTTTTGTCTGATATGGAGAAAAACACATTAATATTCATATTAAATATCTTTCTCACTGATGTTTATAGAGGTCTTGAATTGAGAAATCAAAATTTCCTTGATACTACAAAAACATATTGTAAGTTTCAGAATGAAGAACTTCTTTATTAATCCAAAAACAGCTTTTATGAAAACTAAGCTGCCAAAATGACTTCTTTTCTACTTCCTCCTGTTTATTACTAGTTGAACACATCAGCATAAGACTGCCTGCAGAGACAGAAATCAATGCCTCTTTGTCTTTTTGACCCACCTACTGGCACATGTAAGTAAAGACAGAGATAGGCCTACTACAACAGGATCACTTAGAATAATAATAATGAAAAAAAAAAAAAAAATCAAACACCTGCTAAATTTTCCAAATGTTGTGTAGTTCTTAGTTGTGTAAGAATATTGGGAAAATATTCAAAGCCTCGAGAGTGTCGAAAACAGCACGATCTGGTGGTTAGTAAAAAATAAAGCAGCCAAAAGCCTGCAAAGCTCTGTCGGAAGAAGTATTCACCACCATAGATTGATCCATGTTATATGCACAAATAAAAGCCTAACCGTGTGTGTGTTTGTTTGTTGAATTTCTGACTCTGATAAATGAATTTACCCATTGAACAGTGCTATTAAATGCCAGTATGAATATCAATATTATGTAATAGAAGAATAATGTACACATATATTAATTGCTTATGGCATATATTTAATTTTGCTGAAATAATTTGTATTCTTCATATTACTTGTATGACTGGGTATTTAAAAATGTAATTATAAATAGGTCCCAATGAAAATGTACTTGCAAAGTAAGATCTGGGGGTCGAACATTAGGACACGCAAAGTGAATCGTGCACGTGACTGGACAGAAAGTGAGGTTTCTACGAAAGGGATTTCTACGTTAACAAGCCTCGAATCGAGGCTTCATCTGGCATGCCCTTTAACACACGCTCTGATGTCTCAGTTCAAATGTCATTTCTTTCAAGATTTAGCGATCCAAATTTGCTAATGATGCGGGAACACAAATTCAAAAAGCATATGTTGTCCATAAGAACGTTATGACATCTCTCATAAAGGTGTGCATCTTCACAAAGTAAACAATGGTCTAAAAAACACTTAGCCTCTTTGCTAATTAGCACACAAAATACCACTGGTATACTACATCCGCCACCTCACCGGAAGTTGTACCCATGTTCTTTTTTACAGATTCAGATTGTTCTTTTTTCTCAACCCCGTAACGGACAAAATGGAATTGGTTTAAAAAGGATTTCACACAGAACTATAGATGTTTGTTATAAAAAAACATCTACCTACTGCTCATGTGTCCCAGATAAAAATGTAATGATAATAAATGTAACATTTATCATATTTTTCACATTTTTACAGGACAGAAGCTAAAAAAAAAAATACACAAATTGTGTCTCTATAGTCTCTTTATTTTTTGTAAAAGGTTTAAACCACAATTTTTTAGTTTTAGTCCTTAACATGTCAGATAGTTATCAGAAAGAAATGCTTTCATTCTTATTTGTCTTCACTATACATTTTCCAAAATAATAATCTGACAAGGTGTGACGGGGTTGAAGACTGTAACACATTTGAAGGGATACATCGCCTTCAGTTTTAACACAACACTGACTTTCCGCTGGAAATGTGGGTGCAATTTCTGATGTAGGATGCTTGTCAAAGTTTAAGTGGACATATTACAACAAAAATTCTATTTATAACATGATTTTGTAAGTATGTATTTGCATATATTTTTCATTAAAATTTTAATAAATGAAGTAAATAACTGAACCCCATCACAAAGAGAAATACATATATTTGTGACGGGGTTGAATGTGATGGGGTTGAGGTTTTTTACTCAAAATAGCCACTGCTCCTCACGTAGTTAGGAGAGTAGACCATATATGGCAGCAATAAAATAAAGTGAAGTAAGTGCATTGTATATACTTATGGATTAAAATAACATTTTGAAAAATAATCATTTTCCATCTTAATTTTATGTGATGGGGTTGAGTTGTTAAGCTTGACAGTACCATCCCTGACTATAACAAGCCTCAAAAATATGCATAAAAAGTATTCTACCGACCATTTTCTGCACCACTGATGTCATTTCTGGTAAATTATGTCACATATGAGCAGTCTAAATTATTATGGGCTAGAATGGTTAGTGTGACGGGGTTGACTTCAGACTGAGGGACTCAACATTAAAGTCTGTTTTTTATAAAATATCTTGCAGGTTTTTTAAAAATATATATTTCACAAGAAAGGAGCACAAATAAATGCTTATACTGCTGCCATAAAATCACAGACACTATGCACATTTTGTTAATAATTTTCTAAGCACAAACTCAGTAAAGTGCCTCAGAGACATGACAAAGTGCTTGGTTTAAGATAGATATAAGCAGTGTCGGGGTAACGCATTACAAGTAATGCAAGTTACATAATTAGATTAGTTTTTTCAAGTAACTAGTAAAGTAATGCATTACTTTTTAATTTATAAGATAATATCTGAGTTACTTTTTTAATAAGTAACGCCAGTTACTTTGTTTAACCATTGACTGAGCTCTCCTGTCCCCATGTTGAGGGAAATCAAGAGTAAGTGCGGAACCAAACTCAGAAAATGCTGCAAATCTGCAATAATTAAATATGTTAAATAACACATATATCCTTTATGTATTCCCATTGTATTAACTAATGTTTCTGCTGGTGACCTTCGATGATCCAATTCAACCATACTAAAATAAGCAAAATTAGTATGGTTTACTAACTTTAGATTTAACTTTAGACTAAAGTTTCTTCTCCTGCATTCTACTGTACAGACATAAATTCACATTTCCTTCAGCCTGAGGCTTATTCATTACACTTTTGGTGTGAGAGAGCTTTTACGTTTGCCAAAAATAGAAGTTTTTATATTAAAAACAAACAAGCAAACCAGCCCAGATTTAAAAAGTAACGCAAAAGTAACGTAATGCATTACTTTATATAAAAAGTAACCAAGTAGTGTAAATAGTTTCTTTTTTAGAGAGTAATGCAATATTGTAATGAATTCCTTTTAAAAGTAACTTTCCCCAACACTGGATATAAGACATCATTTCATGCTAACAAATATTAAAATGCAATAATTATTTTTATTTATTAATGGGTGTACCAAAGTATTGTGAAAAGCTTTCAACAATTAATTTAGATGAACCACAACTTTAGAAACTCTAAATTTATTCCCAGGAATGACCCATATACAGACTGCAATCAAAGGACACTCCCATAATCTATATATAATCACTTTAGTTTAGCAGGAGTGCTACTCTCTTTGTAATGACTAAAACCATTTACACTGAATCTCATTTACATTGTGCCTAGACTTCGTTTATGATGCGAGCATTCATGAGAGACTTTGAGCTCAAGCTGAACTCTGGCCACTGTGTTTATAATCTGGCAACTGCATTGTGTTTATATACAATGCTCGCAACTATGCTCACTGCAAAAAACACATTGTAACAGGTATCTTTGATGGAGTAGATGTAAACATAATCCACACTTTCCATTATTAATTAATCATATAAACTATAATCATAATCATTTAACGTTACTAAATTCACATATATAATACTTATTTCACATGCAAAGATATTACTTGGTCACTATAAATGGCTTTGATGTATATGTGGATCGATCTCTCAAGTGTGTAAGTCACATATTAAATTGTTTCAGAAAAAAAAAAAACTAACATAAAACAAAGGCAACCTGAATAAACACAAAATACAGTTTTTAAATATAATGTTATTTACTGAAGCAAAACAATTTTTTTGCTTTTCTGATGCCAAGTGGATCTATGGGAAAATGTATTTGCCCCTATAGCGGCAAATTCGCAATTCTATGAAACTGCATTTATAATGGGGTTCAATTGGATTAGACACGACCAGACCTGATTACTGCCAGTCCTGTTCAATTGCAGCAACACTTAAAAATAACTTTTTCAACAGCATGAGGTTAGTGAAAAGTTCTTACCTAGTAACACAAGGTGAAAGAAAAGGTGAAATAAATCAATGTGGGAAAAGTTACAATGCTACTTCAGAGATTTATCCAGGAAGTCAAAGTGACAGCTCATCCAGGAAGTCACAAAAGACCCAAGGACACCATAAAATAACTGCAGGCCTCACTTGCATCAATAACGATCACTGTACATGATTAGCTATCTGAAAGACACTGGCCAAAAATGGCATCCATGAAAAATTGACAGGGCAAAAAAAACCCACTGAAAACCCAGAAGAATATTAAGGCTTATCTGAATGCCAAACCCCCGGATGCTCCTCAAACCCTTTGGGAGCATGTTTTGTGGACCGATGAGTCGAAACTTGAACCTGTTTGGAACAGCTGGCATATATAGTCAAGCATGTTGGTGGCCAGTGTGCTGGTTTAGCAATGTTTTGCTGCTTCAGGGCCTGGACAACTTGCAATAATTGAGGGAAAACATGAATTCTGGTCTCTACCAGAAAAGCCTAAAGGGGAATGTTCAGTTTTTAACCAGGCAGTTAATGCTCAAAAATCATCTAGAGTGGTAGAACTAAAGCAATTCTGCAAAAATATAGTGGTTGAAAATTCAACCACATAATTGTGAAAGGCTGATCTCATTTGGTTGCAGGTTAATATACATAACTTTTTTTTTGCATAAATAAAAAAATAAAAACTGTGTTTACTCAGGTTGCCAACAGGAGAAATTGTGAATATATTTCCAAAGCCCTGTAAGTAAGTAAAAAAGTAAATAAATAAAAACTGCAATTAATGACTCATTTAAGTTCCAATTCTGTCTCCTGTCTGTAGTACTGGTTATCAGCTCACCTGGTGTTAAAGGTCTCATCACTGAGATCAGGGGGGATGACGCATGGATCCGTCACTCATCATAGACACACAGCTGGGCTCTGGAGATGCTGCTCTCTGGTTCTGGTAGTGAACAAGAACCCTCTCCTCTCTCTCCTCACTTAGACTCACCTTACAGGGAGCCTCCATTTGTGTCTCCATCAAGATTTCAGCTCTGCTTTTGAAGAAGAAAGAAAAAAAAAAAGAACTGTCACGGGGTTGAGTTCAGACTGAGGGACATAACGTTAAAGTCATATATATATTTCACAAGAAAGGAACACAAATAAATGCTTACTTTATTGCCAAAAATCGCACTGTCTCCAAATGTCTCAAGATTTCAGTTCTGCCTTCAAAGAAAAAAATTACAAAACAAACAAACAAAAAAAAAACTGTCATTCTTAGATTTACAATTTAAAAAAAAAAAAAAAAAAAAAATCACCACATCCAATATTAAAAAAAGTTCTTAATAAAAAAAATCAAGTAATAAATCAAGGCATAAATCAAGTTATATTACATTTAAAGAGGCCCCGCTCATTACATTGCACTTATAAAATTGAATATGTGTCATATTTTCAGTTTAATAAGTTAATAAGTTTATGCAATAAAGTACATAATAAAGCTTATCCTATTCTAATTTATGTTTAGGAGAGAGGTATCAAATTCATTCAGGTGCCAAATGATTATGAGGTTTGTGATGTGTACTGTCTCTTGGAATATTAGCCATATATGTAATAATTCATCATCATAGTATCATATGTTCAACATGAAAAAGTTGTGGTTGCCACTGAGTGGTTGTCACGGGACAAAAGACAGTATGGAAACTGGAAAAGGAACCTGAGTCGGTAAGAAAGTTCCCTACAGCATGGTTCATTTTTAACTGATAAAACATTTGTCAAAAACTTTGTCACCTTGTAAATGTAAACATGCCACAAATGTTACATACATATAGCTAATATGAATTGTATAAAAAATACCTTCCTGTGTTCATCACACATATTATAGTGTTTGGCTTTTGAATCTGTTTATCATGTTTTCTACTGTTAGAAACACAAGTAGTCTGGCGAGAGCCCAGGATGTAGTATGTAAAAAACGAAAAGCAGGAGTCATGAATTGGTCTAAACAGAGATCTAAGCCTATGCAAAATGTTGATTTCAGATCAGTAATAAATCAGTCATATATCCAGGGAAGAGAATACAGAGGCATCAGAGCAATCAAGAGATCTCAGAAAATAATAATAATAATAATACAAAAAAAGTGTAAAATCACTAAAACTCAAGCAAAAGCATCTGTTCTTTTTTTATTATTATTTTTTTCTTTAATATTAGGTAATAACTCAGAACATTAATAATTTGATTAGGAACAACAGTAAACTTAAGATCAGTTAACAAGACTTGTCAATAAAAACATAATGGACTTTGCAATTCTTGTTTGCTTTAGGTAGCCTACTGCTAATTTTAACTTAATCTATATTTGCTCATTAGAACACATACAGTGCCCTCCACTAATATTGGCACCCTTGGTAAATATGAGCAAAGACGGCTATGAAAATAAATCTGCTTTGTTTATCTTTATGATCTTACATTCAAAAAATTCATAAAATGCTAACCTTTCATTGAAGTAAAACAATTAAAAGTGGGGGGAAACTTACGTTATGAAATAAATGTTTTTCTCATATGCATGTTGGGCACAATTATTGGCACCCTTAGAAATTATAATGAGTAAAATATCTCTGAAGTATATTCCCATTCATATTTGCATTTATTTAGCACACTAGAATGACTAGGAGTATGATATTGTCCAGCAATAACTTCCTGTTTCACAGGATTATAAATATGAGGAGCACAAAGGCCAAATTTTCTTAATCATCCATCACAAGGAATAAAACCAAATAATATAGTTCTGATATGCAGAACAAGATTGTTGAGCTTCACAAAATAGAAAGTGGCTGTAAGAAAAGAGCTGAAGCATTGAAAATCCCAATTTCCCTCATTAGGACAATAATTGAGAATTCCAATCAACTAAAGATGTTACAAATCTGCCTGGAAAAGGATGTGTGTCTATATCGTCCTAATGCATGGTGAGGAGGAGAGTTTAAGTGTCCAAAGACTCTCCAAGGATCACAGTAGGAGAATTGCAGAGATTAGTTGAGTCTTGGGGGCCAAAAGACTAAAAAAAAAAAAATTCAAACAGCCCCTACGTCACCACATGTTGTTCAGGAGAGTTTTAAGAAAAATCCTTCTTGCTCATCCAAAAACAAACTCCAGCATATTCAGATGTCAGACACAACTTGAATTTCAAATGGGAATGGCTTCTGTGGTCAGATGAAACAAAAAAAAAGAGCTTTCTGGCAGCAAACACTCATGGTACAAAAAGTACCCCATGCCCACGGTTAAATATACTGCTGGATCTTTAATGTTGTGGGCTTATTTTCCTGCCAGAGGTCCTGGACATCTTGTTCAGATACATGGCATCATGGATTCTAGCAAATACCAACAGATAAAAAATGTAAACCTGACTGCATCTGTTAGAAGTTATATAATGAGCTGTGGTTGGATCTTCCATCAGGACAGTGATCCAAATCAAACATCAAAATCAACACAAAAATGTGTCACTGAGCATAAAATGAAGCTTCTGCCATGGCCGTCCCAGTTGCCTGACCTGAGCCCTATAGAAAATGTGTGAGGTGAACTGAAGAGAAGAAGCACCAGCATGGAGCTGGGAAACTAAAGGATCTGAAGAGTTTCTGTATGAAGGAATGGTCTCTGATCTCTTGTCAGGTGTTCTCCAAACTCTTCAGGCATTAAAGAAGAAAACACAGAGCTGTTATCTTGAATAAAGGACATTGCAATAATTGGGTGCCAATAAGTGTGGTCAACATGAACTACAGAAAAACATTTATTTCATAAAGAGATTTTCCCCCTGCTTTCCATGGTTTTACTTAAATAATAGGTTAGAATATTGTGAATGAATGAAAGATTAAAAGGATAAACAATGCAGATTTATTCTTACAACTGCGGTCACGCCAGCCGCGTCTTGAAAATACACGGTCACGCCAGCCGCACTTTTTTTTCTATTGCGCATCTAACCGCGTACTTACGGTATGGGTGTTGGAAGCGGTCAAAATGGATGTAAAGACGACATTAACACTGATTTGAATGAATCTGAATACATTACATACTATATATATATATATATATATATATATATAGATAGATAGATAGATAGATAGATTGTAGATTTTAGGTTCATTAGTCCAGTCAAATGATCCTTCAGAAATAATTCTAATATTCTAATTTGCTGCTCAAAAAACATTTATTAATATTATTAAGTTGAAAAGAGAGTACAATTTTGTACAATTTTTGATCATCACTTGTGTATTAATAAAAGTATTAATTTCCATAATGTCTTTCCAAAAAAATACAAAAAAAAAAAAAAAATAAAAATAAAAAAACAAAGAAAAGAAACATTTTTTTAAGAAATGCTGATCTTTGGATTTTCTATTCATCAAAGAATCCTGAAAAAATGTACTCAACTGTTTTAAATAATAATAACAGCAAGAGCAACAACAATATATTATATATTATTAGCACCAGTATATATAATTATAATACATTGTTTCTTGAGCAGCAAATCAGCATATTAGAATGATTTCTGAAGGATCATGTGACACTGAAGACTGGAGTAATGAGTAGTAAATTACATTTTAAAATATATTCAAATACAAAACAGTTATTTTAAATAGTAAAAAAAAAAAAAATTCAAAACTTTGCTGTTTTTGCTGTATGTTGGACCCTTAAAATCTTTCCTTTATAGGTTTGCTCATTCTTTCACTTGATTCCTGTTCACAGTCACCCTGACTATTACTGTATTAATTTCCAAGTCATTTTACTGTATGGTTTTGGAGAAAATTAAAGGCAAATTCACCCCAAACATCTAAGAGCATTTTATCACTTTTGCATCATGTCCCATATTCAAATGCTCATAAAAATCTTTCCTTTATAGGTTTGCTCATTCTTTCACTTGATTCCTGTTCACAGTCACCCTGACTATTACTGTATTAATTTCCAAGTCATTTTATTGTACAGTTTTGGAGAAAATTAAAGGCAAATTCACCTCAAGCGTAAGTGCATCCTAGCGCTGTCACCCTGACTATTACTGTATTGTTTCTCATGTCATTGTTTTAGAAAATATTAAAGGCAAATTTACCCAAACCATCTAATTGCATTTTAGCACTTTTACATCATGTGCCATTTTCAAACAACTTACAGCTTAACTTTACAGTTTCTGGTAAAATTAAAGGCAAACTCACTATATAAATGTTTTTGGAGTATATTGTTGCACTCGTATCCCATTTTCAAACACAAAGGTTCAGGTTTTGAAAGAATTATTGTGTAAACGTACCATACTTAATACCGTATGAAACTGAAACACATTTTCTGTACAGCATTGAACAAAATTGCTGGGAAATACTCTCCTGGCGTAATACACACAACCTCTTCTTACATTTTAATTGTTATTGTCACATTTAATTTAGCAAAGACATTATTTTTAACTATGTTCATCACCCCTTTGAGAAGTCTACTAGAACTAATTTCTAACCTTTAGTTTCATTTCTGTCTTTGCTATTATAGCCCTGAGGTTGTTGTATTTGTTTATAATGATTATGCCTGCAAAGCTAGTATTTGTTTTGGTGTGTTTATTTTTAGCATAACCGTTAGAATATTGAATGAGCCTGCATAGCTGGATTGTCTTGTTTCTCTGTACCTAAATATGTTTTTTTGTGTTGTGATGTAAAGTTGTGCATCTTAAAGAATAACAGCACTTTGGGCATGCTGTTGTACTCATGTACAACCCATCAGACTGCACAACCGTTTCTACTGTGGCTTCAGCACCTGTGGACATTTATTGACTCTTCTGCACACTGATGCACACACCTAAAATCATCTTATCATATTAGGCTTTTGTTTTATTGCATAAAAAGACTTGGAAAATTACCTTGGTATATTACCTTGACACAATACCATTGACACACGGTAGCTATGCCTATTAGAAGCTCAGAAAAAAAATTAATAAAATGTTATGTTTTTACAATGCATCACACAGACTACTTAGACACTATGACCAAAAAACTGATCTTTTTTTTTTTTAAATCCTTTTTTACCATGAAAATTATTTTTTTGTAAAAGGAATGGTCACATGTGACTAATTTCTTCCAGGAAGGATGAGGGGCAAATAAAGCATGTACAGTATGAATATCATCACTGTAGCTTATTCCTGCTTAAAGAAATAAGCCATGTTGCAACTGCCCCTCATTGCACCCGTCCTCACTGTCCCCTACCAAACTCAATAAACATGTTTTGTTGTGTTTTGTTTTGTTTTGTTTCATTTTTAGCCTATGTATTATGGTAAAGGCTAGCAAGTGAATCAAGTGAAAGAATGAGCAAACCTATAAAGGAAAGATTTTTATGAGCATTTAAAAATGGGACATGATGCAGAAGCGCTAGGATGCACTTACGCATGGGGTGAATTTGCCTTTCATTTTCTCCAAAACTGTACAGTAAAATGACTTGGAAATTAATACAGTAATAGTCAGGGTGACTGTAAACAAGAATCAAGTGAAAGAATGAGCAAACCTATAAAGGAAAGATTTTTATGGGTATTTAAAAATGGGACATGATGCAAAAGCGCTAGGATGCACTTACGCATGGGGTGAATTTGCCTTTAATTTTCTCCAAAACTATACAGTAAAATGACTTGGAAATTAATACAGTAATAGTCAGGGTGACTGTGAACAGGAATCAAGTGAAAGAATGAGCAAACCTATAAAGGAAAGATTTTTATGAGCATGTGAATATGGGACATGATTCAAAAGTGATGAAATGCTCTTAGATGTTTGGGATGAATTTGCCGTTCATTTTCTCCAAAACTGTACAGTAAAATTACTTGGAAATTAATACAGTAATAGTCAGGGTGACTGTGAACAGGAATCAAGTGAAAGAATGAGCAAACCTATAAAGGAAAGATTTTTATGGGTATTTAAAATGGGACATGATGCAAAAGCGCTAGGATGCACTTACGCATGGGGTGAATTTGCCTTTCATTTTCTCCAAAACTGTACAGTAAAATGACTTGGAAATTAATACAGTAGTAGTCAGGGTGACTGTAAACAGGAATCAAGTGAAAGAATGAGCAAACCTATAGAGGAAAGATTTTATGAGCATTTGAATATGGGACATGATGCAAAAGTGATAAAATGCTCTTACATGTTTGGGATGAATTTGCCTTTAATTTTCTCCAAAACTATACAGTAAAATGACTTGGAAATTAATACAGTAATAGTCAGGGTGACTGTGAATAGGAATCAAGTGAAAGAATGAGCAAACCTATAAAGGAAAGATTTTTATGGGTATTTAAAAATGGGACATGATGCAAAAGCGCTAGGATGCACTTACGCATGGGGTGAATTTGCCTTTAATTTTCTCCAAAACTATACAGTAAAATGACTTGGAAATTAATACAGTAATAGTCAGGGTGACTGTGAACAGGAATCAAGTGAAAGAATGAGCAAACCTATAAAGGAAAGATTTTTATGAGCATGTGAATATGGGACATGATTCAAAAGTGATGAAATGCTCTTAGATGTTTGGGATGAATTTGCCGTTCATTTTCTCCAAAACTGTACAGTAAAATTACTTGGAAATTAATACAGTAATAGTCAGGGTGACTGTGAACAGGAATCAAGTGAAAGAATGAGCAAACCTATAAAGGAAAGATTTTTAAGAGTTCAACATGCATTTTTTTACTATTTAAAATAACTGATTTGTATTTGAATATATTTTAAAATGTAATTTATTACTTTGATCAAAGCTAAATTTTAAGCATCATTACTCCAGTCTTCAGTGTCACATGATCCTTCAGAAATCATTCTAACATGCTGATTTGCTGCTCAAGAAACAATGTATTATAATTATATATACTGGTGTTAATAATATATAATATATTGTTGTTGGTGGTGCTGTTATTATTATTTAAAACAGTTGAGTACATTTTTTCAGGATTCTTTGATGAATACAAAATCCAAAGATCAGCATTTCTTAAAAAAATTGTTTCTATTCTTTCTTTCTTTCCTTTTTTTTTTTTGGAAAGACATTATGGAAATTAATACTTTTATTTAACAATGATGCTTTAAATTGATCACAAGTGATGATAAAGACATTTATTAATACAAAACATTTCTATTTTAGATAAATGCTGTTCTTCTGAACTTCTATTCATCAAAGAAACCTGAAAAATTGTACTCCTCTCTTTTCAACTTAATAATATTAATAAATGTTTTCTGAGCAGCAAATTAGAATATTAGAATTATTTCTGAAGGATCATTTGACTGGACTAATGAATCTATATATATATATATAGTATGTAATGTATTCAGACTCATTCAAATCAATGTTAAAAAAAATCTGTAATTGTACTACTATTTTTTACATTCTGATGGAAAATAGCAAAAAGTAACTATTCTGGTGTTGCTTTATGGTCTTTTAAGGGTTAAATTAGATTTTATGCAGTAATATTCGTGAACAGCAATCTACTGAAATTATCAGCTAAAAGCATAAAGAAAACGCCGGTCTGACAGCGTCTTTACATCCATTTTGACCGCTTCCAGCACCCATACCGTAAGTACGCGATTAGATGCGCAATAGAAAAAAAGTGCGGCTGGCGTGACCGTGTATTTTCAAGACGCGGCTGGCATGACCGCAGTGTCTTACTGTCATTGGGTATACAAACCACAGTTCTTGCTTTTCTGTCTCTGATGTATCCATATCGGCGTTTGATGCGATGGTCTCTTAATAGTCCAAAACTATGATTTAGACATTAGACATAAGAAATGTGCTGAAAATGTTTTAGCTGATACTCATTCGAGAGTGATAGTTTGATTCTTTCTTTGTCACAAACATTTTTGGGTGGGAGTGTTACTTCCCTCCCAGTTTTCTTTTTCCTACTCCTCGGTCTGTCATTTTCGTTCAAACCCTCTGGCAGGGGCGTCGCTAGGGCTAATCATTCGGGGATGTTTTTTTTTGTTTTTTTTTGTATAGCCCTATGATTTCCACGGAATTTGTCAAAGTTTGAACGAATTAATCAAAAGTTGGTCATTACACTTAAATCAAGTAGCGATATGGACTAGTATCTATAAATATTATGCCGCAAAAGACTACTTAAATATGAATCCTGCATGTTCTGCGTGTCTTTTTATGAATGGAAGGGGCGGACGCGCGGTTCTCTTTCAAGCATACGTTTCGGTGTCTCACTATGGGATACGCCCCTTCCGTGTATTCCTCAGAAGCCCTATTACATTACGCCAGCCCCAGTTGGCTGGCAGGCGTGACGTTGCGTCTGGGAGTGACCTCCCCACCCCTCGTATAAAGGGAGCAACGCAATGTCACTTCGACATTCAAAAACCTCTTCTCGCTTCACACCAGAAGCCTACCTTCAAACTCCTGGACGAACAACTGGCCACCACGCCGTTTTTCTCCTGGCTCCTTCAATTTGCACTCCAGCCGATTGCAAGGATTGTTTGATTTCAAGATGGCTGCAGCAACGCAGACTGTCCAAGCTAGGGAAGTAGAAGCTGTGCGACTTTGTTCATGTGGGAACAAAATCTCGGGCAAAGACACACACCAGGTCTGCTCGGCGTGTCTCGGGCTGAAACATGCCCAACTGGCGGTCGACAACCCCGGTTCCTGTGAACATTGCGCGCGTTTTACCATGAAGAGCCTCCGTCGCAGGCTAGCACGCCAAGCTAGCCTGTCGGGCCTCGACCCACTCCTGTCACCTAGCCCCACTCCAGCTGCCACCCCACAGGTACCCATCCCTGTAGAGCTGCCCACCCCGGCAGCTCTGTCCTGGGGTGAACAGCTCGACGCCTGCGTCCCTCTGCCCAACGTGCTCAGCACAGACGAGGAAGAGGACGCGCTTGACTTCGAGGAAGAGGGACAATCTGACTTTCTTCTCTCTGAGGAAGAGGAAGATTTTGAGGACTCCCCTTTCCTCCCACCCGAGCCCGGAGCAGAGAACTGCCTGGCCAAGGAAGAACTATCCTCCTGTGACAGCTCAAACGGCCCAGCCAGCTTCTCAACCTCATCCTCACCCCCACCCTCAGGGAGCGAGGAGAAAGAAGAAGGCCGTTTGATGGGGTCTTCCCTGGGGAAGGGAGCCAACAGCCCCCCCGTTCGCTAGCTCCCGACCCTCAGACGTTCAACGTTCAACAAGGGACGAGTTCCGAAGTCCCCAAATGTTCTGTGTGGAAGAGAGACCCTGGTTGGATCAGGGGAAGCAGAGCAGTGAAGAGGTCAAAAAACGGTGCAGTGCTGCACACCTGTCAATGTGTCACAAGCACTTTTCATGTTCAAACCTCAATAAAGTTTTCACTGTACCCCCAAAAAATGTTGCAAAACACAAGTCCCCAAAAAATGTTGCAAAACATATTAACAGAACACAGTATAACATCACCTCAGGGAGCTATCGCTCCCACAGAGGTGATGGGACACTTAAACTCTGTCAAAGCGCTAAGTGCCCACGCATGCGCAGTACAGACCACGGACTCGTTCGCGATTCAACCACACGATGGCGCCAGAACGCTGCGAATAAACAGTTGGCGAGAATGCACGCAGTCCCGATGGGTATTAAGAACAATACAATTCGGATACAGACTGCAGTTTGCCGCTTCCCCTCCGCATTTCAAAGGGATAATTCATTCCCAGGTGCGGAGAGAACTAAAGCATGTTCTTCAGGAGGAGATTTCCTCTCTGCTGAACAAAAGGGCGATAAGAGTGGTCCCACCCGAGGAGAGCCGCAGCGGGTTTTACTCGAGATACTTTCTCGTCCCAAAGAAAGGGACTCAAGCCCTTCGTCCCATATTAGATCTACGTGCTCTGAACAAATACTTAAGGAAGTACAAGTTCAGAATGCTCACCCATTCTACACTCCTGCAATTAGTGCGCCAGGGAGATTGGTTTACATCGATCGACCTGAAAGACGCATATTTTCACATAAAGATATATCCACCCCACAGAAAGTTCCTGAGGTTCGCTTTCCTTGGCGTGGCATACGAGTATCTAGTTCTACCATTCGGCTTGTCTCTCAGCCCCAGGGTGTTTATAAAATGTACAGAAGCGGCACTGACTCCGCTCAGGGAGAAAGGCATTCGTCTCGCTACTTACATAGACGACTGGCTTGTGACAGCCCGGTCGGAGCAAGAAGCGAAAGAACACACAGTCATGCTTCTGGAGCATATACAGAGACTGGGGCTAAGACTAAACATCGCAAAGAGTGTTTTAATTCCCACACAGTCTATAACATATCTGGGGCTGTCACTGGACTCGGTGATGTTCAGAGCGCGACTATCGGAAGACAGGGTGAGAAGATTCACCCGCTGCATGAGCGATTTTCGGAGGGGAAACAATGTTTCCTTTCGCACATGCCTCAGACTATTAGGTCTAATGGCCTCAGCCCTGATAGTTATTCCCTTAGGCAGACTGTTTATGAGGGAATTTCAACGCTGGGTAGCGTCTCTAGGGCTGGACCCAGTACGTCACTCCCGGAGGAGAGTGAGAGTGACGTCAGAGGCAGTTTTGGCACTGCGCCAGTGGAGACACCCGACCTTTCTGGTTCAAGGGGTACCCATGGGTGTAGTTCGAGCCAGACAAGTCATAACGACGGACGCGTCGTTATCCGGTTGGGGGGGCATTCACGAGGGCAGAATAGTGAATGGAAGATGGGGTCAACATCTGATCAGTCTTCACATAAACTATCTAGAAATGCTAGCTGTTTTTCTGACGCTGAAGCATTTTCTTCCTTTTCTGAGAGGGCAACATGTTCTCGTGAGAACGGACAATACTACGGTCGTAGCCTACATAAACCGTCAGGGAGGTCTCAGATCACTTCCTTTGCACACGTTAGCACGCAGACTGATCCTATGGAGCAGTGTCAATCTTCCATCCCTGAGAGCGACGCACGTACAGGGTGTCATGAATCGGGGTGCGGATCTGCTGTGAACAGCGAAGTGGTCGAACAGATCTGGAGCATATACGGCAGAGCGACAGTGGATCTGTTCGCGTCCTACGACAATGCTCAGTGTCCTCTGTTTTTCTCACTGAAGGATCGGAGCGCACCTTTGGGGATAGATGCGCTAGCGCACGAATGGCCTCGTACTCTCCTATACGCGTTTCCACCGATAGCGTTGATATCTCCAACTCTTTGCAGAGTGAGGGAGGAGGGACTGAAATTAATATTAATAGCTCCGAGATGGCCGGGGAAATATTGGCTAGCGGAGATCATACATATGCTGTACGAAGACCCGTGGTCTCTCCCGCACCGCAGAGACCTTTTGTCACAAGCGGAGGGGGAGATTTTTCATCCTCATCCAGAACGCCTGGCACTATGGGCCTGGCCTGTGAGTGGTTCAATTTAAGTACAACTGGTCTGTCTGACAGTGTCATTAGAACCATACAGAATGGTAGAGCCACATCAACTAGGTCTCTTTACGAATGCAAATGGGGTGTGTTTGAGCGTTGGTGCGCAACTAAACACGAAATTCCCTTTCAGTGTTCAGTGGCAGTGGTTCTGTCATTCCTTCAGGATCTGATAGACCAAGGGAAAGCGTTCTCAACCATAAAAGTGTTTCTGGCTGCTATTTCTGCTTGTCACATTGGTTTTGATAATAAAACAGTGGGGCAGCATCCTTTGATATGCAGATTTATGAAGGGCGCGCGCCGCGCTTTGCCAGTTTCAAAACCGCTTTCCCCCTCATGGGATTTGGGATTGGTGCTTGATGCCTTGTCTATGTCCCCATTTGAGCCGCTGGACAAGGTTGATTTCAAAATATTGTCGTTCAAGACGGCACTCCTGGTAGCTTTGGTTTTAGCAAAGCGCGTAAGTGAGATTCATGCGTTTTCAGTGCATTCAGCGTGCTTACAGTTCATGTCTGGGGGTGCAGGAGTAGTTCTGAAACCTAATCCTGCATTCATGCCCAAAGTAGTTAATGCTATAAATCCTCTCGAGCTAAGAGCCTTCTATCCACCGCCTTTTGCCTCATCAGAGCAGCAAAAGTTAAATACATTGTGCCCAGTACGTGCTTTACACATTTATACAGAACGAACCAGAGGATTCAGAGAGCGATCAGCTGTTCGTTTCTTGGACGAAACCTCGCACGGGGAAGCCGATCACTAAGCAGCGTCTATCGCATTGGATAGTGGAGGCAATTTCGTTGGCATATTCCAGTAAGGGTCTTGTGCCCCCACCTGGCTTACGTGTACACTCAACAAGGGGAATGTCAGCTTCCTGGGCTCTATTTAAAGGAGTCACATTACAGGATATTTGTGAAGCGGCGAGCTGGTCCTCACCGCACACATTTGTTAGATTTTATAAACTGGACGTTACAGCTCAGACTTTAGCGCATGCAGTACTGAGCATAGGAATGTGATTCAAGAGTCGGACTTTTTCAGCCCTGGATGTGTTGGTTATGGTTGGCAGGAGACTTTGAGACAGGCTATCTGGCAATACGGGAGTTAGGATATCCCATAGTGAGACACCGAAACGTATGCTTGAAAGAGAACAATAGGTTACTAGCGTAACCCCGGTTCTCTGATAGCATTATTTGAGGTGTCTCACCAGATCACCCTCCTTGCTGTGTGAAGCGAGGAAGAGGTGTGCTTGTTTTGAATGTCGAAGTGACGTTGCGTTGCTCCCTTTATACGAGGGGTGGGGAGGTCACTCCCAGACGCAACGTCACGCCTGCCAGCCGATTGGGGCTGGCGTAATGTAATAGGGCTTCTGAGGAATACGCGGAAGGGGCGTATCCCATAGTGAGACACCTCACTTAACGCTATCAGAGAACCGGGGTTATGCTAGTAACCTATTGTTTCTTTACTTGTAATACTGATGCGCATGTGATTTCAGCGTCCGCCGTTTCACTAAATGAGGACAT